>VXAU01004846.1:187987-217975 GCA_013399695.1 Formicarius rufipectus
ATAGAAGGGAAAGATTAGGGCAGCACATGGCATTGCTAGTCAACACTGTTGCTATGTCAATAAGAGAGACTTCTTAAAGGTTATTCAGGAAGAAAGTGTTATTTGGGTACAAGAACATATTTATGGGGGAATACAGAAAGATTTAAATAAAACATATATAAATAGCAGCAGAGCATTTGACATAGGAAATGTTCCTTTGAATGTGGTGGACCTTCTATTGAATAGTAAAAGTGAGAGCAATAAACATCAGTGAACTCTGGGAGACTAAACACCATGGTTTAGTTTCTTACTATTCACTGGGCTCCAAAGATCACTATTTCACAAATAGATACATTCCATAACTTGGTGTGAAACATCAGATCAAGCTTTATGCATGGAGATAAATTATTTGTTTAAAAAACAATTAAGTATAAAATGAATACATTAGGTTATAGGTAAAAGAATTAGATGTTTTGAAATGAAAAGACTGTTGTTTTATTATTTACTGTCTTCCTGAAATATATTTAAAATATAAAATATTTTGATGATTTTTTCACCAACATCAATAAAATATTATCAGAATTATTAGGCACCTTAAAAGTCTGTCATTCATTTTTCTCTAGTGTTTCAGGTACATTAGAAAATAAAACTATCAGCTTTATAGATTTTTGATAACTTCAAAATTAAAATCACATTAAGTTTTCTGAAATTTTCATATATCATAGAGCTGAACAAGTAATGTCTCATTACTGCTTGATATAATAAATAATTAGTGTAATATTAGACAAACCTAGACATTACTTTTTTTTTTTTTCCCCCAGACAACCAAATAGGGCCATGTAGGTTTATTTTGTCCTCTACTTCCATGTTAAATAAGGGTAGAGAGGTATTCCAATAGCCACTGGCAACTAAAAAAAACTGATTGGTCACCTAGCCTTATTAAGCCAAAAATTCAGGTTTATTGGATCCTAATGTCTACAGGGAAATATTATACATATTGTAATTTGGAAATGATTAGTTTTCTGTGATTTACTCACACATAAATTGAAGCAGTTCTACATGTCTTCACAGTTATTTTTATTGATGCTTTTCCATTTGTTATTATTGTAGACAAATCATATACCTCTTTAATTTCATGACACAGGCAGAAAAACTTAAAACTTTAGCCAGCTTCTGAAACTCTAGCTGAACCTGCCAACCACACTAAGAAAAACCTACAAAGCTTTTTGGCAGCACTTGTAACAGAAGCCCACAAAACTATGAAATATTTAATAGTCATGGGTGGGCATCTGTTAAACAATTATCCTTAATTCAATGTAAGTCAACCCCATATTGTTTTGTTCCATACTCTTAATGTAAAATGAAAATTGCAAATGACTGAGCTTGCTATCAAGAGAGTTTCTTGCACTGTTTTCTCTTCCATTTTCTATATACATTAATAAAATTTAAAGGTGTTTGCCCATGATTGTGGTCTTATAAAATTTTTCCTGCATCAAAAATATGTATATGTTGCTCAGCACTAAATTACACTTCATTACTGGTCTAAATACTTGAGATTTGAATATGAGGTTTAATTTTGATCCTAGTATCTACTATTCTACTAACTGGATCCAAGAAAATAGATACTGTCAATACCGTTGATGCAGGGACTGAACACTTCTAACAATAACAAAGGAAAATAAAATAGTGTGAAAAGTCATGGATAGAAAATAATTTCTACAGAAGGTGAGAGGAAAATTTTTACCAACTGTTGTTTACTTTTTGTTAGTACTTGAGGATAGGAAGTAGAGAATACTAGGCAAGAGCAGCAGCAGAAAGTTTCACAATTTAATAAAAGGACAGTGGCTGGAGGCAGAGCCTGAAGGCAGAGCCTTCAATTGTGTGGCCCAAAGGTCAATAGGGATAGATGAGGAAAATTACCTAATATAGGAAGAAAACAACACTTCCCAGAGGGGATCTAACAGGAGAGGCTTGATTCCTGATCGTCTCTGCTTCAGTTTTATAAACTAATTACTTTCATTCGATAACTAAAAGTCAAAATACTTTTGTTGAGGTAGCTTCATTGTCAGGGTAGAGAAGTCAACTCCCTTCCTAAGTTTTTTAGGCTCCTTAAATTGATCTGGGAGATTTCTAAGGGATGAATTACTGTGGTATTTTAAAACATTTTCAAATCAGAGTTGTTAAAAAACATCCTGAATATTGCTGGGTTTATAAGTAACATATTAAAACATATTTTGTAACATATTTTAAAGTCACTTGAGAAAGAAGACTGTTTGACAGGTGGGGAACTGGCATAGTAAGTGCCTAAGTACTTTACTCGGTATTAACTCAAAGACAAAGCTGAGGAAAAAAAAAAAAAATCCTCACTGTTCTTTGCTTATTTTTCCAGGTAGAGGGAAGGTAGGATGAAGAGAAGACATGTGATGCTGGTATCAAGCATTTTGAGAATGTTTAACCATTGACAATGTACTCCAACTTTCCACACTGGAGTCAGTATGAATGGTGCAATTGCCACAGTTCAGTAGTCCTTCCTTCTTGTCTTGCCCATGGCAAGTGCTGGACACAGAATGAGGAGAAGAATGACAGCCCTCATAGGTGCTTCAGAGCTGTAACAGACTTTATGTAACTCAATACTTACAACAAACTATTTCAGGCTTTTACATCTGAGCAAGAATAATTAATGTCCAGTATGACATACAGTTCAGTGAATGACTGAGAAACTACTGGAGCTGAAATAAACACTTTTACAAATTTAACATGGTCTTACTCTGCAACTTCACTGTGGTTTTAAAGGTCTTGTGCCCCCCACAACAACAAAAACAACTTTCTGGAGCATGTCCAGAGAAGGTCAACAAAGATGGTAAAGCATCCAGACCACAACTTTTATGAGGAGTAGCTGAGAAAGCTGGGAGTGTTTAGCCTGGGGAAAAGGAGGTTCAGAAATGGACCTAAACTACTCTCTAAAACTAGCTGAAAGATTTTAGCAAAGGGAGGGTTGGCCTTTTCTCCCATGCAACTGCCAAGAGAGTGAAAGGACACAACTTCCAGCTGAGCCAGGGAAGGTTCAGGTTGGACATCGGGAGAAATTTCTTTATGGAAAGGATTGTTAAACAATCCTTTGAACTTTCCAGGCTGTTCCCCATGGAGCCACCAGCCTTAGAGGTGTTCAAAAAACAACTGGATGAGGCACTTAGTGCCATGGTCTAGTTGGCAAGGTGGTGATCAGTCATAGGTTGGACTCAATGATCTCAGAGGTCTTTTCCAACATAAAAGATTCTGTGGTTCTTCTTCATTTCTTTTTGGCTTTCTTTTAGGTGACTACTCTGAGACAGCAAAAGTAAGGAGAAGCCGCACCACACTGACAAAGTTCCCAGCCTGTGAATGGTTGGAGGTTTGAAGAATACACAGATAATATATCAAATTTTTTGGTCCTATTTCTTTAGTCTTTCCTGGGAATCTGCTTGCATTCACCACAGCAGACAGAAGAAGTGGGTGCAGGTAGCTTTGTCTAACCTGGTATGATCACTTTTATGCTTTTATATTTTCTTTCTCACAGCCTCCAGGAAAAGTACTGGGAAAGAGAACAATACATCCTCTATGTCCCTTCTCAAAAAAACCCAACATTTAAAGGAAGAATTTTGAAGCTTCTTACAGTTCAATATTGAATAGACAAAACTCTAAAAGATTCATTTGACAGAATCTAGAAACAAGACTAAGTTTTCAGACACTGAGAGAAATACCAGATTTTTGCCACTGATTGAATTTACATGTTTGTCTTTTTTTCTAATGACTTTGAGTTGCAGTCTTGACTTCCTGTCATATCTGCATGTGTCAACCTGAAGTAATATCTGGTGAATAACTGTAGAGAGGGAAGTCAGAAGACTTCAGAAACTCTGAGCATGCAGAAACAAGTTTAGACTCCTGGGAACCTAAGATTTAAACAAATTGTATACGCACAGCAGTCATGATGTTAGATACCAAGAGGATACTCTCACTGTGGACCCCAAATTATCTTAAAAATGTCTCATAGCACATTGCCACTGCGTGATTTTATAAAGGCTTTCAGTTTGTCCACAAATTTACATAAGAACATTGCAGATTAATTGTGAGAAATATAATCTTTTACACAAATGATAAATTTATAACTCTTAAGACACTAGTGGAATGCGTGACTATGCTTTTGCTGGACTTGCCTTTCTCTCAGTCTTGTTTGTCTCTGTTGTAACACCACAGTGTTGATAATCACAAAGAGGGAAAGATACAGTACATTTGTTTTACAGTGGACATTTAAGTACTTGAAGTGTTTGGTCCTTGATCAAAACGTCTGTGGTCTCTATGCAGGAAATTAAAAATTAAGAAAAAATGAAGGAATTTTATGGAACTATATGCAGTTCAAGTTCAGTCTGTGCATAAATACAAGGACTTGTGAATACACAAGTATTATAGTGCTAAAAATGCTGCTAAAGAAACTGTCTCTATCATTTATCACTTTCAGACTCACTCATATCTTTTTACGATATAGCAATATGTGTAACTGATGGTTTTGTTTGTTTAACTGTATCCAAACAAAAGGTATTATCAACATCAGCATGGGTAAAAATATCAAACTTATGCCAAATTTTGATTTATAAATTCAGTAGCACAGGAGGATATGAAGATCTATACGGGATTTAAATGCAAAGGGTAAAACCAGCTATTTAACAGCAACAAATGAATATTTTACTGAAAGAAGCCTTGCCCTCTGTGTGAGTATTCTGACTGAGTGCTGGGTCAAATCTGCCTTAACACCATTCCTCACTTTTCTCCAATGGCAACAGGAGAGGTCACAGGCTAACTTACTTAGTCCTTTGGAAATTTTTGTAATTTTTGAAATTTGAAGTAAATCTTCACCATAAAAAGTGCCCAGAAAATGTCTCAGGCAAAACACTCAAATAGTTTCCCGGTATTACACCTGTTTTGCATAATCCCAGCTAACAAGAGCTAAGGGGGGTCTCACTCTTCTTTGCTGCAAACTAGGATGGTCCTAAATGAAATAAAAACAAACAGGTAAACAAAAATTATTTTTAATCTTTGGGACATAACAGAATGAACATCTGCTCCTACTTTGCTAATATATTAACAGTTCCAGTTTTCTGCATTTTATTTGTAAGCAATATATGAGGCCTTAGGAGAGCAGAAGTGTTGTAGAGGCTGATACTATACCTCTGCTTTAACAACTGTTTCTTTTCATGCCTGGCTATGGTGTAATCCTCCTGTGCTTAAAATTACCTTTTTTAGACCATGAACATCTGAGGGAAGAGTGAAAAGACTGTGCTGGTTTTGGCTGGTGTAGAGTTAATATTCTTCACAGTAGATAGTATAGAGTATATTTTGGATTTGTGCTAAAAACAGTATTGTTAATGCAGAGATATTTTCAGTATTGCTGAGCAATATTTACTCAGAGTCAAGGACTTTTCAGCTTCTCACACCACCCCACCAGCAAGTAGGCTCGGGATGCAGATGAATATGTGAGGGGTCACTGGGACAGCCAACCCCACGTGGCCCAAGGGATATTCCATACCTATAGTGACATGCTTAGCACATAAAGCTGGGGGAAGAAGAAGAAAGGAAGAAATGTTCAGAGTGATGGCACCAAGCCTGCCAGAGTTCCAGAAGCATTTGGGTGATACTCTCAAGCACATGATGTGACTCTTGGGCATGGTCCTGTGCCAGGCTCAGCTGGACTCAGTGGTCTTTGTAGGTCCGTTCCAACTCATCCTCTTCTATGATTCTGTGATTTGTCTTCCCAGGACATCGTTACACACGTTGCAGCCCTGATTTCCTGGGAATGGGTAAACACTTTCCTGTCCATGAGAAGTGGTGAATTAATTACTTTGCTTGTTTTGACTGTGCAAGTGGAATTTGCTTTACCTATTATGCTGTCTTTATCTCAACCCCCAAATTTAATTGCTTTTACCCTTGTTCTCTCTCATATCCCACCATGTGGGAGTGAATGAGCATCTCTGTGGGTCTTAGTTGCTGACTGGAGTTAAACCACAACAGGACAAAACTATGTAGCCTGCCAGAACCTGTTTTTGTGAAGGATTCTGTGGAAAAAAAACAAGAAAGAAAAGGTAGTGGAAAACAGAAAGAGGAAATGAGATACAGATGCAGTAAACAAAAATGCTATGAGACGAGGCAAGCACTGAACTGCAGTAATCTTCAAACCTAGGAGCAGCAGAGATATTAACCTTTGCTGTCTGGACTCATTCTCTGGAGGTATTTCAGAGTCGAACTCATTTTAAAAGAAAGAATTGTTTCCCACCACCATTGAATCTCTATTCTAAAACCAGCTTGTGAACTAAAAAAAAGCAGTTTGCATTTGACTACAAAGATCATTAGAGGCCATGCCTGGGTTTTATTCTGTAGCACAGTGACCTGTTCTACACCTCGAGTCAAAACAGAACCTGGACTTCCTAACTTTTGAATTGGACAACTCATGGCTGAGAGTATGCAACAAGAATTAAAGGATAAATGTCAGTATGATACATTGTCAATTTTATCTCAACCAAACTTTGCAAGACAAGTATATTTAGATGTAACTTTGTTGCTTCTTTGTGTCTTATTTCCCAACTTAAAAACCAGTAAGGACTACAGTAGGTATATAGGAAGGAGTTAGATAGAGTCCTACATTCTCTTTCTAATTGGAGACAAGAGTGGGTGCTTTAGAAAGAAATTAAATTTGCAGAGCAAAATTTAATTCCACTGGCAAGCCCTTGACAATTTTTTCATCTTCAGATTGATTTTCTGAGATAAGGTTATGTCTAGATTGAATAATCATAGGAAATTGTTTTGAATCTGGGTGATTATTCTTGCATCTATTCACATTTTTCTGTTTACAGCATTCCTGACAATGAATTTCATCATTTTATTTTGTTCTCCATGAAAACTTTTTATCCTAGTCAGAGACATCTAGTCATTTCATTTGATGATCTCTGGCTCATGTCTCATGATAAAGACTGAAGAAAAATGCCTTTTTCTAGGTCACTCATATGGCAAAGCAATCTTCAGTTTTCTCTTCCAAACAGAGGTAAGTTAAAAGTGTGAAAAGAAACTTCTCACTCTCCATATGGGGTTCCTCTCAGTTATTCTCCACGCTTTGGGTCTGTAAGGACTTAAAGACTACAGCTGAGTGTCTCAAACACTGTTTAGGCCACTGAAGGACTTTGCCATGAGATAAGTACAGAATGGAGCAACAGGATAGTGCTAAGTCCAAGCCTGGCAGAAGTGAGATCTGGCAAGCACATGATGCATCCAGACAAAAATTCCCACTGTGTCAAAATGTGTACAGAAGAAACTACGTGTATGCAAATCACCAGTCAAACAGAGATCACCTTAAGTAATGGGACAGATGGCATCTGTGACCTCTGAATCCTGGACCCACCACCCTGCCCCATATATGCCTCCATGGATTCCAGGAACTTGGAGTGTGAGATAAGACACTATGACCTTTAACTTTAGAAAAGGTGGATTTGGTACTACTGTCTGTTATCTCAGACCTAGTGGGATGTAAACAAAGAGAGAAGAATGTGGGATAAGAATGTATCACTGGCCATGGACATTAACAATGCAGAATTTATGCACAGCAAGGAAAGCCAACTCAGCAACTGTGCTGAAATTGGCTCAAACTGGGTAAAAGGTAATTCCAGCAGGGAGACATTGTAACCACAGACTCATATCTAGAGTCATCAGACTCAAGAACCGAAATTACTAAAAGGAGGAGAAGCACTGAAGATAGAACTGATTAACATCAGAAGCAAGGGAATCATTTAACCAATAGAATAAGAGAACTATGTAATCAATGAGCATTAATTCATTTGTTTGTGAAAATGTAAATATAATGAACAGTTTTGAACACCATTGGTCTTCCACCGCTAAGAAGCCCAGGGTGAAGACCAATGGGATGCTGCTGAATTCACAGGTGGTAACTATCTTCTGCTTGACCTCTTTCTCTCTTCACCCTCTCATTTCTATTTGTTTCTCTCTACCTCACATTTATTGTTAACTAAAATCCACATTATTGACTTCATCATGTAGTCTTGTTCGCACTATAATTTGTACAGAGGCATCTCTCACTAAGAGGATCTTAACAAGCTCATAGCTGGAGAGGGCATAGGGAGGACTGCTGAGCAATAAAACAGATCTGTCTTTGCAAGCAGGGATGTACCAGCTGCTTAGTAAGTAGAGTCAGCTGCAAAAAAAACCCACCAAACTTAAAACAACCAAACAGAAAACACAACCACCACTGAAAACTGAAAAACAAAACAAAACACAAAGCCACCACCACTACAACAACAAAAAGACCTCCCCCAAAACAAAAACAAAAACAAAGAAACAAACAAACAAAAAAACCACTGCAGAGAAACATCCTGAACCAATTTTGAGAGATTCCACTATGCACTTCAGTTAGATCCTGCTCCTCTGCCCTCCCTGACATTTCTCTCTTATAGATTTTTTCCTCTTGACTGCTTTATTCATGAACCTAGAAGTGTCTCACTCATGGCTCTATAGTTCCACCCTTAGAGGTAGCTGATATTCCTGTAATGAAGGAATAACTTTCAGTCAAAAAATTAGTCAGTGTAAAATACTGCTTGGCTTCCAAAAGAATTAACAGATTTTTGGTGTCTGGGCTGTAACTTCACATCTAGCTATTCTGCACTTCACTAATCATCTCAAAAGAGTAAACAAAGAACATCACAGAACACTGAAAACCAAATTTCATTTACCTTAAAGGTATGAAGATTATTTGTAGACCAAACATTTTAATCTTATTAAAAATGAGAATTAAGAAAAAAACCAAGAATGGAAGAATTTTGACCTTAAGTACAGACTAGGAAAATCATTTATCTTGGAATGGCTGAAAGCATTTCTTATCTTAGACTCTGGAGATATTCCTCCTAGGGAGCTTGAGAGCAGTACAAGCCCTGAGTCTATTCCTTGATGTATTGTATCCTATCACTTTTTATTTCACAGTTCATTATCAAGAAACATTAAGTTCTGGAAGAATGAAACTGGGTTTCCATGGAAGCTTGCTTACACTCAGAAGATAATTCAGATGAAGAATTACATGCATGATTTTTCAGTCCCTGTACATTTTGTCTGGAGATTTCAAAGAAAATTGAAATAAAAAGAAACAATCAGATACATAAAAGCAAAGGGAAGAGTCTGCTGGTCTGTCAGAGACTGGTACTATCAATCACCTTTGCTGGTTAAATAGATAAGGGTAAGTGACAACAGTAGAGTTAAAAAGCTTATTTAACTTGATATTACTATTGATTTTAATAAGAATACTTGTGGACATTTTAATAAGAATACTTTAGGACAATGTACTGCTACACACAAGAAATTCTGAAATCAGAATATCAGTTGATAAATAGAGTTCCATTATAAGTAAATGTCACTCAAATTTCATAAATAAGTTTGGTTCATGGCTTTTAAAACTTCATTGTCTGAATGTATGATTTCAAAGATCTCTCTGTGATTAAATATGAGAAAGAATTTTAGAAGACTTTTTTTGTTGTTTTTGTTTTTGTTGTTTTTTTGTTTGTTTTGTTTTGTTTTTTAGTTTGACTGACCTATATCAGTCTATATAACATTTCTAGGATACATATAAGAGAGAAAAAGATAAGGAAGTAATATCAGATACTGTGTTGGCATCCAAGTAAATTAGCATAAGGTAGAATCCCTGAGCTTGGCCATTGTTGTCAAGTTTCTAAAAGGCTTTTTAAAATTATTGGTATAATAACACTATAGAAATGATGCAGTGCTCCTCATCTTTTTCCCAATAGAAGTGTGTGTATATATATAGATATATATATACAAGCATATATATATATCTATATTCTTTAATGAAAATAAAATGAGAATACCTAATGTAGGACTGGAGCTCTTCTATTCAGCCTTATCCTAAATACACAAAGAAGACTTCTTAACAAGTTGAGTTTTTCTGTTTCCAAATTTTTGCAGCAACACAAGTTCTATACCACTACCATTCAAGGGAAACATGTGATACTAGCAGTAGTCTTTTATTTAATTATCTCAGAATTCTCTTCAGTACAGTCATTATGAAGACAGACTGGACATTGGCAGAGTCAGAAAATCACAATCTCCTTTTAAACTGAGACAACATGAGACAGAGGAGATCTCGTCTTACTGTTATGTATACTTAAAATTTTATGGGATTTGTAATGCATCATATTAGCAATGAGGGATATGCTTCTTTGTCTGCAGGAAAAAAATATGTGGAGATCAAGTAACAAGTGTGAGCATAATTTCCTTATTGTTTGCAAGATAATGACAAGCAGCAGCAGCTGCTGCTGAATTGAACCTTCCTTTAACTTCCAGTATGCTGGAATGAGGAGAGTGCAGATTTTAGGTCAAATTCTGTACCTAAGAAAGGGTACAAATGCAGATATGGACTTTTTTTGCAGATACAACTATTAGCTTTGGTGTCCCTTTAGAAGTACATAACACATACCATTAAAAAAAAAAACAAAACAAAACAAAAAACAAAACACCAAAAAACAGTTGTGTAATTCTCTGTGGGTTCAGATTAGTCATTTAAGTCAACAATGCAAATATAGCCCATCACACAGAGAGTTGCCATGGGAAAGTGGGAACATTCCAGGGTTAAACACTCTCTCTTCCAAGAAGGCCCCAGTTAAAATACTGGGTTTGACACCAATTTTCTGTAGGACTTCAGGCTATTCATGTAGTTCCTTTGCTCTGACTGTAATATCTGTGAAAGAAGAGAGAATACTGACTCACCTACCTCAAAGGCAAACTAAAGATTAATTAGTTTGTGCTTGTATAGAGCTCTGAAAATGTCAAGGCTATATAACTACCGTTAAATAAATGGTAAAGAGTCAAATTGGACAAGTACAGAGCAGAACTGCAATTGGTTTATCATTGTATCTTAGTCATTATCTTTAACAGTGTCCAGAAAAGATTTCTTATAGTAGATATAGGAAGTTAGAAGAAAAGTATAGAGCTGTTTCACAGACGTATTTCTTCAGTGAACAGAAAAGCAAATGAGAGAGGAAGCAAAAATTTTAACTTTCCTGAGCTTTTGAATTCATCAGGGCAATATATAAGTGCTCTATCTCATTTGGTTCATCTTTTACTGAAGTAATATTCAACTACTCCAGTATTACACATATGGAAAGGTCCTGTCCACCTGAACAGGAAATAGAAAATCATAAAAAATAACCCTCCCTCAAAGACTAGGGTCACAGGGCTGAATGTAGTTAATCTCCTTCCATTGTCCTCCTTTATACAATGAGAAACATCACCATTGTAAGTCCTGAATTTTTCAGAGAAAACTGTAATAATCAGCATCCCATGATGGCAGTTCATATATGTGATGTATTTTATTCATGGTAGAGAGACTACTTAGCAACTATGTCAGAAGATCCAGCTCTCCACCCTGCTGCCATCCAAAGGACTGCACAAAATGTCCTAAATAAATATCCTCATGCACTTTCACTAAAATTATCTTAAGTTTCCCATTCATCTTATCACCAGCAGTCATGCTGTTCTTATTTTTCAGTTCCCACCATCCAATGAAGACACCAGAGTATCTAAATTTTCTGTCACAGAAATCCTAGCAATTTTAAATCTGTTCTTTTCTGCCAGTGCTAATTGCCCATTTCTTAATATTCTGGTACTATAAATGCACTAAAGACAACATTGGGACTCTCAAATCATTGCACCCTGCATCAGTGGGGTGATACCAACCAATTGGAGACAAATGGATCTTACTTCCACTGTGTTTATCTGTTTTTAAATGTACATTTGCTCAAGACTAAACATTCCATTTTCAAGTTATTATGTTCCACAAATATTAAAAGGAAAACAAGAAGGGTGAGACTGAAATTAGAAACTGAGGTTAGTGCAAAAGTTGCATTTGGAGTGTTAATGGTACGATTTTATTTGAGGAAGGAAATGTAAGAATTGTGAAAGAATACAAATTCTTAAAAATTAATGATTAAACCATAATTTTCCTTTCAAAATTGTTGGTTGTATAGAACTATGATCTCTGTACCAATATGATGAATTATTAGTTGAATTATGTGTAAAAGTGACTTCAGAGGTGCATCACCTCTTTCACGTAATCCAGACAAAGGTCCTGAATTTTGGACTTATCTGCACATAAACACACCTCCACACACAAGCAAAGCAGTCTGTAGATTTATAGTGTAAGCAGACAATTCCACTTGATTAATTAGATTCATATGAGAGAGAACTTACAATGAGACAAATATGTTTTTGCTAAATATTCAATCTATCATTTGTTATAGACTCACATAACCTTCTCATACTGATAGTCCAGTTCTACATAGCTAAAAACTTTCAAAGGTAAATCCTCATCAAGGGCAAAAAACAGCAGCAACATATCTAAGACTGGCAGGAGAGCTGAATGATAGCATGGCAAAACCATGCAAGTACTAACTCTGTGGAATAGAACAAGGAGCATCATGCACCCTCACAACTGCACCAGATTCCACACAGTCATCACTCTAAACACTACGCCCACTGACACTCACCCCATGATTATCTTCTCAGGTTATATTCCTCCAGAGCATCCTGAATATTTGATTTATTTTCACTATTAATTTATCCACCCATCTGTGATCCCTTAGGTATTTAACTGCCTTTAATTGATCTATCCATCTGTGATATCTTAGTCATTTAATCGACTGTTTTTATTGATCTAAACACCTTGCAGCTTTGTTGTTACCTAGATGGAACAAGAGTCACTGGCTGAAATCATTTAACTCTCTTAATTCTTAGTATGTATTTATGCACTGTCATCTTCTGAGGCAGATAGGGTAGTGGAGGAAAACAGACACCTAAAGTTTCATCATGTTCTGACCTGTCATGGCCAGATGCCGGGTGGCACAGATCCCACTGATTTCAGTGACACTTTTCCCAGCTATTTGGGCATCAAGGCACTCATTCTCATCCTGGAATACAGGCTTTATTCAAACAAAACATGAACAATAAAATAAAATAAAAAGAAAAGAATTATGTGTCATGACAAGATTTGAAGAATGCCAGTAGGGTCATAAATCTCTCATCTATCCTAATCTGCAATACAAGTGAATTCCATATGGAAAATCTCTCTTAAGAAAACTTCAGCCCAGCAGTCAAGTATTACTGACAAAGAAACTGTCATTACTGATTTTAGCTCACACAACAGGGGCACCACTGCTGATAGCGAGAGTGATAATGGTATTATGAATAATGAATGACATAAAGGGTATCTTTTTCACTTAATAAGCCTTTGGGAACAGAATTAAAGGCATAGGAGCTAATACCTGATATAGCAAATTATATGTAAAGGTGTAATTTTATGTAAAGTTATGTAAAATATATGTAAAATATACAAGAATCTTGTTCTGGCTGGAACTCATAGATATAATCTATAAAATGTGACAGTTCTGGTGAAGGCAGACAAAAAATTTGTAGGACTTAGGAAAGGAATTGATGGTTTCTTTTAATAAGAAAGTATTTGATGTACTTTACACAGTATCCTCAACATCTCTGTCTATCATGCAATTATAGCAGTTCCTAATCCAGCAGTTAGCAAAGTAATAGAGAGAGAGAGGAGAAGGAATTAGGTACCAGTAATCTTTCACCTGCTCTGCTCTATGCTTGGAGTCTCGAGTCAGTAGGACCTGCAAGCAAACAAACAGAGCAAAGAGAAAAGCAATACAGAAAACAGAAAGAGGAAATTAAAGTGGTTCACGGAGATGGAAAGTAATCCCCAAAGAGATAAAAAAAAACACAGGAGAGAAGAGAAAGTAGTGGGTGCAGACTTAAGGCAAAGGTGAGCCAGTAAAACTGTAATGGAGATCTCAAAAGTAAGAAAAATCATAAAAAAATAAACAATAGAAAATATATAATGAGAATAGCAAAGATAGAGCAGATCATAACACAGATAATAATTATCATCTTATATTTGACTCTTGATTCACAAATTCTGTAGCACAACTCTGACACTGACCAACACTGCAAACCTTGCTTGAAGGAGGAAAGTCAGAGTGGAGAAAAAAAAAAAAAAAATTCTTCACTGCCTAGCTTTTAGCTGTGACTGAAAACTCTGTATCTCACGTAAGAGTCTTTTCCTTTTTCACATTTGTCCTCTTCATATGCCATTAGTGACCTGGCAGGTATCCTGCATTCCACAGAACAATCACATATTTTTTGACAAAATAATCCATCCTTTAACTTTGATTTTCTAACTGGAAAATCTGCAACTAAAACTTTCTCATCTACCTATTTCAGAACGCTTTCCCTACTTTTTTCTCTGTATTTTTCTTTTTCTCTTTGTATTGGTACATAGCCAAACAGAATGTTTATCTTGACCACACAAATGTACCACCATCACAAGCATTCAAAGCATAAAGTGTCCTTTCTGACAGTGCTCTAACAAGTGCATAACAGTATACATATTTTAGAACATTTGTTAAAACAAATTAAAAAGGAAAATAAGATCAAAACTCTAAGAAAATTAGGGACTTCACACTACACAGTTTTCTCTGTTGGAAGAGAGAAGAAAGAACCTACCTGATCACTGTTAGTACTAGTCACGTCATTTATTTCCTCCCTTAGAAAATTATAAAATTCAACACAGAGTTTAGAGACAATTAATAAAAAGTAATGCATTCAGTAGGTATAACAGAGATCTGTCTATACTTTCCATCCTGGATCTCTGCAGTCAAAAATTGCATAAGCAGTGAACTACAGTTTATTTCATCATTTAATAAGCTCTGTTACAACTCCTCCCTATCTTCTGCTTGGGACTCCATTTCTGACTTGGTTGTCAAGTGTCATTGGATATTCCTGCAAAGGTGTGGTGGTGGATTGGACAAGGTGTCCAAAAGAGATCCAGAGGTTTACTTTAGTTTTAATCTATTCTAAAAGCATGAACCAAACCAGTAGCTTCCTCACAGTTCCAAGGAAAAAAAAGCTCCCTGCAATCATCTGGCTGCCACAGCTGCCTTGAAAATTCTCCTTGCTATTGGCAGTGTAATTTCTTTGCTACACATCCAGCACTGTAACACTTCATGAAATTTGCTCTTGACAAAGATACACTGAGTTATTGAGCAACATATTGCTCCTCAAGTGATCTCACAGTGCTTCAAGACCCACCTGCACATCTGAGTTTGGCTCTACCACCAAAGTGGTCTTCAAGAATACCAGCCTGTGGAACACTGCTACCAAGAAAGTGGCCATTATGACAAAAAATGTCTGCCTGGCTTGCCATATGTGAGGAAAAGGAATTTCAGAAGGAATAGTGGAGTTTCCTGGCAACTGGAAAAGCTACAGCTACATCCACACCAACATGTCCTAAATTGACATATAGGACTGAGTCGTTTTCCTCTAGGCCCTGAATCTTTTCTCAAGATTGCTCGGGCTCAGGCTTGATTTAAATTTGGCAGTTCTGATATGGATGTAAATATAAGCTTATACTCACCCTCAACGGACAATATGTAGTTACAGCTACTGATATTGACAGTTCACTGTGATGCCACATCTGACATGCAGCAGTCCTAGATATGTTTCCTGGATAGTGTAAAACACATTTTCCTCTGTTACTGATTTGTCAACAAATAATTCTAGTACCTCTCTTCTGGCAAAGCTCACAGAGGAAAAGATAAACCAAACTCACAAATATTTATATTTTGTCATCTGTCTTTCTTGATTGCATCATTTTCCCTCAGACAGAGAAATAACAACTGTTTGAAACAAAGACACTTGTTTACATCTATTTTAGACAGCTTTAGTCTTTCAGACTTCTCACCAACATTGTCATCTGTCGCTCGATTTCTTGATTTCATCTCCATTTTAAACATCACGAAATGCTATTTGGTGGTGAATCAGAGCTCATTATTTTAATTACAAATAGGTTAATGGCTACTGGAGAAAAACTCTTTAAGAGCAGGAAAGTTAACACAGTCATACTCCTACCAATCTTGCAATAGTCTGTGCTATAAGAAATGTTAAATTTGAAGGAAAACTTTTAAGAAGGTCAGCACTTGAGACATCAATGTTTTTAGGGAACAATGATTTTGGACACAGACAGCAAAGTAAATAGCCCTGTAGACTTAACCAATCTGCTGCATTATGCTGTTTTCTTCAGGGACAATTTATCAGACTCATATAAGCTTCATCTATTTTTTCCTTCAGGGAGAAGATCAAATTTAGTGATAATTAAATCCTCAACAAAGCTTTAAATTGTCTTTGTTACAAAGAAAACTGTGATTTTGTCCTTCGTTCTTATTCAGCAGACCTATCCGCTGAGCTTAAATCCACATCTCACCAAAGAAATTTTTTTTTTCATTTTATGTGATCAGTCAAATTTCTTGATGAGACTTCAATTTCTATAAGAAACACAATTATGTATTTAAATATATTTTTCAGTAAAAATACCTAAACTTGGCTTTTCTTATAATACTCCAATTTTCATAGATATTCCCTAGAAACTGAATTTCATCCAAGAAACTAATGACACTTAAAATTGCAAAATAAAAAAATTCAAACTCCTCTTTAGAGAAATATGATTTAAATTCACCATCCCCCTCTAACAGAATGTAGATTTCTATTTTCTTTAACTTTAGTCCACTTATTCCATGATGTACATGTCTGCTGTACATCTTCATCCCTTTTTAGCCCCTCTCCTTTTCTTTGCTTATATTGTGACTTAGGCTGTCAAGTTGTTCAAGCCACATACTTGTTTAGTCTCTATTTCAAATATTACAATTTCTTCTTTATCCTGCCCCTTTTGTCTTTTGTAAGACAAAAACAGGAGTGAATATTACTGTAAAGAAGGGAAATAATTTATGTTTGAAGCCATGTAGTAGAAATGTTACAGTGGATGCCTTGGACTGATTATATTGTTTCAAAGGGCTTTTTTGACTTTGATTGACTGGATTTGCCCATGGCTCACCTAGTAGTAATGATACTGTGATTATTTAAGCAGCAAGTAACTTAAGGCTATACTGAGTGTTAACTTTGAATTTCCTAGCTTTCATCCCTTTGCATTTTCCATAGTTTGTATTCAAGAACAGTGTGTGCATTGTGTTATTTACTGCGGCTGTCATTCATTTACTTTTCTTCTTTGAATTTTGCTGCATATTCTTGTGGAAACATGTAAGCTCTTTCCATGCAGTTATATTGGTACTGCCACTCTTTAGAGTAGACAGGCCTCTGTGTCACCCTTCCTCAGAAGAAATTATCAGGCAGCAGACAGCTATGGCTCCTCATGAGGAACTAGAATAAGGAGAGACCTCGCAGTCTCTGAATACACAGTTGAACAGTCTGTGAGGCTTGTCACAGCTTTACAATACAGTGACTTGTCATTTTATAGTGTCTCACAAGTCACTCACAGCAGCAGAGTATTTCCCCTCTTCAAACTGCACCTCTTGTCCTTCCATATGACTTTGCTGCTTCTGGGTGACCCATCAGGTGGGCAGAAGGGCAGGAACCAGCGTAGTCCATTCCTTTGGGGAAACTGCCTCATAGCCCTTTCCTTTGCTCCGGTTCTGCCTTCTGCAAGTTCTCTACCATCCTAGTCATCCCAATTCCTTCACATCATTAAGAGACATTAACCTTTTACTTCTATGATACTACACTGGTTTTATTTCTATTTGTAGTGCTCCTTTTATAGCAGTCTTCGCTTGCATCCCACACACATACGTCTCCTCTCTTGTATTCATTGCACAAATAATGATTTCTTGTCATGCATTTCCTATTTGAATGTAATTTTTTCTACATAAATATCTTCAATTTTATTTAAAAAATCTAAAAGACAAAGTTATTTTTAATTATGCCTGAAAAAATGCGTTATAGTTGAGACTGAGGTCAGTTGACGTGAATTTTTATATCTTTGAAGAAGAGCATGAGAAATGGAAACAAATATTTTTCTGAGGCCATAAGATTTTAAACATGGCTTTCACACTTGTTTTTTTCTACCCTTTGCCTTTAAAATACTTGCAAAACTCTTGTTTCTGGAGATGACTTTTAGAGCTTTCTGCTTTCTTTGGTTTCAGAATGAGGCAGAAGCATTTATAGCTGCCATACAAAGAAGGTACTAGATTTTATTTTAGTTTTCTGCTTTGTGTTTTATCAGGCATTATGGAAGCTTATGGCAATTTAACTGGACAGAAGATATGCTACAACACTATGAGAATATGTAACGTCCAAAGTAATTTAATATCAGAAGCTACAGAGATATGTTGTTAAAGGGTGATGGGACTCGAACTACATTGCAGGAAAAG
Organism: Formicarius rufipectus; assembly: GCA_013399695.1. Lineage (NCBI taxonomy): Eukaryota > Metazoa > Chordata > Aves > Passeriformes > Formicariidae > Formicarius > Formicarius rufipectus. The sequence goes on from VXAU01004846.1 coordinate 206,290, forward strand.
TGTATTTTAAGAAGTAGAGCTTGGTAAAGAATTTGGCTTACATTCATCTTCCTAAAATTCAAATTAAAATTTATATTATCAGTTCAGCAGCTCTCTGGCTACAATTTAAATGTGCAACTGAAGATTAAGTTGCTTGCAAGGATACTTTGAGTTTTAGTTTACTCTTTGAAATAACAGAAGATACTGGAAAGTAAAAATTATGAGAATACTCAGAGTCTTAGGGAACCATTAAGCAAGATGATAAAATACAAAATCATTTAAATGTGACCAGAGAGGAAGATCTTTTAATGGGAAAAATCCTGTCCAACTTTTTACTAACAATATAAACCAAATGGTTGTATCTTACCCAGGCTATGCACATCACTATCAGAGAAAATAAATAGCAATAAATAAACTAGCAAAACCCTAGGGGGTTTTTTAGTATAACTTTGTTATAGGTTCAGGTTCTAAAGGAATTTTTCTTTCCCCACCCTCACAATGAGGAGTGAATTGTCCCAGCCCGGGCCATTTGTCTCTAACAAAGGAACCAAGAATACGGTGCTTAAGGGTGGGGGAGAGGGGCACACGGGTCTTTGAGAGTGGGCAGCAGGAGTCTGCAGGGAGAGACGGTGGAGGGAGAAACCCCGGAGTCATGGGTGTCCTTCTTGCCTTTCCTGCTGCTCCCCTTTTCCCATACCTGGATTACAAGCTTTGATTTTTTTGGGATTGTTTGTTGACTTTTGCCCGAGAGAGAGAGAGAGACAGAGACGACATCGCTAGCCGGGGGGGCCCCTTACACCGGGCCTTCTGTGAGGGAGCCAGCGGCGCCCATCCTAGACGTGGGAGAACTTTTCTTACATCGGAAGCTCCAGCCCGAGACCAGCAGCCCCGAGCCTTTCGGAGGGACACACCGGAGCCTTTCTTCCCATCCACCACCCCCCCCGGGGGCATCCCAGCACCAGCCACTCATCTCCTCGCTTGCTGCCCGTAAATACCGGGGACAGACTGTGTGTGTGTTTGTGGGGGGTTTTGATCCAGGAGTTTTTATTCATTCTGCCTTGGTTGTTCTGTTGTCTCTTGAATATACATATATGTATCATAGCTAGGAACTGTTATCCTTCCATTTATCATACCTTAATTAAATTTTGTTTTGAAATTAAAGGAGACTTGTCTCTGTTTTAGTTATAAATTTTTCTAAGTTCTCTAAACTTAGACAAACTTCTAAACTTCCTTATGTATCACCTGCTTTTAATGACTGAACCCTCTTATATTTTATCCTAGAACTGACTATTCCAGAGGCAGGTACATAATATTCAGCATTGCAAATCAGGTAAAAAACATGTTAATGACCATGATAGCCCAGTCTTTTACAAAGTTACAGGAGAAACAGAGAGCTCAATTTCCTTTCCACATTTGTATGGGAGATAGGCATCAAAGTCACAGGAATGATGCCCTACTAAAACGTGTCTTCAATGTGTGGAAAAAAGTACCTTCATCATTTAACATGGAAGTCACCAAAACACACATTTGGGAGTCTGTGTGTGTTAAGGAAAAAGGACAGAGAGTTTGATGTTTCAATGGTAGAAAATTTTTCTCAGAGATTTCACGAGAAATCTTAGACATAACTGTTAAGTAGAATATGTTTAGCAGATACAATTCCAGAATTAAAATTCTTCATTTTACATCATCATCAGCTGATTACATGTCATTTGCTTTAACTACAGATATGAAGATTTTATTGATTTCCAGTTTAGTGATACAAAATCATGACAATTCTTAACCCCAAAGTGGAACTTCAAGTATATATTTTAAGAGTACTCAGCTTCTCCAGAGACAATGTCTTTGCCATTTTCATATTATTTAACTTCATTCTTTGCAAACTGGCATCATAAGAATAGTAATTTATGAGGCTATTTAAAACTAAATACTAGGATACAACCAGTGGGGCAATTTCAACTGATTTCCATGAAACAAGTACTAAGTACCATTTGGAAACAGTTTTAGAGACTGTGAAGAAGCAGAATTAGTAATAATGGAAGACACAGGAGAATTAACACCATAAATTCTAATACCTCTATCATAATCACAGCCTGTGATTGATGTGTATAATAAAAACAAGTGTTTCTTCTATGTGTCTAATAAAATACTTAAAAATCTACAGTTTCATATGCATTCATAGATCTACATAATTGACTGACAGAACAAGTGTGTTACTCTATGAATTTTACCTCCAAAACATCAGGTCTGATGTCTTAATATGAAAATGCTCCTAGGCCTCAGATCTGTACATCAGGTTTAATTCATAAGTTCATCAAAATTACTGACTTACGAAACCTCTCAGAAAAATTAAGAAACAGAAATTTAAAGAAGTTTTAAGAGCAGGTCAAATTTACCCTGCTAGGACAGCAATAATTCCACTATTATGTTTGGTAAGTGTATTTCTGCATGGCTGGAGTATTTGAATTGAGATGTTTCAAATGCACATGATCTTCGTGGCCATTATTCTCAATGAGATAGTTCCAAATATCACATTTATCTACAACACCATCTCCTTCAAATAATACTAAACATTTTCTTAATTTAAATTTGGAGTAACTAGTTGCCTTTGAAAGAATCCTACATTTTTGCTCCTGATTAAAACAGCATTTCACTGCTAATAATATCACAAAAATACTGCCAGCTAGGTCTGAAAGCCAGACCTTCTGCACAGCAGGAGTTTTGCTTGATTATGTAAAATTATTTTTCTTGCCAATAGGAACTACATGAAAGATTCCAGAATGATTTTGCTATCAATTAGAAGTGATGACACATCTGGTTTGATGCATTAACTGGTTTCTTTTGCAGACAAATTTTGTTTTAAAGACTTGAAGAAGAAAATTTGCAATTCAAAGTTTCAACTCATTGAAAAACCATTATTCTCCCCCTCAAAAAAAAACAACAAAAAAACCAACAAACAAAATCAACTAAGAGTTTGTCACTTTTGATAAAAATTGGTAAAAAAGTCTCCTAAAGCTTTAGAATGTGTAGGCTGTAATTTTAAAAACCAACAATTACAAAACACAAACAAACAAATAAAACCAAAAAAACACCCCAGAAAAATCAGCAAACAATCCCACACAACACAACCAAACCCCACAATCTCTGCTTATGCTAAAACATACGCATAACTTTCTAAAGTCAAGCACACAAAAAAAAAAAAACCTTTATACATTTGGTACAAAAAGAACCTTAACTGAATAGCATGGGCAAACTTGTCTTCCTGGAAGACTTAAAAATTAGAGGCAGTACTGCTCACATGAGCAAGCATTTCAAATCTGGGTAGTCACCACATGTTTTAAGAGACATCATTGGCTGTGTCAGAATACAAACAGAAAGAATTTAACTACATTATTGAGAAAAATATCTATTTGCATGTATGTTTTCTGAGTATTTTCTTCTCTGAGCAAGTTGCCAATTATTTATTTATTTATTACTTACTTACTTGCATACTTATTTTGGTGATAAAAGCAATAATTGTACAAGTATCATTTTCTTCCCCTAACTGTGAAAAGAATGCTAGATAATTTAAAAAGCTATTTTAATTTTATTTTCACTCTGGAGATGCTTCTAATCTATCACTGTTAGTTATCTGGTGTGCACCTGGTGAAATAGATAATATCCATTGTTGAGCAGGCAAGTAAGCACCTGCTGTATTAAAACAGAGTAAAAGTACATTAACATTTCAAAAGTGTTTGCCTTATATGTACCTTTAAAATTAAGTCCATCACAATTCTCTTAAGTACTTTTGTGATTTAACATTGCATTTAAGTAGATTCTTAAATTTTAACAGTAGGATTGCAATAAATGTTTTTAGTCTACAAGTGCAGGTATAGATGGCTGAAAAATTAGGTAAAACTGAAATAATCTCAAAGACTTAACTGAATCAGAATTTAGTCTGTAGGATTTATTACAAATTGGAAAAACATCTATAAATCCTTGGTCACAGCTGTTCCTTTAGAGCAGATGATAAAGGACGTAAACATAGATAAGAACAGTATTCATGAAAAGAAGAAACCTTCACATCTTTTTTGCTATTGAATTTGTGTTTTAAATTATGAATTCTAATTAATTTTTTAGTGCTACGAAAGTAATGTACTTTTCATAAAAGCTATTTAACTTTTTTAAACTCTAAAAATTCAGTATTCGATGTGTATGACACACAGCATGTTAAATCTGAGTCTAACATTTCACTTTATAAAGCTGTCTATTAACAAGAGCTATATTTTAAACTCAGAAGTTATTTTAGGTTTTTGGTTGCCCCATAAATAACTGACAAGCCTGGCCTCAGTGCTAATTCAAAGATTGAACTGAGTCTGAAAAAAAATCCCAAAACAAACATAAATTGGAGGACTCACATACTGCAAATCAAAAACAGTTTTCAAAAAGTTTTAAAATAAAAATGCTACAGGTTTCAACTTTCTTATAGTCCATTTTGCATTGTCTTGAATTAAAAAGAAAACAACATAAAGTTAATAATGCAGCTCAAATAATGGGTCTTTTATTACTTCAAAAGCAAACAATTATTTCATGTTAAGTAGGAACAAATGAGTTGTTCTTGATTTATCTGATACTTTCCTCTTAAAACTTGTGCATACACTTTAAGACATATTTTTGAAAGGAATTAAGTTACCTAAAAATCCTTCACTACTCTAGATGCCCAGGGCTTCACCCCTGGCCTCTGGATTCCTCTTCAAAAGGACTTTTTTGGTTTTTGTTTTTTTTTTTTTTTCCTGCCAGTTCTGTGTCCTACCTGTGAACTCCGAGCAAGTGATTCAGATACCTGACACTAGGCTACCAGTCTAGGTACTCAAATAGCCTGGTAGCAACCTTCTAGGTTTGGGAATGTATGAAAAGACATCTGATTTGTGCTTTTTACTTCAAGACCACAACATGACAATGAGCTGAGGGTTCTCATATGCACCTTTTCTGGGAATCATTCTAGAGAGTAACTGTCTTCCTGGGCTTGTCTCTGTCTTTTCTATAAGAGAGATCGAACAAGGAAACAAAGGAGCAAAGTTTACCTGTGTGACTATTTACCAAACATCAGGGAGAAAGTAATAGATGGCAGACTGAATAAGATGTATGGCTTCATGCCTGAGTTCAACAAATGGGGCATGCTCAGTTAATATGTTTAGCTATGAAATCCACTCACAGTTCCTGATTTGGAGTTCTTCCTGATTGAACTGAGTATGGGTGGGGCACATGTCAGACCCAAGTCTGGTGTCACTTGCTTAGTTTCCAGCTGAACTGGAAATGTACACTGGAAACAGAAATGCAGTGAGCCTTCCTGCTAAGGTCCTGGCCAGGTAAGAATAGTAGACTGCCATCATGATACTGCCTCGAACCATGTTTTGGTATGAAGAATATGAGGGGAAAAAAGGGAAACAAAAAAATAAATAACCCCCAACCAACAGCCCCTAGTTCTTGGCTTTTTATTTTACTAAAATTGTTGCAGTCCTTGAGAAGGATAAGAAATCACTTGGGATAAATTACTGATAAAGCATACATGAGAGCAAAAGTCATTGGGAATTGTAATCACTGAGAAGTGGGAATACCAAAATAGATGGATAAATCAAGACCTGAAAAAGGAAGGAGCTCCACTCAGTAAGGAGCTTTGCTGTAAAAAATTAAAATCTGTGTTATATCTGAATCCCATCCTCAAGATCCCAATGAACATACACACCCAAAGATCCATGTTTTAAAGAGGAACTTACTACATTAGTAACAAACAGATGGTACTGTATACTAAATGCCCATGCAGACAAATGTCATTGACCAGTGCAACCTCTTCTCAGTGTCATCTCAATTCTGTATAGAGGGTAGAAAGATTGTCACAAACAGAAAGTATATCCAGACTGACTATGCAGAAAGCAAGAAACAAGCAGTAGGTCTTTGACAGCCAATACAGTTTTCTTTGTTCTTTCTCATTCTGTGTTGTTTGTTTGCTTTCTGAACTGTAACTACTCTGCATAGTGGCCTGTCCAAAGTATCAACATCAATTTAAAATACTTTCACTCCCTCCACATCCTCAGGTGTCAAGCAGTGGAGCAATACTTGGAAGAGGAAATGCTGTCAAAGGGACATACAGATAAGTCTGGATGAGTTCAGATTACTCTCAAAATTGCAGGAACCAGAGCGAAGGGGAAGGAAGGTCTGAACTCAAAGTGGACTGAAGAACTAATTTTATGAGACAAGAGTATTATCACACAAAGAGCAGTTGTTGCAGGTGAAATTGCTTGCAGCTGAAATGGAGGCACACTTGCTGACCTTGTATTGAAAGTCAGCTGCTTACACCTTTAGTGGTAGGTATTTGTAAAGGCAGTGACTTAATGAATCCTGCCAGCAGCCTGGAAGAGACCATGTTAAAACATATTTGTTCCATTGAAAAGCACAGACAACTTCCTAATTCCGTGTTTTCCTGTTGTAGGTCATATTTATTAGACCACTCCAAACTTGTATAGTCAAGATGCCTTTAAGCATTAAGGGAATGAGGGAGGAAAGAGTGAAATAGGAAATTAAACCAACATTAAAGCCATTTTCTGATTCAAGGACATGTATAGATTTTTAAATATCTCACATGCATTTTTGTGGAATAGCTGCTGTGGGGTTTTTTTCTTCATAGGGTGCAGATGGAAGGTATAAAGTGCATTGAAGTTTAGGGGATCGTCAATGTTTAATTCAAGGTATAGGACTGCATACATAGCTTGATATTAATTAGGCTTTACATAAACTACTAATAAGACTTTCTCTGTCAATACAGTAAAAGTTTTGCGTTTTATTGTTTTTTTGTTTTGTTTTAGTCTTTCCTCTACCTGATGAAAATAAACATTTATTTATTTTTGTATGAGTAATTCAGTTGGGATGTTGACTAAAATGCATTCTAGAGAAACTGCTTTTCAATGCAAATGTTCAATTAATTATATGATTGAATATCATGTTTATATGAAACAATTTAATAATCGTATTCTTTTGAGGCTTTCTATGCATTCTCTATCTATATGTAAAATGAGTTCTGGAAACTTCTAATACTTCTATCAAACAACACAAATTACTCCAAAATATTTAGCATAAGGTCTTCTTATCATATCTTCTCTCATAAAAACATAATTTCTTTGTGCAATACTGTATAGCATATAGAAATTAAATCCCTGCAGCACTCCTGCTTTCCAACGTAATAATAATTAAATTTAGGTTAATTTATGAGGGGAATGAGGCAAGAGGTTGAAATAATTTGTATTAAAAAAAAAAGATTAAATAAAAAATTTATCTTTTATTCTTTTGTTTAGGAAAAATTCTCTAATATCTGTATTTCAAACATTAATCCTCTGTAGGCTGCTAAATATCACACAGTGGGTTTTTAGCAGGGTTGGGGGGAGTTTTGTTTTGGGGATCTTTTTGGTTAATGAATTGGTGAGCTGACAGTATGTTCAATCACATCATGGACACACAAGCTGATTTTTCATCAGCCAGCCATTAATAAAATCCTCTACCTTGCATAGAACTTTAGCAACGATTTCAGTCTGTAATAAAACATTTCTCAATTTTTTTCACAACCTTGGATGCAGAAAAGTGATATTTCCAAGGAAAAATTGTGTTTTATGATGTGTATTTAAAGCATTTTCCAATGTGCATGTTCATGATCTTTCAATTCAAGACAGCCACCTTTAATTCATAACATGGAAGTGAGAGTCTCACAGCAAAATCTATTGCTATATTAAAAAATGCTCCTGTATCTTTATTCTGTCTGTTTTGAAAATCCAACTACATTAAGAATATGCAAGTAGGCATGTCACTTTGAAATTCAGTATTTCCATTAAAATGCAAAAAAATCTGGAGTAAAATTACACTAACAAAGTGACAAGCTAAAATATGTAGCGTTACATTGCAAAGCAAGCCTGCCTGTCATATCTGGTAGAGGGGTTTTGGCACCAATTCTGCTTCCGTCTACATTTCTCATCCCATCCTCAATGAAGCTTACAACAGCCACTGAAATCAGAAAGTAGAAGCATTTGAAAAATCTGAATTCGTAGGTAAACTGTATCCAAAACATTTACAAATGGAAAAATATGCCTAAAACCTGTACAAATATACTTTGATACCCAGGTGCAACTGTGACACATACTAGAGAAATTGTGTTACTGATTTAACATTTCAATATCAAACTGATGGAAGAACCTTATTTTTAGACAAAGGAGAAACATCTCTGTGGTCTGAAAAGGAATGGAGTCTGACCACATGTTAAAATCCACAGTTTTATTAAGGTAGTAGGAAAGATGAGGAACAGTGTCCACACGTGGCGACTCACCCAGTCACTGGTAGCAAGCACAAGACCATAAGCGATGCCATGGCTCCAGTGGATGGCCAGGACATGTGGTGTCCAGGTCATACAGAAGTACCTGCCAGTGGTGCAGGTGTCTTTAAATGCAGGTAAGAGTTGAGCTGCCCCTTGTGTCCCCTGTCAGTCGTGGGCTTCCACACAAGTATATCAATGTTGTGTAGGGCGCCCTGCCTACGGCTGTCAGGCATGGGCAGCCTGTTGGCAATGCGTCTGTGCTGCTGATACTGGTCAATTGGCAGGGTGTCAGGAGGAGGGGTTTCAGCCTCTCAGTTCAGTATTTCCGCAACTAGTAAATAGAAATTTTTCAAAAGGCAAACACTAAAACCACTAAAAACATAACAAAGATGCTGCACTATCCCAGCACACAGTACGAACTGGTAATTTCTGAACTGTCGCGGTGATTTCATGTCATACAGAGTCTGGTGCTACAGGTATATATAGAAACATTATGGTCTTAGTTCAACAAAGGACTTCAGTCTATATCCTGTGATAGACTTTCCAAACTGTGAAGATTTTTGTTTGTAAAATGGCACCTGCTTAAATGCCCTGCTAGATGAGATTCAACACAAAAAACAAACAAACAAAAAAATTCCCACAAGAACTATTTCACTGGTAAAACTTACTGGTTCTGAATCTCCATGCAAGGTCTTCAGCAGCTGATAACCAAGATCTTAATGCCTGCTGTGTAGTAAAATAGATTTCACCCACTGTCTATCCCTTCTGTGCACCTTTCTTTGTCATGTCCTGTATTAAATTATGCAATTTATTTATGCATCTTTTTAGAAACCTTTTTGCAGTGATTGAAATTCCTTATAGTCTTCATCTTTTCCATTCAATATCTGGTGTTCAGTCTGCACTTTCTGAGAAATGTTGATTAAAAGATACTGAGAATACAACATGGAAAAACTTCAGGCTTCTTGAATGATCCTCATATGTTGAAGAATAAATCCTGGCAAAAGTAGAGAAAACAATCCAGATGACCACTGATCTTTTGCCAGGACAGCTATATTGAATCTTGTGCATCTTGGTGATGGAACTTGATCTATGATAACATTTAGCTATAAAGTTTTGTTGACACCACTGTGAGACATGGAAAAATGCCACTCACAAACTCACATGGTTCTTTTCTCTCAAGACAAAACTGTAGGAGGCTATTAGTCAACCTCCTAACTCAAGCAAATTGGACTTGAGAGACCCACAGGGTTCAATCCTGTAACTTACTCTGTTCCAACTTATTTTTGTCAATAGAAGTAGATCTGATGAAATTCTGAGGTTGTACATATTTTTTTTGACCCATTTCTTTGGTCAGACTCTTCTCAGTCTGGCAAAGATTGAGGCCTGGGTGCTACTCAGTTGGCTGAAATTCAACCCAGATAGAGCACCTGGTATAACAAGTAGTGGAGTGAAACATTTTATTTCATTGGCAATGTACTGAGCTTCTCAACCAGATTAGGGTTTATGTTCAGTGTCAAAGCATCCCAGTGCTATGAAGGAGACCTTGCAGAAACCACATCTTCCACATTACTGATCTGACTCTGGGATCAATTCACCTCTTATTTTTAATGCTTGACTTCCTTCTACTGGTGGTCTGATTCAACTTCTGGGAGTCCTTCAGTTGCCTACATTGAGAACTGGACCAGGATCTGTCCAGAGAGCCTTTTTTTCAGTCTGATTTAGCGGGTACTTCCTGCATGAGTCTGGGGAGAGACAATGTTTTACCTGGGCTGTGCAGTGGACTGAGGCACTCATGTGAAGTTTAAATTGCTCTAAAAGCCAGAGTAACCCTAAAAACAAATTCAAAGCTTATCTTCCTGTCCCACTGGAGGTGATTATCTCACAGTAAAAAATCATTGGAGAGGTAACAGCCTGGCCATCTCTGGAACTGACTTGAAACAGTAATCTAGTCACCTCTGACCATGTCTAGACCTAAACAAGTTCCAAATGAGTTCTCTTTGCTCTGGCTTTCTGCTCCTGGTGAACTGTAATATCCAAGATATTTAGCCAACTGCTCAGTTCTTTCGGTGATCTCTCTTTGTTTAAAGCTTCATATACAGAAGAGGCCATGGTCTCTCATTCATTCTAAAGTACTACTGGCTTAATTTCAGACATATAAAAGTATACCTAACTACCACATATAATGAACAGTAGATTTGTCTTCAAAAGTATTATTTTTCAGATATTTTAAGACAACCTACAAAAAATTTTGGATTGCAATAGTTACTGTACTAAGTTATAAAGACAAATTTTTTTTTCTTAAAAAAAAAAGGAGGGGGGAGGAGAAGAAATCCTCTGCTCTCATTTTTCTTAACAGTATTGTTCCTTTTTCTCCATTATCTTATACATCATGCAGTCACAGAAGAATTAATTCAGTTCACTAAACATTAGGTATTCAATGTGACTTGAAATGTTTTCAGGTACTGAAACATCTACATGAGACTGGCAGATATTGCCAGTTTGAAGTCTTCTGGGAGATGTATGTACTTCTTGAAAGCTGAAGGACAAAATTACTACTGTGACATTGAAAACATCACAAAAATTGAAACAATTCAAAAATTAGGCAAATGCATAACACTTATGCCTTTTGATATTACTTTTTTTTTAAACTATTAATAATTTATTTTAAAGTGGAACTTGTTGAGTAAGAATCATCAGACTGGTTTTAAACAGTTTTTTAGGATGAGAAGTATAATTCTTTATGTCATACCCTATATTATTGCCTTTTTCCATCTTTCCACTCCAAACTGCCCTTTGGTCCTATCAAATAAATAATCCATGCAGGAATATCTGCCACAGTTGTCCCAAATGTGAATTTGAAATTCTAACAAACCGAAGAGATTGAAATATTATTCAACATTGTCCTTATAATCAGATTAGAAGAACAAGTTTTCTCAAAGGAAATAAAAAAAGTCAAAGCACAAAGATCCAGAGATCAATGCTATTTATGTTTTGAAAATATCAGCATGTGACTCTTCTACCTGCATGCCTTGCAAAATTTCTGATACTGGTTGTTCATGCCACACTGGTACTTTGATTTACTTTTCTTTTTTTTTTTATATAACTTTAACACAAATTGGTTTGTGAAGCACTCATCACTACTCTCATGCAAAGATTTTTTCACAAAATGCTTGAGATGGATTTATGTTGTGTCTTTAACTAGATGAGACCCCTTGGGTAGAAATTGTATATAGTTTTTCCATGTCAGCACTGTACCAAAAATATTCTAATGGTGAGGCAATGAATGTTCATCTTTTATGCTACAAGAAGGTAAAACAGCTCCAGTTGAGTGAAATTATGATTCATCATATACTCTTGGGAAAAAAAGAAAAAAAA
>VXAU01004847.1:0-37342 GCA_013399695.1 Formicarius rufipectus
TCTAGCCATCATGATGATGATGTCTTTCAGCTCCAATAAGGAACAATAAAAATTAAACAATGACCCGAGTATCATATCCATAATTGCCAATTTACTACTAGGTTAAAACTCTATTTTTATTGTTTCTCTGATATTGTACTTTGCTTCTTTCCTCTTCATTTTTAGCTATGTTTAAGTGCTTATGTGAATAAATCTTCTTTATTTATGTCACCCTGTCACAGCATTGCTTGTAAATAAAAGTTATGAAAGGAAATAAAGATCCCAATTGGATGCTTTGAAAACATACTTCTTTAAAAACACAGAAATCAAGGTCTAGCTTTAAATCTACCATTTTGGGGACAGTTTCTAATATAATTTGATTTCCAACTACTTTAAAAGACTGCAGATTACACATAACTTACAGAAACTCAAGGAAGAAATACTTTTTAGTGAGATCTTTTACAATCTGACTTCTGTCAAAACTGAACAGAGTTTTTGGTTTTGTTCTGTTGTTTTGTTTTGTTTGTTTGTTTGTTTTTAATCATTATTGTGACTGTAAATNGTTTTTAATCATTATTGTGACTGTAAATATTTAACTTTTTTAAAAATGGATGATGATGATGATGATGATGATTATCTGATACACTCTCAGGATTTTCATTTATGAAAGATCCCTATTGACTTTGAGAATCAACTTAGTAATTTCCATTTTCTTTCTTGTCACACATATGTGACATACACATATTTGCATGACTGCATTGACATATATATATTATAATAATATCATGTTCTCTTCCTATTCTATATATTATGTCTTTACATCTGTCTGTAATATTCACAAAGCAAACAGGCTCCAGAGCTTGCAGTAGGTAATAACTGAAATAAAAATAACTAAGCAAAAGTTGTTTCTGTAAGTGGAACGTTTCTTATAAGTGATGAAACAGCACGCAGAATTCCTTTGGACTACTCCTGGGAGAGAAGACAAAAGCATTTTTAACCTTTAATAATCTGTTTTATAAAAATTGTAAATTAGAAAATTCCTAGGAAAAAAGCCAAGAAATTCTTGTTTATTAATATGAATTTGTTCATCTCATGCAACAGTTATGAAAAGGTACCAAAAAAATTGTTGTTGTTGGCTAGACTTCGCGAACGAAGATTTTGGGATAAGCCTGCGCAATGGATTTTTTAGGTGAGGCACAGTGTGCGCGGAACTGGCCCCACCCCCTTTACTCCTGAGGTTCATTTTGCCACGGCTGAGCACATTCGGACGATGACAGCGAGTTCCTCCAGGATTCGAACCAGTGTCCTCAAAGGAGGAGCCAGCTCCAGAGGCGGCGACTTACACCTTTCAGCCAACACCCGCCGCCCATTACAGATTAACACGAAAGAAAAAAAAACAGCAAACAGAAAAACAAAAAACAGAAAAGCAGAAAAGCAATAATGTCAGGTTGTTGAGCAATCCTGGGAGCCCACGTGGGTCAGAGCACCAGGGGAAGACCTCGCCTTATCCTCTCTGCCACCGAATGACACAAACGTGGCACTGCAGCCACGCCTGCAACACGAGCTGGGGCAGGTACCAACAAAATATAGGTCATCTATAAATCCTATATAATTTTTCAGGTACTATAGAACACTTCACTATATTTATATCTAAAATTTAGCAGACTCTGAACAGAAGCTAGCCATCCTTAATAAAGGAGGTGAGAATGTCTCTGTCTATAGGAGCCCCGTTTTATCATGTACTTCTACAGAGAGAAAACCATATGACAGTCACGAAAAGACTCATGCTATTTAAAAGCTGTAAGCACCTATGTTATTTAAATACAGAAGGAAATTGAAAGTTTGGTGGACAAGCTAATTAAAACACAACATGGTACAAAAGGAAAGTAAGACCAAAATATGTTGAGGTTCAAAGTCTGTGAAACAAGTCGGTGCAAATTTGGCTTGGTAAGATTGTACAATATTTACAGATCAACATTATATGCAGTATAAATAGCTCAACTATTGTTACACTTCTATTGTTACACTGTTGGATAACACAGACACATTTGGCCAACTTTCCCATGCTGGTAAATGTTTAATACAGGTAAAGCTAGTAAGAGAAACTGATGGGAAAAGCTGGTTTTGAATGACAAGTACAATGTTAGATGTTATGGATGGACCTTATGGTTCAAAGAAATAAAGATCCTCTGCTCTCTAATGCACTGGAATTCCTTCCTCCTTTCTTCAATTTCTGCATTACAGGTAAACAAAGGTCTGGAAATTGTTGTGGTTCTTTAATAAGTGAACAGGTATAGTACAGCAGGCATGTAGGATCTACAAGACCTGGCTTAGGACCTATTGTGTAAGCGCTCTTTCAAAGGTTAACCTCCAAAACATGCTAGAAATCCAGCACAGAAACTCAGAAAAGTGAATTTGTGCAAAAGGACAAAAGAAGTCAAAGATGTTCCTTCCTAAATCAAACAGAAATTATTACTGAGGTGTTGGTATTGCAAGCACTAGTGATCTGTCCTCCACTATTTTATTCATATAAATGAATTGGATAATGCTTCTGAAAGCAAGATTTCCACGTGATTCTAAATTAGGAGGAATAGTAATTAATGAGGAACAATGCAGACAGTAACAGGACTAATAGATGACAAATGTAGTTCAATGCAGCGTAATGCAGAATAATGAATCTGGTAGTAAAGGGGGGAAAAAAAAGGAAAAAAAAAAAAGAAAAAAAAAAGAGAAAGAGAAAACCTTACCACCTGCAAGCTCACACACACACAAGAACAAAATAAATGAACCAAACAAAAAAAAAGAAAGGAAAACAAAGCTGAGGGCATGTCCTTTCCTAAAAGGAATCCTTTGCAGGCTTCAGCCTCAAGATCACCCAAGGATAAGAAAAAAGATTAAAATTTGGACGAACTACAAGGAAGATATGGAAAAAGAGATCATGATTATAGACCTAAAAAGAAAAAATTGATGTTTATCCATTCTGTTCTTGACTTCTCCATTCATTTTGGACCCTAAAGAGCTTGACAGGGACAACACATGATAGTTACAGTGATGCACAGAGTGTTGCAGAAGTTTGCTCTTTATTTTGTAACTGGTGAGATGGCCATTTTCAAGCAGTTTCAATCTACCTTTTGGGTTTTGTCTGCAGTTAGCCTGGTAGCTACAATTTCCAAAGGTTCCCTGTCAATAACACACTACTGAAAGTTACTTTCATGAGTGTATGCAGTGTTTATATACCCCACTGGCATAACTGCATTCCAAAAGGATTCACAAAGGAGTAGCCATTTTTTTCCCTTTTATTTGTATAAATTCATTTGTATGCCTTCATGAAATCATTTATATGAATAACTTTTTATAATTAATCTTTTCAAGTTACTACTATCATGTTAATGAGACTAGTATTTTCCAGTCCTGGAAAATTGCTGTTAATGCTGGGTTTTTTAATCTTGTCAGGTTTCAGTTGTAAGTGGCTGAGAGAATTTCATCTGAAGCTGCCTGGCCTGTTGATAAAGCATTCATATTCGTGGCTTTCCTCTGAATCATAAAGCAATTTGGAAAGCACCATTGCATTGTAAAACATGATCTTTATCACAAGCAACTGTGATGTAGATTCTCTGCTTTGGTGTGGTATGGATATTCAAAGCTGTAATGCAGCACATGGTTTAATATGTGCTTAACATTAAGCTTCTGAGTATTTCCTTTGATGTGGTTATCATCATGCAGTTTCTTAAAGTAGCTATGTTCCTCAACTGATTTTAATTCTTTTGATGGGTCCTTTTAGAGAGTTACCTATTTTATTTGAGAAAGGTTTTGTTTCCTCAAACTTTCTTTTCCCTTGTTCTTTCTTAACAGGAAACTGAGGACAATATTGTATATCTTATTCTTCTTTTGTTAAAATTATTGGGTTTTGCCCTGGGGCTTATATTTAGGAAACAAATAATATTTGCATCATTTTTTTCCAAAAGTACATTTACTCACTGCTCTGAAAGACTACACTTTTACTTTTCTAAAAGTATAAGGTATCTATTATAGAAATATTGCATGTAGTTCTTCTTAAGAAAATACTTTTGCTTATTGTAAAAATGATTTTCCACTATCAATTCCCTGTTTTTTTCCTTTTTTTTCCCCCTGCAAATTTGAGATCAACTGATTCAAAGTACCATTTTTAGGCACCTTGCAGAGTTCTTCTGCTGAGCTCTTTGACTGATGATATGCTGCTTTCAGACACTGAATCCTGAACATCAAGGCTGCAAAATGCTGTTTTGGTCAGATGGGAAAGGAAATTGCCTTGATTTTGTTCCAAGAAGGCAATTAAGAAATGATAAATTGGAATCCATGTAAAGCTGGTAACCATAACTCTCAGATGTGTCATGCACTCTGAAGTGTAAAACACCTGATAATAATAATAAATACTATGACTTATTGTAAAATAACAGAAATTAACATAAGCATATAAGAATGAGGTGATCTAGAAGCTGGCATTTGTTTGAAAATTTCCACTTATTCTTGTGAAGTTAATAATTTTCCCATCTTTTCTAAGTAATATTTGACTTCTCTGTCCCTTGTAATGTAAAATGCCTTAACATATGTTTAATGCCTTAAGGTATGTCCCTTCTATAAGTTCCATGTACCTTGCTTCAAGAGAAATTCAGGACCTCCTCAACATTTGTGGCAAGCACTGGCACTAGAGATGTTGCAGGGAAGCAATGTTGCTTTCTGCTTGTTATAATCTGCATAAATGTTTTAGAAATAACTTTAGATTCAAATATTCCCCTGAGTAAAATTAAAACTCACAAAAATTATCTGTTGATATGGCAAATGTATTTTTATTAATTGCTAAGAAATACAAAGAGAAGAAGCAAGAGAAGGTTGGAGAAAGCTAAGATTGCTTTTAAAAGCAGTGAAAAGGTACCTCTAAAACCTAGCTTTTCACTGAGATGATGGAGGGGATGGGGAAGAGAAGCAGTTTCTGCTTTTTTTTTTTTTTTTTTCCTCTGTCTGATGCATTTTGCTGTTATTTCCTTAGGAATGGCAGGGTCTTTAGTTCTCTGGAATGCAGCCAGGATGTCGGTTTTGTCACTCACAAAGAGCTGTGTTTACTGATCTTTCAGGGTCCCAATCTAGCAGCACTTTTGGCCCTCAAAACTATGGTAAGGGTAGAAGGATAAGATACAACTCATGCACATGACATGGTGGGGCTCAGTTCTCTCCAGGCTGGCAGTTTCAGCCTCCAGTGGCATGTAAGCAGTAGACGGTGGGGGAGAAAAAAGTGAGGAGTTGAGGGGGAGGCAGAGGGAGATTTTTGGTTATGGCAACCAGTTCTCTCTCTCTTTTCTCACTCCCCAATTTTCCAAAAATTTTCTTCACTTTTAAAATGTTCAAAGGAAGGTGTCCAGGGTGTTTTGTTACATAGCCCTGTTCAGGTGTTTTGAAGAGAGCACAATAGTAGGATTTTCTGGCATGAAGGCTCCAGCAGGAAGCTCTTGTGAGAACTTCTGGAAAGCTGACAGAGAATTTTTTGGTAGGAAGTTCTGATAGGCAGAAACAATGGGGAAGCATTATTTCTGTATTATCTGTGTGACACACTGCTCTGCTAGATGGCTTGAATCAGCGTCTAGCAGACCAGAAAGCCACATTACTTAATACTTTCTCTTAGTTGTATGGACTACATCTTAAAATCTAAATCCTATTTCATGCTAGAGACACCTTATAAAACCTGTTGAATAAGTGGCAATGTTTTCCTGCATGAGTTTGTAGGTTTTAAGGCAATGTATGTGGAAAGAAAGGCTATGTTTATAATCACGTAAAGCTCAGATTTGGGAACTCCATTTTTGTTTCCTAATTTATTTTGTATTTACAGACTGCTTTGTTTTACTCTTTTCACGTGAAATAAACTGTGAATTTTTGTAGGTTCCAGTTTGTAGGTTTATTGCTAATGCCACTACAGCTGTGGATGTTCTTTGTCAAACAGCAGGAACAAAATGATTGCTCATGGAAATTGTATTTTCCCAATAAGTTCTTCTTCCATATTATATTGGGCTAACACTATCATGCAGAGTGCAATGGTAAGTTCTGGAGAGCACTGCAACTGTGCTCAGGGAGCACAGCTTGGAGATTGCTACCTATCACGCATACTAAATTTCATTTAAGGGAATCTACCTGATGCATTCATGACTGTTGTTAAGTGAATATCATCTTGTAGGCATGAAGGTTTCACAGCCATTGCAATTTGTAACCAATGGATGTCTTCCTTTGATTAAAAAAAAGCAAAAAACAAAAAATGGTTCCAGGAGACCTATTTAATAATGTTCATGCAGATAATATGACCTAAGTGAATACTGTTGAACATGCTCTAGTACAAGGAATTTTGAGGAGCTAATTTAAGAGGTTTCTGAGGTCAAAAGACACATTGGTAGACTGACTACCTTCCCCTGTGGTTACCAACCCACACTTTGCTCCTGGTTTCTAAGAAGCTGGAGTTACATGAAACTAACACCTTATGTCTGTAATTTGACTGACAGTGACATGAACAAATGATATAATATTGGAGAAGTATGAACCTTGGTATGGTTGAAGTCCAAGACTGAAGTCCATATCCATTAGATATACCAAAATGTTTCTGTACTTAAATGCACTTAAGAGCTGAAGCTCTGCAGGCTGGCAATAGTGTCTATATGAGAGTTTATCCACCTGTCATAAAATTTAAAAGCTGTTGTTATGTCTAGAAGTGAAAGGAAAAGATTGCCTACCTGTTGACAGATACAGCTTTTTTTGCAAGAAGGCTTCAAATTAGAATTCATATGTGTGGTATTAAATATGCATTTACATTTTTGAGGACTGAGGTATTGTACTGTCGGGGGTGCAGGGAGACTTGAGTCATTCAATATGATTGATCATCAGGAATCCGTTTATTGATTGACAACATTACATTCTTATATGGTACTTAATGAGCTAATACATATTCTGTAACCTAATCATTTATTGGATGCTTTCTTTAAGGGAAAACCACACCTTCTCTCATGCCTTTCTAATCACAACAATCTGTTATCACGTTCAGCTGAAGCTACTCAAGCTATTTCCCAAACTCCCTGCGATCCACCTGCAATAATGTCCATGTAACCCTTTAATAGCCAAACCAAAATCAACCACAACATTGTACTGCAAGTTTTACCAAAAAAACCAAAACATTCATTTGAACTCTTTTTCTGCAAGTTTACTTGGATGAGTTTGCAAATACTGTGATGTGTTCTGTACGTCAGGTTCAATTATCTATAAAATTATGTATGGGTTTTGAGGGGAAAAAATATTTTCATTTCAAACCAGGTAATATTCCAGTAGTCTTGCACATGTTTCTTTTTAGATTTTGTTGCCCTCAATATGAGCTTTCTAATTTAGAAGGAGAATTTTCATCTCCTGTCAGACTGTTCCAGGCAGTAGGCAGGTCCTTCTACAGTAATTAATATTAAAAAAAATTAATGAGTGTGATCTATTAATTTTCATAGTTAAGATAATGATTATCTGCATTTTCAACATTTAAATATTAATTTGAAGGACCATGAACCAAAACCTGTACCCTGAAAAAGTAGAATTTTAAAATATGTATAAATATTAATTTCATTTTCTTTCCTGTGAGATATTTATACTTTTATTATGGTTTTGTGATGCATCTCCTAAGTAATAATTACTGCATCTGAAACCCACTCCCATAACCAAATGAGAAAATTCCCTTGCCTTGTGTACGTTTTTTTATTGTACTTAAAATGAAAATAGTTTCCTTTATGTCAACTTCCCGTGAGAAAGTTATTAGGAAAGTTATTATAAAGTTCAAACTCTGCCATCCCAGAAATTTGGTGAAAGTTTTAGACACAGACTAAAATTTATCTGTAACATTTGAAGCCCTACTTTTACACTGGTCACCAGGAGCTAGTAATACTAGGAGAGCTGAGCCAGAATAAGTCTCTCAGAATTTGTGAATGAATGGCAAGGTGCTGGGAGAGCAGTGAAATTTCCAATGTCTGCTTGTCAAAATAATATATAGAAAACCAAATTCTAAGCTGATCTATTGTGGCAATCCTGTGACTTTTCCCTGGGGCATATTCATAAGACCAAAGTCATTTCAGTTAGTCCATAATTGGACAATTACCTTTTTTTCAGCCTGTAAATGCTGACTCGAGGACTTGTCTCCCATTAATCTTACGTCTACCAAATGACACATGCATGTTTATTTCATAATGGTCTCAATACATGCAGGAAAATGGTATGACTACTATTTCTTATGGTTAAAAATGTGTTACAGCTCTCAAAGGTTCCAGTCCCTCAGTGACTCAATGGATTACTGCACTTAAAGCCTTATACTTCTGGAGACCTGGATTCAAATCATTTGTATGAGTTGACAAGGGAAATGTGTTGGCCCTGGCATATTTCATATCAGAAATTTATATATAACAACAATCTTCCCCATAATTCAGCATGATTAATAATCTCTGTTCAGAAAAACTTTTAGATCCAAAGCAACAAGATAGAATTCAGATTCCAGCTGAAGCACCATAGCTACTCACAGAAAGATGGGAGGAAAAAAAAAAAGTATATAAATACATTTTCTAATGCACATATGCCTTTATTCAGTTATATTTTATTGGAAGGTCTCAACTTTGCAGTTCTTTTTCTGGTAAAATTCCCATAGAGAAATGAAAGAATTTTACCTGGAGGCAATTTTCCTGACTGTCCTTATAGTTTTTGTGTCTTCTGGTTAAAGTGACAAAAGCACTATTATCATATTTGTACAGCCATTAACAAGTTAGTAACTCTCTATTACTAAGGGTCTATGAGGCACAATTACCAAAAAGACACAGCTAATATGCAATTTGTGAGAACACTCAACACAAAAAAAGACCTTTACAATGTAAAGGCATAAGTTCTAAACATCAGAAATAATGTTCTGCTTATTTTAAAGAGCACCTTGATTTTCATAGTCAAACAAGTACAGAAGAATTCAACGAAACTATTCATTCTGTGGTCACAATCAATAGTATTTAGAGTTTAACTACATGATTTGTGACTTCAATCAGGTATTTGGACATCTAAATACTCCAATTATTTGCACCTGTAATTGATTGCCACAGCAAAATTAGAGGTTGCATTTAAAAATGTAGTGACAATGAAAAACAGAAGGATGCCAAATAAAGAAAGATGTGCTTTGCTAAAGTAGTCTAAAATGTTTATTGTTCAACTATGACATCAGGCAAACAGGATCTGCTAATTGCATAGAGGACACAATCCATTAAGTGGAAACGGTGACTGAAGAACGTGAAAAGAATGAGGTTGACCAAAAAAATTTTGTAAATAATAGTCACAAATTTTATCTTAATTCTTTTCATACTTTGCAGACTACAGCTTTATGGATGTGAAATAGTAGGGAGACCTATGCTGTGCCAGGCACTACACAAGTAAAAAATGAAAACACTAGGAAAGTTTAAAAAAGAAAGACATCTAAAAATGCAGAAAAGAGACTTGTGGAAGTTCATAAATCTATTATGTAAATTTCTCCCTTTTAGAGTTTAAAAAAACCTAGCCACTTTCCTGGAATTTACAATCCTGTTCTCATTTTACTAAATTTATTGCCAAGTGTTTAATGTTATGTTTTGGTTTTAGGTCTTTTTAATGTATTTTGAAATTTGATAACAAGTCTTTTGGGAGCATCACCAAAAAGAAGCATTTTAAGATATATTTTTTAAAATCTCAATTTTCAGTATCAATATATAATCAATATCTGTTTGAATTTCATTTTCTCATAGTTTCTTATTTTTTCCTGACCACACCAAAACTTCATAGTGAAAAACTTTTGGTCTGCCAGTCATTTTTTAGGGAATATGTTTTTAGTTTTGTTTTTAAATGTATACCAAGCTTACTAAAATATATTACTTATCTGTACAAATATCAAATAAGAGATGTCAAATAAGGATATTTATGAACAAGGTCAAATGAAAAAACAGTTATATGCATGAAATTTCATTGGGATAGATGTAGAGAGAGAACTAACAGAAAACAGAGATGAATAAATTTTTAATATAATAAATTATTTTTATACCAAGTTCAGATCGTTATGAAGTATTTAATTATGAAAATTTTTGTGAAGTTTTTGTCTTTTATATTCTAGACCCTTCTTCTCATAGAGTAAATATGGTAAGAATTGGACAGCTAGACTAACTGAAGATGACAACAGGGGAAAGAACAAAGAAAAAAAGTCTGCTGTAATTTAATTTTAAAAGGTACCATCATTTATTTTCAGTTGGCATTCAATTTTCAATACACTCATTTTAAAATGCATTACTGTTTAGTTTTGAATGTTATGGTAATTTGGGAATTGACTTAGCTTTTCTCAGAGATTTGAGGCATATTAATGAACATGAGTTTCAGTTGACAAATGGTGCTTGAAGTTTCCATGTCTTTTAATTCATTTTTTATTAGAACATGGATGTTTTCTGAAATATAGATGGCATTTGCCAGCCAAAATGGTCATCTGATTTCAACATACAATGTGACGCTTCAGTGAAGTTTGAACTTTAGAGTGATTTAAAATTCATTGGTAATAGTGCTATAAAGGCCGTGTTCCCTGGCTCAGAATGCAATAAACTGCAGTACAATATCTCCTTTGCAGACACACTGAGCCTTCAGATTATTTAATTTAGGACTTTTTTTTTTGAATGAATGAATGACTGCTACACTAACCTGTGAATTCCAGCTGTGCTTCATCATGCTTACATTGTCAGAAGCTGGTGAAGGTGCATAAGGATTTTGCTAAGGGAATGACAGTCAGTGGCACAAACTGAATTGTTCAGAATACAATAGAAATATATTTATTCTTATCCATTTAAACAAAATAACATACGCAGATTAAAACAAAATCCAGGGAAGAAAACTTCATTTTGCTATATATTTTCAAGCACCGAGTTATGTTTATAGTAACAAATCTGGATCGGTTAATATGGCATGATTTAAAAAGAATATTAAAATTATTTTTTCACATTCAATTTTTCTTGCTACTCAGCTCAGAAATTATTACAATTAAAAATATTTCCAATGCTTCTAGAATGCACAAATAAACCAGATGGCAGAAGACCTTGACTGACAGCGTTTCTTCCTGCTTTTTTTTCCTCAAGAAGTACAAAATCCAAGTTCCAGTCATATGCACAAAGTGAAATTCACTTTTATCTTTAAAAAACTTTTTCTACAATGTTGTTAATGAGTTGACACTAAATATAGCTACTCTATTTTCCAACTCTGGATACACAAATTACCTTTTTACTTAGAGTGCTACAGGATGCTCTGTGCTTAAATCTTCACATGAATCCTGTGCTTGTCTGCGCATAACAATAAAAATGCTCATCACTCTTTGCTAGAGCTCTAACCCTTCCAGGAAGATGCAACTTTAAACCTCTGCATGAGGAAGCAGCAAGGACAGAGCTGCTCCTCAAGAGCAGACAAGCCAGGCTCTGAGGGTGGCTCCACCTGGGGCTGTGTCCCCATCAACAGAACACATGTAGTCTCATATGGGCTGAATCCTGCAGGCAGAGGCAGGTACTGGTAATGTGTTCCATCAACAGGCATCAACAAGTGAGTGGTAGACTGCGTGTGGGGTCTCTCTATGGAAATTCATCCTGGTGGAAAAGCAGATAGGGCCAGAGACCAGGCTGAAGACAAGGCTACAGCATGAGGACAAAATCCATCCAGGAGGTAGGTCTAGAGACAGGGTTGCATGCTGCATATATTCAAGCATTCTAGGAGAAATCCCACTTACAACAAAGGGTAACAATCTACACACGATGTAGGGCCAGACACAGGGAGACACACTTCCGAAACAAAACTCAGGCTGTGACACACATAGCTATTCCTTGCACTCTCAAACTATATTTATTCAGCTGATAGTAAATCACATTCTTATTTATCACTGATGGGAAATTCGCTTCAAACATTTTTAATACTTTAAACCTGTGTTATACCTGTATTGATATTTGATTGTATCTCTATTTTCACATCCTCTATGAAATTCTTCAATATCTGTTACGATTTCAGAACATTCTCCTTGAAAGAGAATCAGCTTATAAACTCAAATCAGCTCATGAACTCAAATCGTTCACTGACAATTGGACAGGAAAATATTCAAATGTTCCAGGATGCCCTGTTCAATTATTTTACTCTATGATAGCTCTGTAACTTTTGGTAATTATTGTGTTGCTTTTTTTCAGTAAGAAAATATTTTAGAGCATTGATGTTTTCTGAGGATTTCTTGATAGGCAGGAATTAATGGTAACTTGAGATTAAAAAAGACAAAGTATAACCATGTTGATACTCAAGAACAATATGGATTCTGGCAGTGGTATTTACTTTGCAGTACATTTCATATTTTTACTTGATTCAGCATTGGTATCACCCATCAATGTTTATGGAAAAATTTCCTATTAAGTGTAGTTGATAGTTCCATATACACACTGAACAGGAGTAGGAAACTATATATTGTCTGTTCAAATAAAATCTTTAGTATTATTGATTTACTATGAAACAAACTCAGGTGAGTATGAAATTTGTTTAGGACCGCAGCATACAATGAAATTCAATTCTCCTTAATCACTTGTAAATGCTCTGTTGACTTCGATTACTTTGAAGGAATTATTTATGTGAGTTTCCTATATTTGATACCATAAGAAGTAAATAAGCAAAATGAAAATTATCCACAATATGATATACTGTACTGAGAGTCTGAGAAAAACATGTTGAATAATTATACTGAAAGGTTTTATTATATGTCATTAATTTTACTTTCTTCTACTGAAGTCAACATATGGGATGTTTTATAGCATGGCAGACTGTAAAATTTTATACAGTTGACATCTTTCTCTATGTCAAAGCACCAAAGAACTAGATTTTTTTCAGTAAAAAAGAGTAGGAGAAGTACTGAGGTGCCAGCAACATGTGCACTCAGCTGAGGATTCTGCTCTGGAAGACTAAGTTCAAGACCCTGAAGTTTAATGCCTGATAATACAGAAGACAGGAACACCATCCAAGTCAAATGAAAGTCTTAGTCTGGTAGATATCGTAATTTATGCATGACACGGGATCCTCACTGTGCCGAGCACAGACCACAGTAGGTATAGATCCTTCTATTCACAGCCACAAGTTGTGATGCCAGCTTTACCTTCATGAATCATGAATCTCTGACAATTCTTTTCTAGGGCTGGAACACCAAAACCTGCCTTTCTAGACACATACATATATTTATAGAAAAATGTCTCAGTCATCAAGATACTGGCTATACCGTGGACAAGTAGAGGCAAGAGGTTTTCCTCCAGCTTTCAAATTATAGCTGCACAAAAACAAGATTCAAGAAAAAAGCAAGTTAGCAAAGTTTATACTTTTTAGTCTTACAACCAAGAGATGTATTTTTACACAGAAAACCTTGCTATCTGCAAAAGGGGGACAGACCATACATATATATGCTGGTCTAAGAATTTACTGTGAGTACAATTAACAGTTCGACAATAATCAACAAAGAAGAAACTTCTGTTTCATCAGCCTAACTCAGAGAACAATAATGTTTCTAGACTAAATTATGCAATTACTACAAAAAAAGCCCCTCATTCACAGCTACTACTGTTATGCTTTCAAATACTATTTTCTCTGATATGCAGTCATCCCTCCAAAGACTTTTTGGGCCTTAGAATTGACAGGCAAGCCTCATTGTTCCCGAAAAGGAAGTGTGTGCATGGAGTGTGGCCGTTGGTGTATTTTGGTTTTGTTCAAGAAGTATTAAGCCAATTTTGGATGTGAAATTTCTTTCTATGTTACAGTTGTAGAAAATCCAAACAAAATCTACTCTATCAAATTTTTATAACCTTCCTCTTGAAACTTGACATTCAAGAACATATCTAAAATGTAGAAAAAGCAGTTGATGAGCTTAATTAAAAGATAATGGTAGAGTTCATTAATTCACCTAAGAATAAACTAATGAAAGGAGTATGAAATACTTACATATAGACGTCTAATGTTCATTACTTTTTCACATATAAAGGTATTTTTTCCAAAGTATGACGTTTCACATAAACAAACAAACAAAACAACCAACCAACCAAGTGAAAAACATTAAGCAAAATTAATGAAACTTGAATTTATTTAGTTTTCTATTCTCAGGTATATAAATATTTTAAAATTTTCCTATATCAAGATTCTTAAACGTTATTGCTTCAAAACTAACGAAAAGTGAATTTAGAAGTTTTGTTTTATAGTAGTGAGTGCACATACTTTAAAATCTTGTTGCAGCACTCATTTTGGCTGTAAAACTAAAATTTCACAGTTACTCTTGAAAATGCCATTATATGAATTCAAATACTTTAGAAACCTTTAGATACCTGCCTCATGCTAACAGACTTAGCAGACTATATTTTTTTTCCCTTAGTACAGTATTGCAGGAATGCAAAAAGGCACTATCTGAAGACATCTTGTGCAGCTTTACACTTAGCACACTCTTGATTTACCAATGGTATGATTCAAGACAAGAGGGGGTTTTGTAATAGGTATTTATTAGAAACACTTACGTAGAATGGTCATATGACAAACTCCCCATGAGAACAGCACTACTAGTTGAAACCAATTATCTTTTTGTTCTAGTATCATTCTTTGGAGGTGGTCTGAGTAGTTGTACAGAGAATAATATGACAAAATATGAGGATATTCATGCTTCCTGTCATATAATAGTTTAATTTGATTCTCCTTTTTCTTGAATTGTGAATAATTACTCCCTGTGCTACCCACAATCACAGAATACTATTATACTCCTCTTAAGCTATCTCTTTTCCAGGTTAAATAGTCTCAATCTAACCCACAGTTAAAATAATTTCAGTGATCACCATTATTACCAGCTGTGCTTTTTCTAACTGTACCACATGATTTATGGCATTGAAAAAAATGAATTTTATTGTATTAAAATGCAGGTGTACCACAAAGTAAATTGCAAATATTTTTCTCTTATTCTTTTCCTACTTATCCATAGAGTTAAGCTTGTTGGCTGTTCAGAGTTTTCGGGGGTTTTTTCACTATTTGTATTTTACATCTCTTCAAAATTATCTGATATAATTCTAAATGTTATCTCATGAATTATAATAGGGTTTTTTTCTGAACAAGCTCATAAATAATGACCTGCAATATTTTCAGGTGCAAGTATTTTTATATGTAAATCTTGTATGTTCAAGACATACAAGACATTCATTCACTGTATTTGTAAATTATTGGTTTTTGTTGCAACATGAGTTTGTGAATACACAAGTAGACATGCTTTAAAATATTGTAGTTACATTTTTAAGGACTCCAGATCTGATTCTCACTGGTCTCAAAATCCCTTTTGTGAAACTGATGCTCACTGTAGAACTACCGCGAATATGACTATAAGGTGTTTTAATTTAGACAATATTCATATTCACATTGAAACTCCTGATAGAAAGATTCAAAAAGCTTTCAATTGTACAGGTTATCTGTAGCTAGAATATGGAGAGACATGAAAAAATGTACCTGCTCACATGCCAGGCAACCCACACACAGGTTTGCATAACTACATTGCAATTTCATGTTGGCTGTGGATTCTTTAATACTGTTGTGTACTCACCCTGCTATTCTGTATTTAGTTCCCTTTCACAATTAACAGGAGTTATAGTTCAGAATAAAATTAAAATTAGTTGTAATTTAAGATCAAATGGGTAGGACCATCATGCTGATGAGAAATTATACGATAAAAGTCTACTCAGTGACTAACTCTATACGACAAAACCACCACATATTAAAAAAAATAGATTAATTAGGTATTTTTTTTTGTTACTTCAAGTAAGCAAAATGTTTCTAGAACATTATGTTCCTACTGGATGCTAAAGATTGGGGATACAGCAGAAAAAAGATTTTTCCATGAACTTTATTTAAGTGTCCAAAGTCTACAGAAAAGCCTTTGCAGTGGTGTGGCTGCACTGCAATAAGGAAAAAAAAATCTTAACACTCCAACATGATACATTGCCCCTTTCTCTCTAAATATTTCTTAAGAGACACAACACAGTTCATTGTTTCTTGATCTTGGAATGCCTTAGTCATAAACGAAGACCTTTTTCTGTTTTATAATTTCTGAAAATCAGATTATATCATTGTTCAGTGCAGCTGTGATACATAAAGGTAATGAGATAGGTAAATGTGTTTTTCATTACTTTTCCTTAGTAACTATAGACACCTATCTACAATACCAATGAGTTTCAAGATCTCTTTCCTTTTTCTTCTCCTTTCGTTTTCCTTCTTCTATTTCCTTTCCCGTTTATAACTGCCCCTAAACTGCTGTTCCAAGCTACCGGGAGAACTCAAGTGCAATGTATTGCACTCAGTGTTCATGCTTGATAGGACAAGGATTTTATGAAAGAATACAAGATGTAAAATCAAACACATCCTTAATACAGTAGCTGTATATCATGTAATGAGTGATTCAGAAAAGAAAGATGTGATCAGTTTAACCTTTTCATGATATTTAATAATAAAATTTTTATTTTAACTCATTCCAACTCAAAAATGACACATTACATATGAAATTACTGTGAAAATCATGTGTAAGTTGTACACTGAATGAAATTCAGCCTCACGGTTTTGTGGAAGTACAAGTTGGCTTTTGATCTGCCCCAAGGCACTTCTGTTGAATCTCCTATTCAAAATCTGCTAATTCCTTGATTTGTACTACAGAGTCACCATTTGGATGATTAAAAATCTTTTATGTTATTTACATTTTTTTCATTAAGCACTGTGTTAAAGGAAAAAGGAGGCTGTTTTTCTTGGGAATGAAAACCTGGGGGGAATGTCTGAATTTCTTAGAAACCTCTAGATCTTTGGCGATGGCAGCAAGGGGAAGTTTCCATTTCTTTTGCTGTTTTGATTTGAAATTCTCTGTAGATTTTGAAGGTTTTGTGTGTTTGGTTTTTTGTTTTGGTTTTTTTTTTTTTGGTTTGGGTTGGGTTGGGTTTTTGTTTGTTTGTTTGTTTTTGGGTTTTTTTTAAATTTGTCTAGTATAGTTGTTTAATAAAGCTAGTGCAGTAACTAAGGAATTTATTCAAAATTCAGAAAGAATGATCAGTTACATGTATGAAAAGTAGGAAAACAGAAGTTAAGGTTCTGTGGTATGCCCAAGATTTTAGGCTAAGCAATTAGAAGTGAGATTCTGTACAGGACCTCTTAGAGGAAGTTATGTTTTATGATCAGTCCACTCAACACTACTGTTGGTCATACGCAGGATTTTATGGCTGCTTCTCAGACATCACATAGCACAGGCAGTGTAGACCTCAGAATAAAATTATATAATTTCAAAGTTCCTTGATGCATTATGTTTGAACCCACTAACTGAAATTATATCTAGGCTGTGGTTCTGATGCTCTGTCAGTTGTAATGTCAGTCATCCTTATTAGAGTTCTGAATGTAACACTACAAGTCCCACTGGACCTGTATTCCCAATTTTGCTCCTGTGGAAACCATGGCATGAGGAAGAAAAGGAGCAGAACTACATGGGCCATGTTCCACAGTGAGTCAATATAATCTGGGATGTGCACTTCCCTAAAGACCCGGAGATGCTTCCCAGACTGAATCATTTGAACACAGCCTTAGAAAGCTCTGAATGCCAATCTGAGTGACAGCACAGTCCTGTGATCAGTTCCAGCACTTCATAAATGTCCACATTGTTTCCTGTTGCACCCAATACTCTGCCCTGTTTACCTTGAGTCCTACAACATATGTTGTGAAATAGCCCCTGGGAGCAGTTTCATAACTATCTTCTTCAATCCCTTCTCCAGAGGATCCTGTAACCAGAAGCTAGGGGACTACAACTGAAGACACTGCAAGCACAAGGCAATAAAATATTTAACTTCAGTGTTTCCTGCAAACATAGCCACTTTTTTGACAGTATAGTTCTCAGCATCATAACTGCACAATGCAGTTACCTTAACTACAATGTTCATATGCAGAAAGGAAAAGCAAATGACCCAAATTCATTGCAATAGTATACAAGGAAATATGAACCCAGTAGTGTCCCTGCTGTAAATATCTCTGCTGACATAAATTCAATTACCTTCCAGTGTCACTTCTTTTCCTGTCTTACTAGGAACAAGCAACTTTCCAGCAGGATAGGAGTGAATAGGGCAGAACAGTATATTTGGCTGATAACAACAGTAGGTTAATTCTCTTTCAGAGTATGTATCTTATGCATTTTTTCCATGTAGAACAAATTTAAACCTTCAGTTAATTATCATACTTTTTGGGTTACTAGACTAGTACCCAGTGTCCTTGTCACAGGGGAACAAAAAAAAAACAAAACAAAAAACAAAAAAGCAAAAACAAACAAACAAA
Organism: Formicarius rufipectus; assembly: GCA_013399695.1. NCBI lineage: Eukaryota > Metazoa > Chordata > Aves > Passeriformes > Formicariidae > Formicarius > Formicarius rufipectus. Next base: position 18,385 of record VXAU01004847.1, read on the forward strand.
CAAAACCCAAAAAAATCTTCAAAAAGTTTGTTTCCTATGTTCTTTAGACTGGGCTTTCTATCCTCCAGTTACATGCCTAGATTTTCTTGCAATGTTAATATGCAATACATAAGCAATACAAGAATCTCAGCTTATGGAAAATTAGCTGCTATGCTAGTTGAGTGGAACACAAATTGAATTTCTGAGACAATACTGCCTGTTCAAGGAGAGAGAAGTCAGTTTGCCAAGAACACAAAGGGTTAAATCACTGTGCAAGGACTAAAAGCACTTCTTATGGCAACAAATATTATGAGCAAAAGATATCAAGATACAATACCTAAAACGAAGATGATAGTAAAAGAAACTGCTGAAAAGATAGGTAATTAAATACATTTAAGATTTGTTTTTAATGTTGTGTTATACCAATTTGCTTTGAGTATGCAAAGAAAATTTTAGTAAGATTTAGAGAAAAAACTTTTCCAATTTCTTTTTTCTTACTCAAATACTGGTCAGAATAAAGTTCTAAACTTTTAACATTATTATTGCTAAAAATAGGCTAACTTTAGGACTTTCTGGCTCTTACACATTTTTGGGAATTGAAGCTGTAGTTTCAAAATTAAAGCTGTAATGATCGTCTGCTATAAACACAGAAGCTTGCTGCAAGTCTGCCCTGTTATGAAGTAGAACTTTGGTTGAGATAACAGGTTGTTTTCTCTTAAAACAAAACAAACAAAACCCAAGAAAAACAAAACAAAACAAAACAAAAAAAACACACAATGGTTCCTTCATCATCGTAGTTCCTGAAATCAAAGCTCTAGAAGAATCCCTGGAGACCTACAGACTGCAAAAATCCTTTATTGAGTTTTGGGCAGCCCTTAGACTTACAGAGATTGAACTTCTGGCACTTCATGTTCTACCATTCATATCTCCAGACATTTGGTGAGCAAAGTACTTTATGAGGAAAAAGTTACTTGCTTCCTACTGGGTTCAAAAAAATCCCGCACAAAATGAAAAAAAAACTCCAAATATTCCAGTCTAAAAGTTGGACCAAATAAAATACTTGATCATCTTTATATTCATTACTTCACACTTCTGATGTCTTCACTTACCTTTCATAGACCCCAAGAGAAGTATTCAAAGCATAAAGATGAGCATGAAGTTTCACTGTGCCATATGGCAAGTTACAGACTTTGGAATTATCCAGAATAGACCAGAACTGTGTGGCAAGAAGCACAGAAATACAGCTACTCCTTTAAACCCCACATTTCCTATGGCAGACATGACTGTGATCCAGCCTTGTTCTCAGATCCTCACAATCAAAATTAATTTCTACCTCTACAGAATTTTCTGAATGTGATGTCATTTTCCCTGTGCCATGGTGTTCATTACGACTGAAAGGAACACAGATGCCAAAATGGATCTTACAGTTCCTGAAACAGATTTCTTGATGACTTTTTTGATTTATTTAGACACCCATGCTCAAGTGAAGAACCATTTCAGATGTTTCTTTGATTCTCTTTCCTGGCCATTACATTTCTAACCATCACAACAGACTTCAAGCACCAGTATTCCCTTGGCTGCTGGTGTGTTGATAGGGTTGTCTGTAGAATCAGCCAAAGCTGAAGTAACCTAGCACCAAGAATAGGACTGGCAACAAAAGGGAAACCAGATGTTTTGATTCATCAGCTGTACCAAATGATCTTTTCCTTATGGAAGTATGGATCTAAGCCTGGTAAAATTATGGGTTCTCTTTCACAGGCAAAATCCTCAGAACTGTAATTCTAAAGTCATGAAAGTGTTTCTGTGAGACTGCACTCAAAGTTATGTTTTGGGTATGCATTGATGACGATTAGGTGAGGACTCTGAGAGGATGTTAATAGAGGAGTGAGACAGAGTCTGTCCAGACAAATCCTGGGAGTGTTCCTATAATTATGAGTTTGTCTGTTAACAGGTGTACATGTTCAGAATCTGTCTGACTGTGGGTAACAAAAGAGATTAACATTTGCCAACTAGTGTCCTTGTGGCTTTACACAATTTACCAGCCTCAGAATAATCAATAGCACTACTAATTAGGCTGGGGAAAAAAATGAAAACTGGAAGAGCATTTCCAGACATGCAAGTTACATCCATTAGACTTCTAATTAACTGAAAACTGTGTTAAAAGCTAGAGGCTTTTTGTCTTTTTTTTTTTTTCTTTTTTGCACAAGTGACTCAGAAATGGGCAATTTATTTTCTGGTTTTGAAAAGATTCTTGATTTCATAGCAAATTTTTCCTGAGTTTGTTTATCTAGGCTGTTGACTTTATTGACACAGCACTCATTCTGAGACAAGTAAACAGAAGAACTGAAGCAATTTTACTTTTTTTTTTTACTATGCTGAGGTTTATTTCAGGTTTGATTACTAGTTATATTTTGTTTTTAAGAAAACCTCAAATGATATTGCTTTTGATTTTAGTATAGGAAAAAAAACTCATACTGATTTTTTTTTTTCACCATTAATGATCTAGGTATCTTTTAAGGTGCACAAGATCACATTTTATAGCCTTAAAAAGTAAGTGTGGCTAATAAGTGATAGAGAATTAAAAGGATTAAAGATCAATCTTAGTGAAAGTAACTAAGAAGAGGTACATAGGCCATCTGGAGGATCCTAAGACATAGGAAAATCATTTCTTTTTTGAGGTTACTCTACAAGTATGTAGGAAAACTCATTTTATTTCGTTTTTCATTAGTTTCATTAGTTACTAAAAAATATGTTGGAATTTGATGCAGATGGACAAAAAGGCTAGTGTTATGTAACTGTCCATCTTGGGATGCTTTCTTGTTTCACACAATTATTAAACAGTTTTTATATGTTAGTTGATCAAAGGACTGTACTTCCTCAGTGAAGTAAAGAGTGCTCAGTAAGAGAAGGACAATTTAGACTGAAATTAAAATGGATCTAGAAAACATATCTTATGAGGAACAGTTGAAGGAGCTGGGGTTGTTTAGTCTGGAGAAGAGGAGCCTCATGGGGGTCATTACCCTCTACAACTACCTGAAAAGAGGTCATAGCAAAGTGGGGGTTAGTTCTCCTCTGCCATGTCTCAAGAACAGAAAGAAATGGCCTTAAGTTGCATCAGGGCTGGTTCAGATTAGATATTAGAAAAACAAAAATCACTGAAAGAGTGGTTAGACATTGGAAAAAATTTCCCAGGGAGGTGGTGGAGTTGCCACCTCTGGAAGTGTTCAATAGGTGTCTGAATGTGGCACTTCGAGCTATGATTTAGGGGTGATTGTGGTGGTGCTGGGTTGATGGTTGGACTAGATGATCATGAAGATCTCTTCCAACCATGATGATTACGTGACTATGTGATTCTGTAAGAAGAAAAAGAGACTAATTCAAAATCAGAATTTATATTTTATCAAATATCCACTTTAAACTCCCAAATAACATATTTGAATCTTAGGATCTTCACAGCATGTCCCACAGCTCATTGTGTTATGCATCCATTGGATGGCTGGCTTAGCATACAAGATGACAGATTGGCTCTTACAGAAAACTACAACTTGAATATAAAGAACAAAATGGCAAAACATAAGCCTCACACTTTCTGGTTTCAGTCAAACCCCAATGATCCTGTTTGATATATTGAATATACATTGATCCTTCCTTAGAAACAAGTTCTCTAAAACCAGAAATATGCCAGTAGTCTGGCACGTGTAGTCTTCTTTATCTATATGATTTTTTTTCTTGTATGCTTTAGTCAATGAAATGTTGACCAAAGCAAATTACAGTTGTTTCTAACATGCATGCAAGATATAATCACTCAAACTTCCTTAAAGTTTACAATTCTATCCTGAAGGAAAATACCAAATGTAGCTTAAGGCAATTAAATACATCATTGGTGTGACATGATTTTAATATATACAGTATTGCAAATGTCTCAAGCAAAAAGTAATTCAAAGCACCTATAGAAAAGTTTCAGGATCAAGTCTCAGATTTATTAGTCATCCTTCAATACCTTGAGACCAATTCAATTTGTCAAAGTTGGATATCACTGCCATTTTCATCAGAATCCTGGGGTTTAAATCAAGGTCAGCATAGCATCTAACCTTGGAGTGAAAAAGAATTTATAGTATTACTAGCAGGGCCATGTCTCAAAGGGATTTAAATATTTTGAATAATCCATTCTGATTTTTTTCCCCTAGAGGTGTAAAAGAGGACAGATGCTACTATGTTTAACAGAGTAAGTAATAAAATCACACTGGCAGCAAAACTGATCCACACAGTAGAAAGTGATCCACACAGCAGAAATAATATGAATACCTTCAAAATTTATGTTAAATTAGGATTTTACACTAGGACAATCCTGAGCGGTCTTCTAATCAGTTTTATGTGACTTTAAGAGGTTTGTTTTCTGCCATGTTTTAATTTGTTTTTCTTGTGGATGACTGCATTAGGAAGAGTACTTTTAATTTTAGGTGAAACATGTTAGGGCAGAAATTACACTGACACCAGGTCTAAACAGCACTACCTGTAAGATCGTGACTTAAAACATTATTAGTACCCTTCCTGTCTCATTCAAGGAGTGTAGAGAATGGAAAAGCAAGAAAAATCTACCTGGAGAACCTGGAGTTGAGAAACAAGCTGTGATGAGACTGACAGGGTTTGCTCTCTAGGCAAGGGAGCAAGGGAGTAGGAGGACTACTGGTCATATGAGGAAGAGGAGGGTGAGAAGGATGAGAAGTGAGACCTGAAGTGTCTGAAGAGTTAGGTGAGTAGAAGATATGGGAAGGGAGCTGTGGTGAAAAGCCACAGAGGAGACTTGGAAAAAAGTCATGGTAAAACGTATAAATCAGATGAGCTCAGGAAGAGAAGATGGATAGCAAGTTAAGGTCTTCATTAGAGGCCAGGATTTGGACAAGAGAGATGTGCAAAAGGCTGAAGAGGTGTATAAAGGAAAATGGACAGGTGAGGTATGTACAACTGACAGTAGACTGAAGGAAGGAAGGAAAATGTGGCTTAAACTGAAGTTTTTATATTTCCATTTGCTATACAGTGTAACGCACAGAACAACCTGAAGCTATCTGTGTTATTTATCACTGATATATGAAAGAATTCAGTTAAAAAAAAAAAAAAAGAAAGAAAGAAAGAAAAAAGCTGTAGGCTTTGTATTCTGTGTTTCTCTGTTTCACAAACCAAACATTTCTACATATACTTAGGGTGTGGGCATCTCCCTCATGTTTTGCTTGCAAAATAGTAAACTTTCCCCTTCAAGAGCAACTAATAGTTAAGTGTGGGAATGGATTAAGAATATAACTGATAATACCTTGAAATGATTAAGAATGTAACTGATAACACCTGGAAATGATGCAGAATGTAACTGATAAGACCTTGAACTGATGCTTTAATATTGTGTAAAATGTATGTTTACCTTTGCCATGTATGTCCCCCTCTGGAATCCATGCCTTCCCCTTCCCAGAATCCCTTTGTACCACTTCCTAGATACCATGTGCCCTTCCCAGAGAGCCCCTTCGGCATTCCAAGACCACCCCCCAGGGAACCGAGGGGCGTGACCCACCTTTCTCCCTGAAACCTTTCCCCGCCTATATGTTAATCCCCTAATCCCTGTTGGCCCAAAGCCACACAATACCTTGTCCCCCCATTGGAGAACCTGAACCCCCTCCAAGGGACTATAAAAAGTCCCTACTTCCTGAATAAAGCTCTCTCTCCCTCTCCCTCTCTCCCCAAGCTGGTGTGGTGTCTTTGTCCTTCGCCCAGGGCTCTGGCACCACGTGGCCGGGGGGGGAACCAGGGGAGAGCACCCCCGCACCCTCTGCTAGATGCATGGACTAAAATCCTAGCATAGGAGCCTAAATTCATATCGTTGTGACCATCCCACCACCCAACACACCAACGAGGCTTCATCACCCCATATATCCAACCCGGATAGTTAAGTAAAAAAATAAATCAATTAAACTTAATATTTGACAAAATAATTCCAGAAGGAAAGTACTGTCCTCTTAGGTGAACTACAAATCAAAACACCCAAGATGATACTTTAGATGGAGAATATGCACACTAAACAGCTTGAACTTAGAGAGTAATGATTATGCTTTACCTTGAAATATGTAATTTTTTTTTAGCCAGTATACTGTTCCTTCAATAAAGTTATCCAAAATATGGAGTATTAGGAACAAAGCAAAGGACTACACAGTAAGAAAAAAAAATTAAAATTATAACAAAAAAAAGATTGTTGGGATGGATTTTCACTTCTCATACTGGTAGTTGTATAGATGGAATAGATGCATGTGCTTAATCTCTCTGTCATTTCAAAAATTAAGGTTTTTGAAGACTAGAAGGATCAAAATTTCATTTAGGCAAATTGCATTTGTGATGTTAGTCATGTAAAATAAACAATGTTAATATTTAAAAATGTGAATACAGTATGAATTATTTTTTCATAGGCTTATAGTGTTCCCCAAATCATATGACTAGATAGCTAAGAAAAATGGAAAAACATTTTTCAGGCAAAGGCAGAAATCAACTCCTTAAAAAAACCAGAAAAGTCTGATATAAGCTCTGGAGTTTAAAAAGAAAAAAGAGGAAAAGTGTTACTGTCAAAAGAGAAAGACAGATTTTTTTTTTTTCCCTTTTTTTTTGCATTATGCAACGGGAGGAATAAAGCGTTTAATCTTGTATCAGACAAAACAATGTAAACACTCCAGCTTCTCCAAGACTGAAAAACTGGAAGGCAGGAATCATTCTAAAGGCTGCAGAATTCATTCTTGCTGTTTCCATTCTTACTCTGGAATAGAAAAAGCAGACCATATCCATTTTCTGGCTTCCTAGGCAGTACATTGAGAATCACGCTGTTGAAACTTAAATTGACTTAAAACTATCCTGAAGCTCATAGTTTCCTTGGAGTCAAAGATACACTAAGTAGAGGTCCCACATTTCGAAATATATTAATTCATAATTTATTTCTCTATAATCTGTGGTTAAACCTACTTTTATTGAATTTAACATGATTGCTGCAAAGATAGCAACAGCTGAAGTGCCACACCAAATTGAACAGAATAGTGGTGAAGTCTCAGACATTAAACACTGAATAGATGCAGACACTAAAGGCAGTCAATGTTCTCAATTTCCAAAAGGTGTTAAGAGCAGCATGAGATAACACTTTAGAGCAAGATAAGAGTGCTTCACAGCATCGGGGGTGCTGATTGGCTGGTGATTTGTAAGATTGAATTGCATGGCAATCTAAATGCATTGTGATTATAATACAATGTCAAAATTGCTAAGATTTTAAACAGCACTGATTATTTTAAATTATTAAATGAGCTGGAAGCAAACTACCTATGAAGCCAAAATAAGCCTTAATGATTTATATTAGTGGTTACAAAAACATGTTGATATTCATGAGACTGAGAAATGAGTAAGTGAACTCCTCCTGGGACTGAAATTCATAGACTACCATAGAGAGAGTAGCCATGTTTCTTGGAATATATATGTACTTTTAATATATATATTTCTATTTCTATTTATATATATATATATATAAAAAATTTTTCTCTGTGGAGGGAAAGTTAGGAGTTCCTACATCCTGATACTTTGAGTATTTTTTCTGGTAGAATATGTAATTCAATGCAAAAATAATAAATCATAATACAGTAAAGATAGGTGGAGTCTGAAAAAGAAAGTTTCTTCTGGGAAAACACCATTCCTCAAAGTTATTTCTGAACAGAGATATGAGGTATTTTGTATAGTTTAAATGGTTATGCTGCTATCTAAGTATCTGAAGAACAATTTAGAATTCCTCATGTTTCTCCAAAGAAAATTGCAGTAGGTTGAACAGTAGGTTGAATTTTCTGAGATTTGGAAAAATTATTTGGAGCATAGTAACTCTATTACTGAAATGGCAAAGCATATGAAAAACTTTGATTAGCCATAAAGTTACTGAGGAAAAGTCCTGGGTTGCAGAGTGTGCCATACAAATTTTATTTCAAGTCCTTCAACATTTCCCGTGATATAAAGTGGTTCCAGAATCAGAAATTTTTTTGGTAACAATACTAAAAATACTTCAATTGTGTTTAAACCCCTACGACATTCCATTCAGTCCACAAGGCTGAGGCTTTAAATCTGAGTACAAGCAGAAGAACTCTTTTTCTAAGTCGGGTCCTTTTATTTTTCTTTGCAAGTTGCATAATTCAGGGCTCCATCACAGATTCTGGCTGCAGGAGACCGTTGTGATTTAACCCATGATGGTATCTAAGACCCACACATCACTCACTCGCTCTCACTCATTCCCAGAATCAGAAAAGTAAAAGTGAGAAAACTTCCAGGCCGAGATAAAAATAATTTAATAATTGAAATAAAATAGTAGAACAAAATTATGATTATGGCAATGCTACTACTATTACTACTAACAATAATAATTATAATTGCTCAAGTGCAATACAGTAATTTACAGCTGCAAAAATATGATAGATAGGACTGACATGGATGGAGCTCAGATGAAGGAGTGTCTTATAAGAACAGGATAGAACTTGTATGCAAAACAGTGATTCACAATAAGCCCTCTAAGATGGCTTTACACACACAATCCCTGTTTGGTTGTAAGGCTGTCTAATTGTTCAGAGTTTTGTTTCTCTTTGTGTCCAGAACTGCTCCAACTGAGAGGTCCAGTGGACTTCACTACCATCCCTTCCCTCTGGTCAGAAGTCAAAAACCAGGTACTGATTGGTAACCCCCAGAGAACTGAACCTGGTAGCTCTCCTGGAACCAGTACAAATCCAGATAACCATCTGACAGAATATGCTAAGGGATATTTTAGTTTTAAAAGCAGGACTCTTTTCTGTAGCAGCCTTAAGCTTTTGTGGCATTTCAATTTTTCCTGCATTCCTGGAGACTGTACCAGAGTACACGTGTCAAAAGATTTCTGCCGAATATAATGTGAAATATGTCAAGAAAACAAACAGAAAATGCCATATCCATAAGGCATTGATCTGCTTCCTTACCATGGAATAGAGTGACCTGATCCTTTATTTTATTCCAGGGCCCTTGCACAGACAGGACAAACTGCAGGCTGTTACTCAGAAAGCAGCTGGTGTCAGTAGCAGGACCTTCTGCCTCTGGTGCAAACTACTGTCATGTTTTCAGCCACTCCTGATTTGGCTTCAGGTTGCTTTGAACTGCAGTATATCTTGGCAATTATCTAGTAACATATGTAGAGATTTGATTTTGTGAATTGGTTTTCCTGTGTGTTAAAAACTTCCATATTGAAACATCATGTCAAAATCATACTACTTCTGGTTTTGCATGGCAGGGTACAATTTATTGATTTTGCAAATGATTTATTCAAGTCACTGGATGGCAGTGAAATTATGCACCCTCAAAAAAAGCTGAAACCTAAAAGAAAAGTGTCATGTGTACAAAACTGAGTTGTTTAATGAAAGGATAATCTTGCCTGCATGTGAAAAAATCAGTAGTGTCTCAAATGTGAAGTAACAAATAATTAATAAGCATTATACCTGATTCGCAACTTTAAACAAATCTTACATTTAATCAATAGCATCCTTTCATTTTCAAAACTTCTACAAATCTGTACATCCAAAAGAGCTTATGACACATAGAAAATGATAACTATAGATACTTTAAAAATCCATATCACCTATATTTGAAAAAAGGTTTATATGGTGTTTAAAATACTTGGGTTAATGCTCCTTTCAGATATTTAGGATGTTGTTGTGTATTGCTGCTCGAGAATTTTCATGCATGTCTTGACAGTACTCAAGGCAGATAGGCACCTAAGTCCCAGTCCACTATGAGAATTTAGCCTTTGGCTTGACACATTCAGTTTCTATCTGACAGATTCAGTTTCTATCACATATCTTCTAATCTACCCATATCATCTTGAACAGTGCAATAGTTGAAAGTCTTATGCAGTGTGAAATAGGGGATTTGCAGACATGGATGTTGTGAGTTCAAATCCACTTAGTTTAAGTTTATTTAGAAGTAAAAAAGGGTCATCAATATATCTCCCAGAAACTAGACATTTGATGAAGTTCAACTTCATGACTTAAACTCTTATTGCTTAGATCTATAGTATAAGCTATCAATAGAGCAGTGTGAGACTATTGCCAAAGCACAGATAAACAGAATTTGTTACCCACAGTTTTGAACAGACTTACCTAGTTTTGTTCAGATTAGGTACTTGCTATAACTTCTCTTTTTTCCATACCCAAGTACATTGCTTTATTTCACCCTCTTTTCCCTTGCTTTGTGGCAGTTTTTTTCTGTCCTGCCCCTCCCATTTTTACAAACTTCTCATTTGTCCTCATTAACATAACACCAAAATATAATGTACAGGTCTCATATGGTCCATTCTTTCAACATTATTCTCAAAGTTTCAACTCATGTGTGCCTGAATTCACTTTAATATTATTATTTTAAAAATAATGATCTTTATCATGTTTTGAAGCAACAAAGCTAAAACTGATTTTAGAATTCTGTTGCATTTTATTCTCCAAGAGAGATCCCAGAATCTCCCCTCTGTGCTTAGGAAAGACTTCTGAATTTCAGCAGTGCCTGAAGGGAACTGAAACATTGCATGTCCTTCTGTTTGGTTCCTGTATGGTTGCTGTGCTACAGTAATGGTCTCTAGTAAACTAGGAGATGCTGTTGACTCTCTTGAGGGGCAAGATGACTTGCAGAGGAATCTAGATAAATTGAAGCATTAAAGGGATGAAAGTTAACAAGTCCAAACGCTGGACTCTGCACCTGGGATGGCACCAGGCATGAGATTAAACTGGGAGAGGAGTGGCTGCAGAGCAGCCCTGCAGAAAGGGACATGGGTGTGCTGGTTGACAGTAAGGTCAGTATCAGTCAGAGGTGTGCCCTGGCAGACAGGAAGGCAAATGGTTTTCTGGGATGTATTAAACACAGCACACCCAGATGGTCAAACATGGTGATTATCCCGCTGTATTCAGCATTGGTGCCACCTCAACTGAAGTAGTGTGTGCAGTTCTGGGCCCCACAGTTTAAGAAGGATGTTCAGGTACTCAGATGTGTCAGCAGGAAGGCAACAAAGCTGGTGAAAGGGCTGGAATGAATGTCCTATTAGGGGCAGCTAAGGAGTCTGGGTTGTCTAGTTTGAAGAAAAAGAGGCTGAGGGTTGCCCTCAACACCCTACAATTTCCCAGGGTGTGAAATTGAAGAACAAAGGTCCTGAGCTATTCTTCCTGGTATCCAGTGACAAGACTAATGGGAATGATTCTAAGCTTTACCAGAAAAGGTTTAAACTGGACATTAGGAAGCATTTCCTTACTGAGAGGGTGGTGAAACATTGGAATAAGTTTCCTAGAGAGGTGATCAATGTTGTGAGCCTGTCAGTGTTTAGAGGCATTTGGACAATGCCCCTAATAACATATTTTAGCTTTTGGTTATTCCTGAAGTGCTCAGGCCAAAAATAGACTTCCTAGACCAAAACTGATATGTGGCTTATAGACTCTCATCTTACCAGAGGTTGCAAGAGCTGTGTGGAAAGTGAAAATACAGTAGGGATTACTTCAATCCAGTGATGATCATTTCTCTCAGCTGCTACATAAAGCCTTATCACTGAAGAGGACTCTTAAATCTCTTACAGGTAGTGAACTGCCATTCGCAATTTCTGTACCCAGAAAGAGCTGTGAGGTTCTGCTACTGAGAGAAAAGATCTTTTCAAAGTTTGGTAGACCAGTAAGAATCCAGTAAAGCACTAATTACTCAGCAAGGCTAAATATTTCATTCCAGACATAGTCCAGGCAAGATAAAACACCTTCTTTTTGCTCTCCCTTCAGCCAATCCCCTTCCTCTCCCAGAGGCCGCATTATATACTTAGAATACTTGCTCAATACAAACACGCTTGCAGAACATTGTCTAAAACTGTGATATTTTTGTTCCCTGGACCTCTGAGAAAGAGTATTGTTTTCTTCCCCCCATCCCTCCCAAATTTTTGGTATCATTTAAAACAAACAAACAAACAAAAACACACACACGCACACAAAAATTCATTCAGAGAAATAAAGGGGTTTCTAAGTGTTTACATAACATTTATTAAACAGAATTTTTTTTAATAGAAAAAATGTTTTGTAAATGACAACTCATTTCAGGACTATATACCAGTTCAAGCAGATCTGTTTGCCTGTGAGAAGAGAAAAAAAAGGCTACAATTTGCCATACAAGATAAGAAAGAATCTTGCCTTTGGCAGTAACTAATAGTTGATGCTTAACAGAAAGGCAGAAGACTCAGTGAATGCCTCTAGACAAGCATTAAAAATAGAGGACTGGGGTAAAAGGTGGAAGGAAATGTGTCTTTTGACATTTGCAGAGATCAGCACACACCTCCACACACAGATAAATGAGAAAGGCAGTATCAGCCAAAACTCATGTGAATGTTTGATTTTTTCAATCTGATGGTTAAAATGAAACTTCAAAATATATATACTTATTTTTTCCCAAATGAATATTTTAAAATTTAAATTATATTGTTATCCTTTCATTGAAAAAGAAAACTGTTCCAAGGAAATTTAAAGGGAGTCATAAATTAATATGTTTATTCTATAACTAGATGAAATGAAAAGTATTAACTTGTATGAAAATATTATCTGCCTTTTTAACTATTCAAAATCTATAAAAGTATGTGACTTCTTGGAAGCTACAGCAATTTTGACATTTTTCCAAATCAATGAAATAGAGTTTTGAAACTTTGTTATTTATTGAAAAATTAATTCAAGGTGGTGGTACGTGTTTGAAAAGAGAGAATGAAAAAAAAATTATTAGAGTTTGGTTTTATTCATTGATATAAAATATTATTTTCTCCTTTTCTTTTTAAAATGCTTCATGTTTCTTCCATAGTCTCTCTTCAATCAGGTAAATAAAGTTGTAAATTTCAGGGGAAAAAATTCCATTCAACTTGGAAAAAAACATCACTTTATTCCTTTAGAATCCAATTCATGTGTACAAATGACATTTCTGTTTAATTCTTCTGTTCCTTTCAATTGCAGTAAAGAGCTCACAAAATATTTTTAAGGGATGTTAAATGAAATCCCAAAATCAAATGTAATACATGGCAAAAGTAAAGGAATTGTTGAGTGGAGAAACAATAAAAATAATTAAAAGGCTTATCAGTTATAGAAATCTTTCGTTCAGCTCATCAAACACACATACGTTGTAATACCTTGAAAACTAAATTATTCACACTATGAAAATACCTGTCTGCTTTCAACAGTGCCATTCTGAGGCTAAAAAAAAGAAAACCTTTCTGCATGTATAATTGAATGAGAGAAGACAATACCTTACCATGTTTAAATAAGAAATAATTCCATGATTGAATAAGAGAAACCATTTGTGGTTTGAGTTAACTAATAGCGGCAACTCATAACTGATTAGTTTTAGCCCCACTCTCCAACTGCAAGTAGGGATCACTGCAGAAGGAAGATAACTTGAGGTTTCAGATGCTGAAGCAGCCTGAATATTTTCCTCTTTAAACACTAGTTAACTAGTCAACTTTCTTCCTCTCTAAATCTGAGGGCCAGAGGAAAAAAAGTCAGAAAAATTTATTTTTAGTAGTTTGATGATATTTACGTGTTTAGTACAACATTTTCATTAATAAACATATTCATTAATGAATAACAGGAGTACTAGCACAATTTTAAAAATAAAACCTTTAACTATGATAGAGTGCAGTAATGCATCATCAGCATTATTTAAAATTTCTTTCAGGACAGAAACATAAATAGCATTCTAGGATAAATTGTGATATACCTTGAAAGCAATAAACAAACCAAAAAGAATCCACATATTCAAAAACATTAAAACAATTGAAGGAATGGAGCTGGTACTCAGAACTGTTACAGTGTTGATGTGAACCACAATCATCCATCCATACAGACACTATCTAATATTTACAAGTTCTTTCACTGTAAAACCCTGGGTTTTGGAAGAAACTGTTCCTGAACTTTTATAATGCTTTTTGGTTAGCTTCCCTTGACATCATTACTAAATCTTTCTGTGAAAACACTGAAAAATTGATAATAGATGATTCTTGGTATTATCCATGTTAATTTTGCAGACTGGCATTGTGTTCTTATAAATTTTTGTGCATCTCTGTAACGTCAATTTAAACTTAGAATTTAAGTGCTATGGATGAGGGACTTGTTCGGTGGCAGTATGACTCATGATATAATATGGTCAACTTCCACAATTAGGAAGAATGTAAAATAATAATAATAAAGCCTCTTGTTATGTGCCCAGTGCAGAGACATTGCCTTTTAACTACAGGTTTTGGTTGCAAAAAATTTTATCAGTTTTGAAAATAAAGTTTCTTCTGCAAAGACCCTTTAGTTGGTCTAAAACTTTCGCTTTCAAATTCTTCATTTTGTGAGGTAAAATATCTTTATTCTTTTTTTTTTCCCAAAAAAATCTGTGGGTTTAGATTCTGTTTAATTTAAAGTCAGCTTCTCGCAATGTTTTGAGAGAATTCTAAAAATAAACCTGAGTGCTTTTTTTTATAATTGCTCTCTTCTGCCCTTCAGATAAGAACTTAAATTTTGCAGAAATATACAAGATAGGTGTGAAAAAGATGAAAACAGTGAATTATTTAAAAATCATGTTTCTGATACCATAATGAGGAAGTTATCTGTCTAATATTTAATTGGTAGTTATCTTAAAAAAGGAAGATGCAGAAATTTTTGCTCTTAAGTCTTCAAACTCTGGGATTTAGGGCACTTAAAAAATTCTTGTGGAAGTTAAATTTATTACAGCAACCACCCATTAAATTTTGCCACTTCCACAGAAGAATTAGGAGAAGAAAATCCGTATCCATACTCATATGCTTCCATGTAGGGTCTGATACCTTTATGCAAATCCAGTTTAATTGTATTTTGAAACCAACGCATGAAATTCAAGCCAGGACACCTACTGTCAGGTTTCCCTTCTGACAGCCTGGAAATAGAAACCTTAAGCAGAAAAGCAAGGCAAGCAGCTGTGGCGATATCATCTTTACTTCAACAGGACTCACCAGAGTTCATCTGTCAACGTTGTTAGTTCCCCAAGTAGAGATCAAAAGAAGCAATTAGAATTATTTCCATCAGATTTCTCTTTTCAGATAGTATTTCTAATGGGAATTCTGCAACAACATTTTAAATACCTTTCATCTTATTTTCAGATTTAAAAGATTAAGTGTTCTGCAACTTATCTGCAAATCAGGATCTTTTGTGTCTGTAAAGGAATTCCTGGGGCCAAATTAAGACATACATTATAAGCAGCATGCCTTATACAATGTTAAGTAGGATAAGACACAATGTGAATATGTCACTAGACGTGTCCTTATCAGGGAACCTAAAAGCAAATATGTTCCAAGCATATCTATTTTATACTCAGTTCCTTCATCAGAATAAATCCAAGCCCAGATACATACTTTTTAATATGATTTAACTTTTATTTACATATAGAACCATTTTCTTTTTCTCTGTGATTTCAGCACTGGGTTTTCTCTTCATTGAATAATCTGCTTTTTGCTAATAATATTGTCAAAGATTTCTTAAGTAACACACAGTGCAGTACACTTTGATGTTCTACACATTAGGTTGTTTCAGCGTAGAACATCTTACATTACAAGAGATATGATATGACCAATGAGACTTGATGAAATGTGTTACAATCCAAAGCATTGCTCTGAAGCCTGAAACTACCTTTTTCTTCATTACTTTGCAATATTTTGCTGTTTGTATATTCTCAGTGTAACAGAGTTGTTTAATTTGAAACGATGGCATTAAAACTGTGAAAAAGTTCACACTGAGGAAAACACTGGTCTCAAATACTGCTAACAGCAACACTGATATGATTCTAAGAAAACAGGACTTTATATGCAAAATGAGGGGACAAAAAACCAAAAAAACAAAACAAGAAACAGAGATGGAACAATGAAGTAATTGGCAAACATCATCCACCTCAGTTTTAAAATAAGTAATAAGCAAAATTGTTACTTGAGAGTCTGTAAATCTGATTGCAAAACCAGCAAATAAAGGTTAATGGCCTCTGTGAACTGGACAGTACCCGTATGTGTGCAAGCACACATATTTATATTTATACTACAAACAAAATTCCGAAATGTTTAGGTCCGTATGGTTAAAATAAAATTAAATGAAATCGGAAGAAAAGGAATAAAGCAAGAGAGATCTGTAGGGAGAACAGTAGGACAAGTGAGAATATCAGGATTCAGTTGAAACATATTATTATGACTTAGGGAACACAAAAATTGCTTCTGTTTGGAGATAATTATCAGGGGTTGCACATATATCAATGCCTAACAGAACTGATTTGTGATTGTACCTCAAAACTCTTACAAAGGAAACTAAAAATGTGTTTTAAAATGCATATATTTACTAGGTAGTCTTAATATCTTGTCATAGAAAATGTAATGTATATGAACTGTTTCTTAAAATTCTTGATATTTTGCCCTATATTACTATGTATTCATGTAAATAATAAGTTGGCTGATTAGGTTGTGTGTGAAAAACTGAACTTAAATAAATCAGTCTAAAATCAACTGCGCTTAACTTGTAATATAGTTTCTTTGTAAATTCTTAACCAGAATTACATTAAATGTTTGTGCTTCATCATCAATCTGCTTTTCAAAATCTACACATTTCAAATGCATCCAATTACATTAATTTAATTGAAAACTGTTGAAATGAAAGAAACATTTTAGTAACGTTTCAGAGCTGAAACTATGAAAGTGAAAATACTGTGAAATACAATATTATTCATTCAGATCTTGTTGTTCTGCTGTTGTTTTTAAGTAATTTAAAGTGTTAAATTTTACTTAGGAATTTAATTACAGTGTAACTTTATGCTCATGGTAATGGTACATGGTGTGTAGCTTAATTTCCTGAACACTTTAAAAATAAAATGGTTCATGTTTCTATTAGCCATAGAGGTTTTTAACAGAATCTCTGCATATTTATTTTGTAAGTTTTCTGGTGTTGTTCAGTCATCTCTTTTCAAATTACATCTGTTGACACTGGTAGGAATTATATACAGAGATAATTAGATCTTTATGGTATTGATGTTTGGTCTTGCTATTGGAGTTTTGGTACTGAGTTAACTTGAATGAGATCTTTACAATAAATTGGGGAAAGCGCCTTTTGAACTCCAGCAGTAAAATTTTATTCTGTTTTACAAAAACTGTGAAGATCTCATGTGATACCAAAATGACATAAGGTCATGATGATGAATACAGATCTTGGCTGGATTACTGACTTTTTACATTCCCGTTCTATAAAGAAAAAGTTATATGGTAGAGCAGCCCCTTGTAGACATGAAAATTTTGCTCAAGTGGAAAAGGGCAGAACTGTGCTACTTGAGTTTTCCAGCAGACATTCATTCTGGGATGTGAGACCCTGTTAGAGTGTACAGAGCATCATTGAACATCTAAATAAAAGAGGAACGAGAATCAAACCTCAGTCCCAAGGTCTAGGGGTACAGATTTACTAATCCATAAGGTTTGGGATGAAGTCTCTCTCAAATACACTGATCTTACTTGCACTACATTACTCTTGGTTCTAATTCTTCTTTGGGCCTACTATTTTTGATCAATTTAACACGCTTAAGATAACACTGTATGTTACCAGAATGGTGACTTTATTCCTGTGAGCTGGAACTGTACGTGTTGTGCCCAGGGTAATCACATACTCCTGTATGTTAGGCATGAAAAGTTATCTGGGATGGTGATGGCAAACTGTAGGCTTGGGAGGAAAGGATAAACCTTATGTAGTCTCACTCCTGTTGCATCTTGGTGGAATAACCTGGAATGAACTGTTTCCACTACTCTATCCTGGCTTTCCAGTTGTAAGAAGCTAGTTGTAATGGTCCAAACCAGAATAGTACAGGATGTTAATTGAGCTGTGTCAAGGGCATAGTATTCCCTCCTAACATCTCACAGGATGCTGGAGATATTTCTGCTCTCACTGCTCCTCATGTAGCTAGAGGGATGGGGTTTTTTTCTACTTTAGGACATTTCCATAGTGCAACTTACCCTCTGGCCAGCTGCATGCAGATCATTGCATATCTCAGTGTTACTCTCCTCACTGCTCTGGTTCCAGTGAAAGGAGCTGAAAGCTATTATTACATACTACCAAAGCACTTCCATTTTCTGTGGTTTCTGAGATGTTTAATTTTATGCTATATTCCATTTCAGATAATGTGTTTCTCAAAGGTATTTTTATGCTTTTCCAATTTTTCATTTGTTACTAATTAAAATAATAAAATTTAAAAATAAATAAATAAATGTAATTTAAAAAATAATAGCAAACTAGTAAAAAATAGCAAAATCACACCCATTTGTGAAAACTGATCATGACACTTGATAACTGCTATAAATAAGCTTCTGTGAGAATCCCAGCAGTACTCTCACAAATGTGTTTTTATAGTTTATTGACTAATCAGCAAATAATTGAAATCTTGATTGGTTGTATTTGTTGTTTGATTGAAACAGGGAGGTAGGAAGTACTGGACACATTAATTAATTTGTGCTGGAGACACCAAACTTAATCTAAGGGATGCTGTAATTTTGATAGATGGTTGCATGGGGAAAAAAAAAAAAGTGCTTTTGAAAAAATTTAAAAAAATAACCATGAACTGTCACTTTTGTGGCATAATACTAAGTTCTTCCTTTTAACTCCATCCATTCTGGTTTCTAATAAAATTATCAGTGTCAGCATCCAGCAACAACTACTTGAATGTTTATGAAGCAAGAGTTAATAAGGATCTGAAGGGTACTTAATATAAGTAAATCAAATGGTAATTAACAAGATGCAAGATGCATGTGTCAAAGTATATATGCATAGATATATATGCATACTCAGCCACTTCAGGTAAATGACAAAAGAGTTTGTATCATTGTGATTGACACTATCTTTTCAAATTATGAGTATCTAAATTGAGGTAATTTACAAAA
>VXAU01004848.1:0-30726 GCA_013399695.1 Formicarius rufipectus
CGAGCGGGACGGCGATGTCCGCCTTGTCCAGCTGGTTCCAGAAGCGGGCGATGCAGCAGGCGCGGGTGATGCAGGGCCACGCCATGGTGGCCCCGCAGACACCGCAGCCGCACCGGGATGCGCTCCGGGATGCGCTCCGGGAGCGCCGGGATGGCCGGGATGCGCTCCTGGATGCGCTCCGGGAGCGCCGGGATGCGCTCCGCCCCGCACCGCGCAGGGAGGGGAATCGCACGGGGCGGGGCGCGGGGAGGGGCTGGAACACGCACATCGCGGGGAGCTGTGGGTGGCACACCTGTGGACACGCACCTGCACATGTGTGTGTGAGACATGGCTCTGTGTGTGTGGTGTGTGTGTGTGTGTGTGACACATCTGGGGACACGCCCCTGCACATGTGTGTGTGAGACATGGCTCCGTGTGTGTGTGTGGCACACGTGGGCACGTTCACACGCAGTCACACCTGCACACGTGTATGCGTGTACAAGCACACACGTGAGACACAGCTGTGTGCACACCTGCATGGCTGTGCATGCACATGCACTCACATGTGAACTCGGGCATGTATGGGCACCACACGTGTGCACACACATGTGCACACAGACACACAAGCACATATGTGTGCACAGACCTGCACGCCTACACTCCCCCGCCACGCACACACATGTGCAAATGCACACTCGGGGCTTTCAGGAGCTGTTTCAGCACCAGCTGCTGCTCCAGTTTCCCCTCCCTGAGACAGGGTGTGTGGGTGAAGCCAAACACGTGTGTGCAGCTGCACCACACACACAGACACAGAGACACAGACACAGATACACGCACACACACAGACACAGACACTCTCACACACAAATGGTTTATTCATTCCTCTTGCCTGTTTCTGTCCCTTTTCATTAGAGTTGCAGCTGCAAACCCAAACCAAAACACGTCCCAACCTGCTCCCTCCATCCTGCCAGCACTCCATCCTTCCCTCTGTATCTCCCTCCCTCCATTTCTCCATCCCTTCACCCCTCAATCCTTCCATACCTCCTTTCATTCCTCTCCCTGTGTCTATCCCTCCATCCCATTATCCCACTCTCCCTGTGTCCCTCCATCTCTCCCTCCATCCCCCTATTGTTCCCGACATCTTTCTCTTTATTCCCTGATGCCAATGAAGTCCATTTGCACCCAAATCACATCCCCCTCCTGGTCTAACCCTGTGCAGATGCCCCACACTCGAAGCTCTCAGGTCTTTATCAGCCTTGCTGCGCTGCCAGCATTTCCACTGGGAGCAGAACTCCAATAAAAGCAGGAATCCCAGTGAAATCCACACACTCAAACACTGAACTGCAACAAGAGAAAAACAATTCCCACCCATCAGTGGCTGCAGCTGCCAGGAGTGCTCTGTAAGGCAGGATTATTCCTGTCGGGATTGTTCCCTTAATACAACGCTTTGCATTCCCTTGTAGATTCTTGGGCCCTGAGGGTTTTGGTTTGGTTTGTTTTGTTTGTTTTGTTTGTTTGGTTGGTTGATTGGTTGTTTTGTTTTGTTTTGTTTTGTTTTTCCTTTGGGTTTTTTGTGGGTTTTGTTTTGTTGGTTGGTTTTTTGCTTGTTTGTTTTTGTGTGGGTTTTTGGTTTGTTTGCTTGTTTAGGTTTTTTGTTTTGTTTTTTTTGGAGGGTTTTTTTTTGGATTTTTTTTTTCATGTCCTTGCCTGGATTTGCTTAATTTCCTTCTCACCTGTAGGCAAATTGTGGAAACTCATTTTATGGAGGGATTGGAGCCCTCACTGCTGGGGATGGATGGATCAAAGAGCTGCCTTTGGAAAGAGAATAAATAAGCAGCAAATA
Organism: Formicarius rufipectus; assembly: GCA_013399695.1. NCBI lineage: Eukaryota > Metazoa > Chordata > Aves > Passeriformes > Formicariidae > Formicarius > Formicarius rufipectus. The sequence continues at coordinate 1,823 of VXAU01004848.1, forward strand.
GAGGTGTCTACACACAGACATTGCTTTGTCTTCTGGGATTCTATGAGCCCTGCTATTACACCAGGGCAATTAAAAGAAGGGATTATAATAACAGATTTAGGAAGCTCCTCAGTATCTCCCAGGTTGGATATAGAGCTTGGTCTGAGATGTGGAGCCCACAGAGGCCTTGTACCAGTTTGTGGACTTTCCTGCAGGAAACATTTTTGAATTCAATCTGTGCTGCTGTTTCAGGCTTTGCTGCACAAAGAGCTATTAGTGAAATTAATTGTCCAGGAAGTTATGTGGGAAGAAGGATGTGGACCTGCTGGAATGAGTTCAGAAGAGGCTCTGGAGATGCTGCAGGGCTGAAGCCCCTCTGCTCTGGGGCCAGGCTGGGACAGTTGGGGAGTCACCTGGAGAGGAGAAGGGTCTGGAGAGACCTGAGAGCCCCTTGCAAGAGCCTGGAGGGGCTCCAGGAGAGCTGGAGAGGGACTGGGGACAAGGGCTGGAGGGACAGGACACAGGGAATGGCTTCACACGGACAAAGCCCAGGGTTTGATGGGATATTGGGAAGGAATTGCTGGCTGGGAGGGTGGGCAGGCCCTGGCACAGGTTGGGCAGAGAAGCTGTGGCTGTCCCATCCCTGGAAGTGTCCAAGGGTTTGGAGCAACCTGGGCTGGTGGGAGGTGTCCCTGCCCAAGGCAGGGGGTTGGAACAAGATGAGCTTTCATGTCCCTTCCAACCCAAAGCATTCTCCATTTCTGTGTGTTCCTGGGGGGAACAAGCCCACGAGAGTCCCTTACAGCAGCCCCCTGCCTGGAGCCCCTCAGGTGTGCCCCAGCTCTGCATCCAGCAGTGCCATCCCAGGCTCTGCACAGCACCCTGAACCTCTGTGGTGTGTGCAGGAAGGGATTGGCTCCTTTGTAGAGCATCCCTCACCTGCAGCCAGGCTGGGCTCCTCTCACACAGGAACACTCCACCCTGCACTGCCCATCCTTCCCTTTGGGTGGGGAAGGACACGGGCAAAGCTGCCTCCTGAGCTTCTGCAGCATCAGGAGGCTTGGCTGCTCTGCAGAGAGCAGGCAGACCTGGGTGGTGGGAGAAGCTACAGAAGGGGAAAAAAAAAAACATTGCTTAGTGTCTCCTGCAGTGCAATCCATGGTTCTATCTATATCTATCCATATATCTGGGAGCATGGCTGCTCAGTCACTTGCAGGAACCAGCTCTGGAAAAGCATCGTCAGGCAAAAACCATTAGCTCTAATCAGTGGAATTGATGTGCTGGCTGCAAACCTCCCTCAGAGAGGATGGGAGCTACATAAATAAAAATGTCTCTGTCTCTAAATTACAGCCACCGTGGCAGGGAGCAGGAATTGCTTTCTCCTTTTCCAGCCTCTTCTGGGAAAGGCCATGTGATGCCACACGGTGGGACATTCGTCTTCAGGTGACCAAGGACATCAGACCGTACCAGAATCCTGCCCAGACGGTGTGGCAAAGCTCAGGGGAAGACCTTACAGGAGTGGCAGGTGGGTTTATTTGGGGAAACCCCCCATGCAGTGGTGGCCATCTCAGAGGGAGGCTCCTGGCTAATCACTGGGCTGGTAGGAACGCCACAGCTCCTCAGCAGCCTTTCCCCTCCACCACAGAGGTACCCTGGGCAGCAGCTCTGCAGGCTACAGCCCCAAAGCCAGACCCAGACCACACCTGCAGCCCCCTGTGAAGGGTGTCCACCTCCACATTGCCCAGTGAGGTGAAGGAAAGCTCTATTTGCCCATATTTCTCCTCAGCAGCACTGCTGCCTTGGTGTCCCTGGCACGGCAGGGCTGCCCCAGACACCCCCTCTGCTCTGCAGGAGATGGCGCTGCTTGGTGATGCTTGTCTGAATTGCTTCTGTCCCCAGCATCAATCTCCAGGGACAGGAGAACACGCCAACACCGTGGAGGACAATTTAGAGAGGAGTTTTGGTGGATCTCTCTCTTAAATCATCTGATAATCACAATTTCTGGGAACAAGGTCCTGCCTGGGGTGTTCTTGTTTTCCTTGTCAACTTTGCTTATGATTCATATATGTTGGAAGAGTGTTTCAAGGCCAAATGGGACAAGAGCCAAAGCAAATCCATATCAGAGTGCTGCATAAGGGGACTAATTGAAGTGCATGAAAAGAAGAATTTGACTAATTATTCAAGTGCTCTAAAGGACATGAAATTCTTTAATGAAAACCACTGGCTTAACAGAGCCAGATTTCAGAAGTGATTTTCTAACAGGTAGAAGGGGGACTGAAATCTGAAATACTGTGTTTTGAAATAATTTGTATCAAAACCCAAACCAAACCCAAAAACCCAGCAGGCAGAAGGGGGCTTCTGTCACACCCACACCCTCCCTCAGAGCTGGGGAGGGGCAGAGACCAAGCTTGGTGCAAGGGTGTCATGTGGGGTTGGGATGATGGGCAGAAAGAGGACCTTGCAGGGGAGACCTGATGGAGGAGTGGTAGATCAGGAAGGAATGTGATGCAGGGGAACCCCTACCCAACTACTGAAAAGATACTTTTAGTTTCCTTCTGGTAATTTTGATAATTCTGATAATTTGGAGGGTAAATTCCTTTGCTGGGAAGCTCTAGGAGTGTGTTAGAATGACTGAGAGGCTTTAGGGTGAATTAAAGAGGGTTGTCTATGACTGGCAGAGAGGAGCAGTGGGCTGAGGAGTGCTTACAGCTCTGCTGCCGGGGCACCGACTCTCATGGGGTCTGCACGTGCTGGGGCTTCATCAGGGGGCTCTGCAGGAGCCCCTTGCAGCTCCTCCTGGCAGCGCCCTTGCCCCCCTGTGGCTGCCACTGCTCTGCCCCTTGCATTGCTCCCTGCCCATCCCCTGGGTTGGCCCTTCCCAGCCCTCACCCTGGAGCCTGGCCAGGGCTCCCTGTCCAGCCTGGGAAGCCTCCTGGGCACTTCCCACCGTGCTGACTTGCAAAGCCTGATGGCTTGGAAAGCCTTCGGCTCTGACTCAGGGTTTCTGGGGTCCTCCAGGATGGACATTGCTCAGTGGAGTCACAGGGAGCACTGATAAAGGGATTACAGGGGGTGATTTATTGAGGGATTACAGGAACTTAATGTTCCCAGACTAAATGCAAGCCATAGGAGATGGGATAAATGACTATAAATAACTGAGAAGGGAAAGCCAAGGGGAATGCAGCTAGAGCCCATATGTGTGTGAGTGGCTGAGTGTGTCAGGGAAGGGGCCTGACTGAGGTATGAGAGATAGAGAGACCAGGGCTCGGTGTTTGGGCGTGTCACCTACTGCTTTAGCCAGCTCAGGACGTCAGGGACAGAGCTCTGCTCTTCCCTAAAACAGAAAAAAGGAGGCTCAGGGGGGACCTTCTGGCTCTCTGCAACTCCCTGACAGGAGGGGAGAGCTCAGGGGTGTCGGGCTCTGCTCCCAGGAAACAGGGGCAGGATGAGGAAACAGCCTCAAGTTCTGTCAGAGGATGTTTGGACTGAAAATTAAGAAAAATTTCTTCCCCTAAAGGGATGCCCAGCCCTGGCACAGCTTCCCAGGGTGGTGGGGGAGTCCCCATCCCTGGAGGGATTTAACAGCTGTGTGGATGTGGTGCTTGGGGACAGGGTTAGTTGTGGCCTTGGTGGTGCTGGGGCGCAGTTGCACTCATCTTAATGGGCTTTTCCAACCTAAATAAGTCAGTGATTCTGTGATTCTATGATTCTAAGCCTAAAATTGTATTTTATCTACACTCAACAATGAGATGCATCTCTCCCCACTCCTCCTGACTGTCTGGAAATCTGTGATCCCTCTCTAATTAAGGCAGAGGATTTCAAAGCCCTCCATTAGTAGGTATTTTCCTCTCCTGATTTAAGAAAGTAGAAAGACAAAAAGCAAATGACATAACCACAGCAGAGCAGGACATAAATATTCATTACCCAGCTGAGCCTTGCTCCTCTCCTTGGTCAGCTCTTCCAGGGAGCCAACTGGTTAATAATAAATCAGGACCATGGGGCTTTGCCTGGCATGATAAACCACAAGCAAAGAGCTGAGAATCTGCAATACAAGTGCTCTGGGAACAAGCAATGCAACTGCTCTAGGGCTTAGTCTGAGATTTTGGGGAGCACAAAATGCTTCCCACACGTCTGGGTGTCCCCAAGGCACAGGTGTGACCCCTTTCACTGGCAAAACCCCAAAGAGCTCCTTGGCATGGCTGGGCTCCAACAAGGACAAGACTTGTGGGTGGGAAACACCTGGAAACATCATCACTGAACCAGAGGTGTCCCTGCAAGGAGTTTTCTTAGGATCATAGAATGGGTAAGGTTGGAAAAGCCCTCTAAGGCCATCGAGTCCAACCCTTCCCCGGCACTGCCAAGGCCACCACTAACTGATATTCCCAAGTGCCACATCCACACAGCTTTGGATGGGGACTCCCCCCCTGGGCAGCTGCGGCAGGGCTGGACAGCCCTTTTGGGGAAGGAATTTCCCCTAATAACCACTCTAACCCCTTCTGGATCCCACCATGCCCCTCCCTGGGGTGAAGGGGTTGCACATCCCGGGAAGATCAGGAGCCCCGGACACACGGATCTCTGCGCAGCATTTGGGAAATCACCGATGGCTGCTCGCCAGGAAACAGCCCGTCTCCAGGCAACAGCTCTGGAAGAGTTAAAAACCTCCTTTGCCTTCTCAAAGCAGCCAGGGTCCTGACATTTGCGGCAGAACACAAAGGATGGGGAGAGATTTGAGCGAAATCTAAACCAGTTTCAGCTCATTTAAAGAAACCCGTGTCTTTAGGGAAAGATCCCTTGGGATTTCAGCAGAGCCCTGTTGCTCTAGTGATTGGGGGAAATGGGGTTTAACAGATGTAAATCCCTTGTACCCCGACCTCTTCCTAGGGCCTGACAAAGGGGAGGGATTATTTTCTCAGCTAACAGTTCTGATTTGCTCCTGCCAAAGGTTGTTTTTCGTTTTGTTCTGTAATTCTTGGCCGCGGTGACCTTGGGGATTTGAAATGCCCCTCAGACAAGCGAGTGACGCCTTTTGTGTGGTGCTCTCGCAGTTCATCGGCTCATTGTTCAGAGCAGCCTGTTCACGGTATTGTTCAGTATCCTGGTTACAACGAGACCCTCGGTTTTCTCAGGCCTCTCACAAGATGATTTCTTTGTTTACCTGAGTGGCTTGTCAGTTCCCTGAGGATTTTTTTCTCCCAAATTTCTGAGGGTTTTTTTGTTTTGTTTTGTTTTTCCATGCAGTAAATTGCAGTTCTTTACACTGAGGCAGAGGCTCCGACTGTGGACCTGCGTGGGGGTGGAAAAGCAAAAGCGGAGGGTGGATTTCCTTTTTCTCCACCTATATAAATGTGTGCAAGGATGCACATGGACAGTTATCTGCCCCATCCATCCATCCATCCATCCATCCATCCATCCATCCATCCTTCCATCCATGTCCTGGCAGAGGCACCAGGTTGCTCGTGTACCCTCTGCTCCGCAGTGAAACCCTTCTGTCCTCCCCCTGGCTGAGACAGAAACCCACCCACCTCACATCACTTGCAAACAAAAGTGACCTGCCCGTGGTTGCCCTTCTGCCTGTCCCCCCGTGCTGTGCAAAGCCCGGAGGACCCCGGGGTGATCGGGGAGCACAGCGGGGTTTGTGGGGACAGAGGGAACACAAAGCGTGGCTCACATAAAGCACTGATGCCTCGTCCTCTCCGCCAGCATCAAACACCGCAAAATTTGAAAGCGCCGGGAAGCTCGAAGGCAAGACTGGGCGCTGAGCGGAGTTTGCTCCCTCCTGGGCGGCAGGAGGATGGATTCATCGGGGTCTGAGGGCGCTGGGTCACTTCGGTGTAGAGCTGGTGACACCTCCCGGCAGCGCCCGCCGCCCGCTGCCGTCGGAGCTGCCGGGGCAGCCACGGCCGCCACTGTACCTTGCACACCCCCCTGTACAGTAACACTGAGCAAACACTGACGGGCGACTTTGCACTTTGCATTCGCCTCTCGCTTCCTCCTCCTCCTCCTCCTTCTCCTTGTCCTCCTCCTCCTCCGAGCCGCCCGTGCAGAGCCCAAGATGAAGGTCGAGTTCGCCCCGCGCTCCGTGCCGATGCAGAGGAGGCTCCAGACGGCCGCCGTGGTGCAGTGGGTCTTCAGCTTCCTGGGTCTGGGTAAGACACGGCTCCTTTTCCTTCTCTGACAAGCCAGAGAAGCTTTCAGTAGAATTCCAGAATGGTTTGGGTTGGAAGGGATGGGGAAGGTCCTCCACTCCCACCCCCTGCCATGGGCAGGGACACCTTCCACCAGCCCGGGTTGCTCCAAGCCCCATCCAACCTGGCCTTGGACATTTCCAGGGATGGGGCAGCCACAGTTCTCTGGGCAGCTTGTGCCAGTATTTTTGGCCTCTTCTCACCCTCTGGTCGTTGCACGGGGGCGCCAGGGAAGTGTCTGGCTGCCTGTGCGTGGGAATGTCTACAGGTCTTACGGAGCATCTAAATGTGAGCGGGGTTTCAGCTTCTCCTGCTCTTTAGGATTAGTGTTTTCCCTGTCTAAGGTGCTGCCCTGCTCGGCGTTAGGTGTGGGAAACAGCATTCCCGTTCTTGAGGAGTGGCACGATGGGAAGAGCACTGGGAACTCAGCTTTGGCCCCTGGGAACAGACACTTCATACAGACCCCCCTGCACATCCCTAAAGGACGTTTCTCCAAGACAACCCAGGCAGGTTCAGGGAAGAGACACACCAGCAAACAGCCCCAGGCAGATCCGCTGCTGTGTGGAGGGCACCGGGCACTCATGGAAAAGAGGAGATGCAGTTTTGGATGGGATGAACCGGGAAATAAAGACCTGGGAAACCCAGAGGCAGGTTCTCAGCGTGCAGGCTCTGGGGCCATTTACAGCCCATCAGGTGCCAAGCTGGAAGGTGACATCCCGGGATTTCCCATTGTTAGGGAAATAAAAGGATGGGAATATCAGAGGAGGTTATCAGGGAGTGCAAACCCTGGGGCCCTTTACAGCCCTCAGGAGCCGGGCTGGAAGGTGATATCCCAGTTTCCCATTGTTGCGCCAGTTGTGAATTTTGGATGGGATCTGTGTAAAGCTACTCCTTCGCCGTGGCAGGGCAGTTGTTGATCAGCCCCAACTCTCAGCAAGTCTTTGTGTGTGCCGGTGTCCTGGCACACAAACACCTCCAAAACTACTCCTGCAGAGAGCCCAGCCTGTGCTGCAGAGCCCCACTCAGCTGCTGGGAGGGCTCCTTCCCAGCTCTGCTGCCGACCTGGGGCCGAGTGGCCACCTCTGCACCAGTGCCTGATGGACTGGAGGGCTGGGCTGTGCTGGTCCAGGCAATGTAGCTCTTTGCAAGCTCCTCCAAATGACATGTTGGCCCAGTCTGGGCAGTTCCAGAGGCCAGGGACCATTGCTGGTCCAAGGATGGACGAAATCCTTTTGTTTGGTTGGTTGGTTTTGGTAGAGAAACGCCAAATGGCCCCGGTTGGTACCAGGTTGTATTTGTGTCATAAACCCTGGGGGTCTCTGTGTGCAGAAGAGATCCCAGCTGTGATCAACCTTCTCCTGCACACCAGAGACCACCTTGCAGGAGGAGGCACAGGCGTGATCTGGCAAGAGAGATGGAGATCTGGCAAGGGCAGCTCATCTGGACACAGCTGTACTGACTGGGGCAGTCTGGGATGTTCTGCAGTTCCCTCTCTGTCCCTGCACCCACGTTCTCCTCCATGGTGCCTGGATGGGATGGGATGGGATGGGGTGCACTAGAGAGGTGGCTGAGGGACACAACAACACATCCCCATTCCCATCATGGATGCAGCTGGGGCTCATGGAGCTTTAACAGTGTTTTCCAGTAAAACAATTTGTACTTGAGGTTTTTCCCTTCTTGGTATTGGGAGCAAGCTGGCACTTGACTTTGCAGTGATGGAAACGACTTGTGGAGCCAGCAGAAGGACAGCAAATGGCCAGGAGGGAGGAATCCCCAGCGGCTGGAGGTTAATGCGCAGTTACACAAGCTCCACCTCCTGCAGGGAAACGCAGCTTGCTCTGGATGGGGATGAGACCCAAACCCACTCCTCCTCCATGGCTGACCTTCCAGACTTTATTGTCTTTCCCTGAAACAATTTAACTTTGATTTCTAGATGCTCTTTTGGGGTACAGTCTGAAACCAAAAGCATTTAAGAAATGCATTTGAACAGTGGTAACCAAACCTTCTGAAGCAATTCCAGCCGGTTTGGTTCACTTTACAAAGTTTCTTCAAGCCTGGAGCTTTGCACCTAAAATCTCCCAGTTTAACAACTGCAAAAGCTTGACCCTACTGCATCCCAGTACAGCCCAGTGCCATCCCAGTGCCCCTTCTTGATGCAGAGCAGCCAGGCTTCTGCAGGGAACTGGAATCAACAGGCTGGTGCCCATGCCTGCTGCACTACTGCCTGCTGCCCCCTTCCTTCCTGCTCTCCATGGGCATGGACATCCATCCAGGCATGGACATCCATCCAGGCACATCCATCCAGACATATCCATCCAGGCATGGACATCCATCCAGGCAGATCCATCCTGGCATGGACATCCATCCAGGCACATCCATCCAGGTACATCCATCCAGGCATGGACACCCATGCAGGCACATCCATCCAGACACACCATGCAGAGCCTTCAGTGAAAGGCTGAGCCCGTGCAAACAACCCCAGTGCAGGCCCAGCACACCATCCCCAGCCTTTGAACCCTTTGAGTCACTAGGGTTGTCTCAAAGGACACACAGTGCCATGGTGATCATCTTGGCAACTGAGCACAGTCCAGAGCCTGGGGCAGCCTGGCCAGGGGTGCAGCATCTGTGCAGGGACTCCAGCCTGGCACTGGGGACCTCAGCAATGTCCAAAGTGTTCCAGACCAGTTTGGATGGGGCTCTGAACAACCTGGTCTAGTGGGAGGTGTCCCTGCCCATGGCGTTGGGCAGGAAAGGGCTCCTTGCCCACAGCCCACAGAGCACCAAAAGGTTTTAAAAGGACACAACAAAAACTGATCTTGAGTGAAGGTCACTGTGTACAAAGTCTGCTCTGCAAAAAAGAAAAAAAGAAAGAAAGAAAGAAAAAGAGTTAAATTGCATAGAGGGATAAATTAATAATTATATAATTGCAAGATAAAGCCTCTCTCGGGCGATAAGTGCATGGATTTGGACCAGAACAACTCCTTCATTCTGCAGAACGTACTTTGAGCTTTGCACAGTATGATAAAAAGAGAATTAGGCACTGCAGTTTTGCAGCAGAACTGGTGACCTGGCTCCCAGGTGCAGGAGAATTGCAGCCTCTGTCCTGTGGGCCCTGGAGCGGCAGTTCATGCCCTGTGGTTCCCCTCAGGCGTTGCCAAGGCTGTGTCTGTGGTGTTGGACAGAGAAGTGTGAGCAGCAGGTTGAGGGAGGGGACTCCCCTCTCTGCTCTGTTCTCATCAGACCCTGTTTGGAGCAGGACTAGAGGAGAGCATGGAGATGCTCCAAGGGCTGGAACCCCCCTGCTTTTCCACACAAAGCTCTGGGGGACTTAACACAAAAAACCCCTGACTACAAACCAGATCTATGTATTTATCTGTAAGTAAAAGCAGACAGGAGGTACAGGAAGGCCTTAAATGAGACCATCCTACTCCACTTCTCTGACTGGCCTTAGCTGAGATGAGGGAACAGGTCTCAGAGGATGAGGATGTGGATGCATCCATCTCACAGCTGAAGCTGAGTGGGGCACCTCGTCCCTCCTGTCCCTCAGTCCTGGATCTGTGCTGGAGACCCCAAGAAGAACCAAGTATGTGACACATGATGTGACCCACGAGCTGGGGAAGGCAAAGCACTTGGATGGATGAGTGTTTGGTTTTGTATTTCACCTCAGTCTCCCCCTTGCCAAGCAGAACCAGGGCTTGCACAGGGACAGATGGAGAGGACACAGCTCTTCCCAGGCACATTTTAGGGCATCTGCTTTACCAGGTGGCAGCTTTGTGGCCATCACCATTCCCAGTCTCTGCAGACAGACGGTGTTGGGCTTGGGTGGGATTTCATGTACCAAGTGATGCTTCTTTGCACACAGACTTTTCTTCTCTTGCTCCCATGCCAAAACAGGGGGTATGAGGGGGGTGGGAGGTAGAGGTCAAAGCTGAGCACTGACTGGAAGCAGCTCAGAGAAGTCTGTAATGACTTGGGAAAGTCCCAAGTCATGAATGCCTTAGAGAATGAAATAGACCATTCTTATAAAATCCGTGATTTTATACGGATTAACCATTTTAACCAAGTTAAAAGGACTAAAAATCCTCTGGAGGCCAAGATTAAAGTTGAGAGAGAACCTGAGAAGTGGAGGAAAGGGTCCAAAATCAATAAGAAGAAACTCAAAAATAATAAAATCTGAAATGTGGGTGTAAATCAAGGGCACAGTTAAAATCAGGAATCATTAGCTCAGGGTAAAGCCATTGGGGACTGTGTGCCCCGTTTGCTGCTAGTGCAAAATGTCAGGTGTCACCAGGGGTATCAGCAGGAATTTGGGGGTAAAGCAAGGCCATTGGCATGGCAGAGACCAGGCTGAGCTCAGAGAAGAGACAGAAGCAGAGGGATAGAGACCTGATCCATGAGGACCCTCTGGATGCAGTGAGGCCCATCAGACTTTTGAGAAGAGGGGGGCACTTGGTGGGTACTGCAAGGGTGGTGCTGGGTTCCTCTGCACATTGCTGGGGCAGATGGGCAAGAAACTACCTCTGCCTCAGAGGCACCGGCTGAAATAACCCAGCAGGAGGCTCAGTGGTGGCTCAGGCTCCATGCCAGGACAGGAGAGATTGTCCCAGTGAACTATCCTTGTCCCAGAGAACCATCCCAGACCCAGAGAACCATCCCTGTCCCAGAGAACCACCCCTGTCCCAGTGAACTATCCCTGTCCCAGTGAACCATCCCTGTCCCACTGAACTATCCCTGTCCCAGAGAACCATCCCAGTCCCAGTGAACCACCCTGTCCCAGTGAACAGTCCCAGTGAGCCACCCCTGTCCCAGTGAACCATCCCAGTCCCAGTGAACCATCCCAGTCCCAGTGCACCATCCCTGTCCCAGTGAACAGTCCTAGTGAGCCGCCCCTCTCCCAGTGAACAGTCCCAGTGAACCATCCCAGTCCCAGTGAACCATCCCAGTCCCAGTGAACAGTCCCAGTGCACCATCCCAGTCCCAGTGAACCATCCCTGTCCCCAGTGCACCACCCCAGTCCCAGTGAGCCCCCCAGTCCCAGTGAGCCCCCAGTGCCATGAGCCCCCTGTGCCCCGTGGTGACAGCTGTCTCTCCCCCAGCCCAGTGCTGCGCGGCCGCCTTCATCGCGCTGCTGTTCACGCGGCTGTGGCTGCTCAGCGCGCTCTACGCCGTGTGGTGGGTGCTGGACAGGGACACCCCCCGCCGGGGCGGCCGCCGGGTGCAGCTGCTGCGCGCCTGCCGCGTCTGGAGGCACATGAGGGACTACTTCCCTGTCACGGTGAGTGCCCCCCAGCCCCGGGGCTCCCATCCCCTGGGATCCCATCCCCTGGGATCCCATCCCCTGGGATCCCATCCCCTGGGCTCCCATCCCATAGACTTCCCATCCTATGAGCTCCCACCCCATGAGCTCCCATCCCATAGACTCCCATCCCATAGACTCCTATCCCATGGGCTCCCATCCCATGAACTACCATCCCCTGGGCTCCCTTCCCATAGATTCCCATCCCATGAACTCCCATTCCACGAACTCCCATCCTATGAGCTCCCACCCCATGAGCTCCCATCCCATAGACTCCCATCCCATAGACTGCCACGGACTCCCATCCTGTGGGTGCTCCAGGGACCAGCCCTGCCCTCGGGCCCTGGGCACAGCCTGTGGCCAGCACTGCTGGCTGTGGGTGCTGGCAGGCTGGTGTTGAGGGAGAGTCTTCCAAGCTCCCACACCACTGGAAGACCAGACCCAGACAAAAAAAACATAGATCACCATTTCCACAACCTCACCCATCAACCATCTGCCTTTTTTTGCTCCTGTTTGGCCTTGCTGCAGGTGGGGAAACCCCCCCTTTCCTGTTTTCCATGCCTGTCCTGTGCCATTCCTGCCCTTCAGCTTGCTCAGCATTCACCCAGCGGACACAAGGTCAAGTCTTGACCAAAATCCAGGAGGTCCTGGTGCCCTGCCGTGTCAGCAGCCCCCTCTCACAGAGCTGCTGCTCTCCTGGGAGGGCTGCTGTGACATTTCCTGATTTCCCTTCGGTGCCTTTGCCCCTGCTCTTTCCGTGGTGCCCCCTTGGATAGCTGGGTGTGTGGAGCAGCCCCACGTCCTGCCTCAGAGCCACCACGGGCAGCACAAGAGCTCCACGGTCCCCTTCCACCCAAACCACACACGACTGGCAGCACTGTATGTGATATCTGTTCTCTCCGTTATTTGTGGCCATAACCCACCCCCAGAGCAGGGTCCGACCAACCTCTTTGCTGAAATTGAGCTCACATTGAGCTGCCAGCTCAGCCCAGCGATGGCCCTTCCCTGTCCCTTTGAAAGGACCTGGAGCGCCCTCCTGGGTGTCACAATGCGATCAGTCTGTCCGGGGCAGCAGGACCAGTAAGACCAGTAGAGGGAGCATGAGACTGCGACTGGGACTGAGATTGGGATTGGGACTGGGACTGGGACTGGGACTGGGACTGGGATTGGGACTGGGACGGGCAGCAGCTCGCTGGGTGAAAGCAGGGACGGTTCCGTGGAGCTTTTCTCTGGCCTGGGAGAAAACAGAGAGAGGTCCACAAAAGGACAGGAGGAAACAAAGAAATAATAAAAAGATCATTATAACCAGGGAATCATTTCATGCTATCTCCCAAAAATATTTTCTCAGCCGTAGAATCGTGGAGTCATGGAATGGTTTGGGTTGGGAGGGACCTTAAAGAGCATCCATTTGCAACCCCCCTGCCATAGGCAGGCACATCCCACCATCCCAGGGTGCTCCAACTTGGCCTTGGACACTCCCAGGGATCCAGGGGCAGCCACAGCTCCTCTGCCCACCCTGTGCCAGGGTCTGCCCACCCTTTCCTTGTGCATCACTGCACAGCCTCACACAGGGCAGTGTGTGTTCTCAGTCCTCCCACGGTCTGGGGCAGGACAGTCCCGTCCACAGGGAAACCCAGCCACAAGTCCAGGGGGGATTAAATCAAGCTGGATAAATCAGTGCTCAACTCCTGGGCTGGTAATGTCACTCAGAAGCCCTGACTCCAATTATCCCCTCAAAAATTAATTAAAAACAAAACAAAACAAGTACTAAACAAGGGGCACTTTAATTCCATCTAAGAGCATCTACTTGGGATGTTAATGCCATTTAACTAATCCAGTTAAAAATTAATTTGGATTAATTTTCTCGAGATCCTCACCAGTACATGGGCTCTTATCAGAGCTCCTGGAAGTTGGGACATGTAATTCTCCTGGAGCTGGAGGAACTGGGGGAGGGTTTCACCATGGCTTGGACCCAGATTTGAGTAGAGAGAATAAAGGTAGTTTTCTGTTATGGAATAATCACTGCAAGCCTGAAAACCTGTAATTATGAAGATATTTCTCCATGATGAAGCATAAAGTAGGTCTCGTCCTTCAAAACACAAAGTAAAATTCAGTAAATTCTTCACTGACAGGGCTGCCCAGCCCTGGCACGGGTTTTCCAGGGCAGTGCTGGAGTCCCCATCCCTGGAGGGATTTAACAGCTGTGTGGATGTGGCATCTGGGGACAGGGTTAGTGGTGGCCTGGCAGTGCTGGGAAGGAGGGACTGGATGGTCTTAGAGGGCTTTTCCAACCTAAACGACTATCATTTGCTATGAAGGCCACGATCACCCCCCATTTGGGATCCAGCAGGCTTTCCTAACACCTCTGAGAAGGGATCTTTACTGCTGTCAGCAGCCAGGACTCCAGCCAGCACCCTGCCCACACCAAGGGAGAGCTCGAGGGGGGCACTTTGGAGGGCACAGCCCTGGGCTGCTGCAGCTCGTTGCCTTCAGACATCAACTTGGCCTTCCCCAGGCACCTCTGAGGTGGGACACTGCTCTTGTCTCCCCACCAAAACCTTGGGTCAAGCATTCGTCTCACTCACGTAAGGCTGGCTTGGCTGGGCACTGAAGTCCTTTGGCAATCATTAAATCTTGAATTCACTGCAAAGACCAGAGCAGCAGGGCCATGCAGAGGGTGTGGAAATGACAACCCATCCGAGGCAGGAGGGAGGGGAGTCCCACCCCTTGGCACCCCAGCCCCAGCCCTGAAGGCACTTGCGGCTGTGCAGCAGGAGAGGGGGTCGTGCAGAGTCAGGGATTAACTTCCCCCGCAGCCTGGGAGTGGAGATTGACCTCTGGCAGGTGGAGAGGGAAGGAGGGAATGGACAGTGGGAACAATCCAGAAGGGAGGATGGAGTGTCTGTGTTGCAGAGTTTCCAGAAGGAGGAGGGTGGTTCAGAGTCCAGGGCATGACCTGTGGGGTAAGAGAGTTCGCTCAAGCCTCTTCTGTGCTGCAGATTTCCTTCTCAGTCCTGCAGGAGCTCCCTGGTTCCTCTGTGAGTCCTCTCCAAACCACCCAGATGTGGGCAGACACTGGGACAACACGGGGCCCTTCTTTCCCCAGGGCAGCACAGATCCCCAAATGCAGCAGTTTCCAACACACCGAGCGTCCTCCCTCCCTGCTTGTAAATCACCTGGAGACGAGAGGCTGTTTGGGAGCTGATGGAAACCCTGACACAAGCTGAGATGACTCAAAAAAAAGAGCAATTGGGCACTTAGTGACTGAGCCACCTGCCCTCGCCTGCTGCACAGCCCTGCCCCCGGGACCCTTGTTTGTCCACGGCCCTCATTAAGGAGCGGGCGCTTCAATGGGCACATGGGAACAGTCAACAGTGCTTTGGGATGGCTGGGAAATGAGCCGTGAGAGCTGCGCCACCAGAGCCAGCCTGCAGCGCGGAATGCTCCGGGGGCAAGGAATGCTCCAGGGGCAGGGAATGCTCCCGGGGCAGGGAATGCTCCGGGGACAGGGAATGCTCCGGGGACAGGGAATGCTCCGGGGGCAGGGAATGCTCCGGGGACAGGGAATGCTCCCGTGGACAGGGAATGCTCCCGGGACAGGGAATGCTCCCGGGACAGGGAATGCTCCCGGGACAGGAGCACCACCGACTGCACCCTCATGGCTGGGGGCACTCCTAANTAGGGAATGCTCCGGGGACAAGGAATGCTCCGGGGACAGGGAATGCTCCCGTGGACAGGGAATGCTCCCGGGACAGGAGCACCACCGACTGCACCCTCATGGCTGGGGGCACTCCTAAAGGCACAGAGTTTGGTGCACCATGGAAATCTGTGGTGGCTCCGTGATCACAGACTCACGGAATTGTTTAGGCTGGAAAAGCCCTCTGAGACCATCCAGGTGTTGCCCCAGCACTGCCACGTTCAGCACCAAACCACGCACCACAGCTGCGGGGGGTTCCAGCACTGCCACGAGTGGTGGTGCCACCACTCTTCAGCTTTTGTCCTTGCTAGAGAATGAACTGGAGGATGTTTTGTGTAAAGTTCCCAACATCATCCGGACCAGCTCAAGGCAGCTGGAAAAGCGGTTTGGGGCTGGTGGGTGGGAGGAGATGGCAATACAGGCAACGATTACAGCTCAGTGAGAGAAGACGGAGTTGTTCCAGCAGCCCTTTCCCAAGAGAAGGCACGGTGGGTGCCAGGACACCCCTCCGGGAATGCCTCGCCTGCTCCCCGTAGCCAATCTCTGCCCCCCAGGGGTGACAGCACTAACCCATGGCCCCTTCTTGACTTCATCCCCGTGTCCAGTTGGTGAAGACAGCGGAGCTGGACCCCAGGCAGAACTACCTGCTGGGCTTCCACCCCCACGGGGTGCTGGCAGCAGGAGCCTTCCTCAACTTCTGCACGGAGGCGTCGGGCTTCTCCACGCTCTTCCCGGGCATCACCCCCCACCTGATGATGCTGTCCCTGTGGTTCCGGGTCCCCTTCTTCAGGGACTACCTGATGAGTGGAGGTGAGGAGCGTGGGTGGGATGGGGAGGGCGCCTCTGGAGGGGCACAGAGGGAAGGCACCAGGGGGAAAGAAGTCAAAGGGCTGTTTATCCCCCATTTGTGGCCGCTTGGCCCCCATGCATGGGCGCGGCGACTGCAGGGGGCACCCCAAAGACTCCCTGAGGTTAAAAGTTGCCCTCCTAGTCGTTACCACTGCAGTTCAGCTTCACAGATGGCACCACTGTGCCAGGTGCTGTTTAGCAGCAAAATACAGAGCAAATCGTGAGAGGGGACCCTGAGAGCAGCGGGGCAGGGTGGGGCTGTGTTTCTTTCTTTCCCTAAAAACAATACTCAGGCTCGGAGCTGTGGTTTTCACCGAGAGAAGGAAAAAAAACAAACCCTTTTCTGAAGTGTCTCCTGCTTGCAGGGAGGCAGCACCCAGGGGGAGAGGCTGAAAATAGCAGCTCATGCTGCTGCAAAGTGATGTGGCAGGAGAGGAACTAGAAAAGATGAAAAGGAAATGGAATAGGCAAAAATTAAATGGAGAGAGGAGAAAGGGAGTTTTGAGGGATTTTCAGGGGCTGGCAGGACAACCTCTCCCCCTCACCAGTGGCCTTGGGCAGGGCCACTTCAGCCGAACGTGGGCAAATTCAACAGACTGAACACAGGCATCCAGTGCCATCTGAGGGAACCCAGGGCATCCATCACCCTGTTTTCCACATAAACTCTGGCTCCTGCTGTTGACAAATATTTACCTGGATGCTGAGGACTCAAAACAGTGAGATATGAGAGAGCCCTGGCCCAGGCAAAGGAGGGTTTAATCACTGTAATGTGGGAGGTGGGTGCGGAGCTCATTTTCAGGTCGATTAAATCCATTTCACAGAGAGGCTTTAATTTGCAAATTATTTCAGCCCCTGAAACAAGGATTTTATAATTTATCCAATAATCAGTGTTGCTTTGTCACTTCTGAATTAAAGATTTTTAACTTTTGCAAGCAAACAACATCAAGAGACTGAATCCTGCCTTACATTCCACTTTAAATTAGCAGCATCCACCGAAAGTCATGTTTTGACCTAAAGCAAATGTTTCCCTGACTTCAGAACGGCTCAAGATTGGCTATGGTTTCACTTGCCAACCAACTGAAGCAGATTTTCCCCGGGGCTTAAGCACAGCTCGTTCTCAGTTTAATTTTTCCCCTATTTTTTTCCCCCCTCGTTTCTCCCTTCCGAGCCAGCCAGCAAAGGGATAATTGTGAGTTCACCCAGCAGAGCTGTGCACGACTCCAGCACCTTCCAGGGCAGCTGAGGCTGCCAAAGAGCAGGAAAACCCTGCAAAGGAAGAGTCAATTTATCCAAATATCCAATATCCATTTATCCAAATATCCAATATCCATTTATCCAAATATCCAATATCCATTTATCCAAATATCCAATATCCACTTATCCAAATATCCATCCAGAGCTGGATAAGGCGGGGAACCATCCAGAGCACAGCGGTGGGCTGGGGGTCACGGCTGCTCCTTCCTGACTCCTCTCTGTCCCCAGGCCTGGTGTCCTCTGACAAGGAGAGTGCCTCCTACGTGCTGCAGAGGCCAGAGGGTGGCAACCTGCTGGCCATCATCGTGGGGGGGGCACAGGAGGCACTGGATGCCCGGCCAGGCTCCTGCACTTTGCTGTTGAAGAACAGGAAGGGCTTCGTGCGCCTGGCCATCCAGCACGGGTGAGCTGGGCACGGGTGGGCTGGGCACGGGTGGGCTGGGCACGGGGCTGTGCCCTGAGCCTGCCTGCAGGGTCACTGGGGCGGGAGCCGAGGTGTCTCGGGGTGGGCTTTGCTGACCTCTCCCTCCCGCAGCACCCCGCTGGTTCCTGCCTTCTCCTTTGGGGAGAACGACCTCTTCGACCAGGTGAGGAACCCCAAGGGCTCCTGGCTGAGGTGGGTCCAGCACCGGCTGCAGCAGGTCATGGGCATCTCCCTGCCCCTGTTCCACGCACGAGGCATCTTCCAGTACAGCTTCGGGGTCATCCCCTACCGGCGCCCCATCTGCACCGTGGGTGAGTCCCGGGGCCCACCCCGTCCTCCCACCCTGCTGGGGGACACCAGGGCACCACCAAACCTTTGGGATTGGGGAAGCCTTGCCTGGTTTCAAGAGCCCCACTCTTGGCCCAGCGGTGTGGCCGGTGCTCTGTGAATGAATCCGTTCGAAGGCACGTTTGGAAAGGCTGGAGCTCATCCCATTGATTCAGTTTGACAGCCAGCAATTACTTCTAATGCTATTATGACCTGTTTGGATTGTCTCAATGGTTTTATGAGCTGTGCAGTATCACCAGGGCTCTTGAGTAGCTGGGTGAGGGATCGTGTTACATGATGTTGAAACCCTCAGTCACTTGACAAACACACTTTGAGTAAGCGACCAGAGTAAGGAAGGAGCCTCGTGGACTCCCCTGTCCTTTGCAGTCACCTAGTTCTGCTCCTGCTGGCTCTGGGAGATGGGAAGGTGCTCATTCTAGTGCTAGGAATCAAAATAATTAGTTTTTCCTTGAATAAAATATGATTCTTTAAAGATAAGTGGGTTCCTACTAAAAACCAGATATTTCACAATATCTTTCATCTGAGTGAAGTGGAAGCAGCTCCACTGCAGTATGTTTAGCCAGCCTGCCACTGGCTCCTCTTAATGCCTGTGCTTCCTTTCCAGTCGGGAAGCCAATTCCAGTGCAGAAGAAACACAACCCCTCCGAGCAAGAAGTGCATCAAGTCCATGAGAAATACCTAAATGAGTTATCCAAGCTGTTTGAGGAGCACAAAGCCAAATATAATGTCCCAAAAGACAGCCACCTGGAATTCATATAGAGTGCCTCCAGCACGGTGAAACCATGGAGATCAGCTGAGTTTTCCCTTTCTCTGGAGCTATTTCACAGCCTCAGCACAGTCACAGTTAACATATGGTCCATACAGTGGGTGGAGGAGGACTTGGTTTCCCCAGCATTTGCATGGGTGGAGAGCCAGATTTTTCATTCCTTCTCCATGCAGGACACACAGAAGATTTAAAGCAGGAGAAGGAAGCAAAACCCCATGTGTGGGCAGCACTGCTGTAGCTCCCCAGCACTGCTCTAGCTCCCCAGCACTCTCCCACTCTGGCTTGGATGGAAGTTTTGCAGATATTTCCAGGCAGGTCTGATTTACCGAAAGTTTCCTTTGCATTATTTTCATTCCGAAGTGGGATGTTGAGCCATAATTTCTACTGAATGCTTATGTTTTCTGAAAATATAATTCACCTACATCAACAAACAAACTCTGGTTTGCTTGGTGCTCTTCGTGCCTGGAATTGCTCTGGGCTCTGTTCTCACCACCTGAAGCACAGCTTAGCAGAAAGCTCATTTTCCCAGGAAGAAAGTCTACGGAGGTGGGGGCTCTTCCAGCAGAGTCCTGGGCTCCTGCCGTGCCCCTGGAGGAACGTTCCCCTGGCTGT
Organism: Formicarius rufipectus; assembly: GCA_013399695.1. NCBI lineage: Eukaryota > Metazoa > Chordata > Aves > Passeriformes > Formicariidae > Formicarius > Formicarius rufipectus. The sequence goes on from VXAU01004848.1 coordinate 21,233, forward strand.
GCCGCAGTCCCTGTGCCCTTTGCGGTGCAAGGGGTGGGCAGCTCACAGCCTCCTTCCCCCCAGAGCTCAGTCTGCAGCTGGCACTGCAGATTGTTTAGCAATTCTATTAGAAATACAAATTAGAATTGGATTTATAAAGGCTGAGGGCTCATGCAGAGGGTTCACCATCACTGGACTCCCGGAGTCCTGTCTCTGACTGGAGCAATTGAATCCCAGACAGCCCTACATGGGCTGTTGTAGGTGGTCACTGCATTTAGTTTTACAAATAAACCCATTTCCTAAGGAGGGAGGAGCACAGCCAGAACGAAGGGAAGGGAGAAGTGATTTGGGGCAGGAAACATCCCCCGGGGCTTTGGGGAGCCACCTTTGGCGGCTGATCGAGGCTTTGAATAGCGGCTGCTTTTTGATATGCAGAGCTTCTTTAAGCTCTGCACTTGATGGGCTTTTGCAGCGTGGAGGTTTCAGGTGGCAGGAGGGCACCCGCTCAACTCAGCTTTGCATCACCCCTGCAGAGCCCTGGGACCTTCACCCTGTTTTCTCTCTCCCTTCGTTCCCAGTTCTCTCCCCCACATGCCATTCCCCACCTGGGAGGAGCCACCAAAAATTCTGCAGCCCGCCTGCACTTCAGTTTTGTTCCCGAAACTGCAAGAAACGCATTTTGGAACAAGTTTTCCTCGTTCAAAAAATGAAAACTCTGTCTCAGCTGACAATATGGGGCCATCACTGGGTTTTGTTTCCTTATTCCCTTCCTCCCTCCCCGATCAAATTAATCCATCAGATTCTTAGTCTGAATGACCCGCTGCAAACTCTCCCCAGAAAACAGGCAGCAACAAGGAAGAATTTGGTGCAGCCCTTATCAACATTTCTAAACACTCCTATAATCCCACACTTAATCCAGTCAAATAAAGCAGGTCACCTGCTATGGTTTCTTCCTTACTTTCTATTAATACATTTTGTATATTGTCCTTAATTAAGGACAGAGGTGCCTGAACAGAAGGAAGATTTATGCACCAGTAAAAATGAAAATATTTCTCTCCCACCCTTTTCCTTTGATGTCGACCACCACCCAAGCTTTACCCTGGCTCCAGGTTCTTGCTGCCATCCTCCCTCCTGCCTTCCCTGCTCATCCACCCACAGACAGGTGATGACATCCCCAGTGAGAGGAAGGGCAGAACACCACTGGCCAGGAAACCATCCCAGGGCGGAATGGGGAGGGGGTGCTGGGGCTGCCCGAGGGGTGGGGGGGTCAGGGAGGGGCAGGACCACAGAGCTGGAGAAGAGGGGTCATGCTGGCTCTACATAACCTCAAGGTCAGTTTTATGCCCAGACTGGATCCCCTGATCCCTCGGGGACGTGTATAACCCCAGAGAGAGAGGGCAGCGCCCGCCCTGGGTTAATTATAACATCAGGAGCAGTGATTCAGGGGTGTCCCTGCAGCCAGCACTGTCTGGGGGCTGCACACGAGGAGGGCTCTCATCCCCAGAGCTGTCTCTGGGTGCAAGGCTGGCAGTCCAGAGCTCGGGGCTGTTCCAGCCTCCTCAGAGCTGCTGGAGGGATTAAAACTCCAACACTACACAAGGCAAGAGAAGCTTTAAGAGGGGAACAGTGCCCAGATCAGCCAGAGAAACCAAACAGCACTGCAGCAGAGGGGTGGCACAAATGGCACCACCGAGGGTCCTGCAAGATGCCACCTGAGAACAGGGGCCACTCAAAGCTGAACCAGCACCGTGGGTTTGCCCCCAGCACGTCCCCTCCCTGCCCCTCTGCCTGGATTTGATTGGAGAAGCAAGGCCAAGGAGAAGAGAGAAATTCAGCTGCCTCTCTTGAAGAAATGTCGAATTTCACTCTTTTTGGCACTTCTGTGGAGAGTCCCAATCGGGAAATAAGGTAGAAAATAAAAGTGTGGTGACGTGGTGTCCCCCTGCTGTCTCGTGTCTTCCTCCCACCCCTTCCCTCCAGATCTCTCCTGTATCTCTGCTGTGAGAGGCTTTAATCTGGATTTGCCTTACTTAGCAGGTCCAGATCATGAGGCTCAGGGAAAAACCTCTGACGATTGAGGAATACAAAATATGGACTAATTCTCCAGGAGGAGGAAAGCCAAGCAAAAAATGCCTTTTTCACCTTTCCGTAGCTCTAGTGCCACGAAATGGTTTGGCTGCCCTGGAATGGGGTTACAAGGTGCTTGCTGTTGCAGCAAACAACTAGAAAAATGTGTGGGTTTCTGCTCAGGGCAAGATTTGCTGCTCTTGACTTCCTTTGATGAAATCCCAAAATGTGGCACGCTAAACATCCCTCCCTCATGCCACAGAGCTTTTTCCTTTTCAAGAAAGGAAGCAAATAGCAAGTGCATCCGAAACCCATCACTTTGCATTCAAAATAATCAATAAACACATTTTAAAATACAGCTCTCCCCACGAATATTGACACTTAGTTTGTTTGGTTGGTTTTTGTTTTTGTTTTGGTTTGGGTTTTTTGTTTGTTTGTTTTGTGCTTGTTTTGTTTTGTTTTCTGAGTAGTTCTGTCTGGTTTGTAGCCAGGGAGCTGCTTTTCTGCTTTTCCCACCCCCTGAGCTCACCTCTTGACATGGCCTTTCTGGGAGGAAGATGATCTGAAAATTACACACAGAAAGCACAGTGGGAAGGATTTGAAATCACTCGGGTTTATGACATGCTTGCAGAAAACCATGAGTGCACAGAATATCACACACTCACAGAAAACCGTGCAGGCAGAGGAGGAAAAACAATGCAAAGTAAAAAATTTATGCCTAATTCTTAGTGAAGAAGGTTTTGTGATCCCCTAAAACTGAAGGGGAGCAGGTGCCAGCAAAGCAGTGCTTTGGTCTGCACCACTGCCAGCAAGGACAGGACCGGGTTCCTCATCCCAAACACCAGCTTTGTGGGCAAGGGGGTGTGTGGATGCTGGGGATGTCACCTCCACCTGAGGGTGCTGAGGAGGTCACCTTCATCTGAGGATGCTGAGGAAGTCACCTCCTCCTGAGGATGCTGAGGAGGTCACCTCCACATGCCCAAGCAGTCTGACCTGGGGGAGCAGAAACGGGAAAAGAAAGAATATCAGTCTAGGAAGGAACAGGCCAAGCAAGCTGATATTAAAATTATTTAAAGCAAGACAGAAGAATGGCTAAATTCTTACTTAAAAATGAAAAATAGAGGTGATGACCAGATTAGACAGGCATTTAGTATAAAACTTGTTCCCTTCCTCAGAAAGTGCAAATGACCCAGAAGTCCTCTCCACGTGGTTCAGGAGTCACTGCAGCCCCCACACCACACTGGTGATGGCTCTCCCCTGCCAAACCCTCGGGCTGGGCACAGCTGGAGCAGCAGCAAAGGTTGACCTTCACTGGCAGCTTTCTTTGGGTGAGGAGACCTTCCACCTCCTCCCTTGCTTTTGTATTGACCAGCACTGAGCATTAGAAGCATTAGGAGCAGTGAAACCCAGTGCCAAGCCAAACCACTGCACACTGGTGCCAGCAAGAGGGGAGAGTATTGATCACTTCCTAGCAGGTCACGCTAAAAGTGGCCTCACCAAAGATCTTCTGAAGCCTATTAGCTGAGGCACATCCTGGGGGAAATCCTCTTAGGGCAGTGGAGGTGAGAATGCAGCTGATATTACCCTTCCCAGCACTGCAGTCACAGGGAACAGGGCTGGGAAGGGGTATTAGGAGGTCAGCAGGGCCATGCCCTCTATCTCAAGGAAGGATCAAGTCCATCCATGTCATGTGTCACCAGGCAGACACGGTGTCAACATGCTCTTAGAACTCTCTTTGATGAAGATGCCACAACCTTTCCAGAGAATTTATACCAGCCCAAATTCTGGCCCAGATTCCCAAGGGTGTCATTTGGCCCAGGGCTTTCGTTCCCATCCACTATGGGCATGGAGAGAAGATAATTCCCTTCTCTTTACCTGTCTCCATGTCTTTATGTATCACACCTTCTCAATCCACAGTCCTGAAGGCTAAAGTGTGTTTACTGGATCAGCTGGACCCAGCCAAAAGTCCATAATCATCTCCATCAGATGGGTGCTTGCACCTGGATGTGTATTTGGAGGATCAGCTCAGCTTCTGCAGCTCGACAGCACAGGGTTATGGGGACATCCAAGAGTGGGAAAGTGCCCCCAGCATAAAAGAGCTGTTGGAAAATGGCCCGTGAAAGGAGGATTTCCCCTCTTCCCATTTAGACCCCAAAGCTGTTGATCTGCTCCTGGGTGTCCTCAAAGCACTGGTGGGTTTTTGGTCCAGAAATTGCTCATGTGGCAGAGCAGCGAGAGACACAGGACACGATCTAGTTGGAGAGGTCCCTGCCCATGGAAGAAGGGAAGCTGGACTAGATGGCATTGGAAGGTCCCTTCCAACGCAAAGCATTCTATGATGAACCTTTCTATCCAGACCCACGGAATGAGATGAAGAGCCATTTAAAGGGGCTGTAGGGAGTAAAGACAACCTCAGGTGACCAGATCAGCTTCTTGTCCTCCAGCCTGCAGGTGCCACCAGAGAGGACCACCCTCCCCCTGCCCCTCCTGGCCTGCTCCTGCAGCTGTGGGGGCCACGGGGAGCATCTGCAGGAAGAACCTGGCTGCACCAGCAGGGCTGGGTCTACCTGGTGCCTCCAGCCCACGTCCTTCTGAGGAGCAGCCCCGCAGGGACCCACAGCGCTGGTGGAACCAGGCTGGTGCCTCTGCCCTGCAGACCTGGCCAGTCCTCAGTTGGTTTGTGCAGTTCTGGGCTGGACTGTGATGAAAGCCCCCGTAAATAAACCCCCGGGGGGCTCTGAGGCACCTGTGCGATCTGCCACCCACATCTGCTGCGGTCTCTGCCCTGAGCTCTGCAGCTGCAGGGCTGCAACAGAACACTCCAGGAAGGATGTGTTTTCCACATTTTGAGCTTCTCCCTTCCCTGCTGGGAGGCTGATGCTGTCCCAGGGCTGCCTGGCTGCAGACACAGAGGTTTGAGGAGCTCACAGGGAAGCCTTTAGGAAAATTCAGTCTTTATCACGGGCAGGAGCTGAAAATGCTGGTTTCTTGAGAAGTGTATCACAAGACTAACATGATGCTTCCTAAAAGATCATGGAAGCTTCCCCTCTTTCAATATGGGAAAATTATTTTTCCCTATTATATTTAACCAGTTCCCCACGTCTCATTTCCCAATACCCTTCCTTGGAAAGAAATCAAACAAGATAGGGAAAACACCAAAATCATCTCTTTTATTTTTATTTTTTTTTGAGAGGGTGGGGAGTGGTGTGAGAATTCTTGTTTCACAAAAACTCTGCGACTGCATTAGGAGTGGAGCTGGTTAACTGCCTATTACTGATTCTCCAGGGCTCACTCAGCACAGGGACCAAAGTTCTCTGGCCATACAGTTGGGTTTTAGGTGCTCTAATTTTAGACTGTAGCTAGGCAGCTCTCCCCTGCCTTGCAGCCAACAGCCAAAATCTGGCCTGCCTCTGTGACTTGCATAAATCTTCCTATCTGCCCGGTGGGGAAAAGTGAGGATGAGATCTTTTTAAAAAACGTCTATTTCTATGTTTTATTTTGGTTTTAACGCCCTCCAGCACAGAGCTCACTGCGAAGTCCCTCTTGCAGTTTCGGCCTGAACTTTGCTTCCACTTGTGAAAAATAAAGAGGTGTAAGTGCAGCTCACAAGGAGAACAAATGGCCACATTTCAAAATCTCTGCAATGTTCAATAACTTTTAACTCCATGAACAGAGAAAGCAAGTGCTCTGCAAGCAGCTGATTGCAGCTTTGGGCAGTGCCATCACCCAGGCGGTGGAACAGGACACGCTTTGCCCCAGCGCTACCAACACTGGTGGCTGTGTCTCCACCCAGCGTGGAGGTTTGCAGGGCTGGAGCTCCTGCCCCAGGCTGCACCCAGGGTGTGCTGAGACAGCGCACAGCACCAGCGGGCAGAAGAAGTGTGGGAGTTCTGGTCCATCCCTGCTGATGGAGCTTTGGGAAGCACCAGCCTCTTCCCCTCTCCAAACCCAGGGCTTGCACAGCCTTTGGGGGCATTTGAGGAGAAGCAGGTGATGTGTGGGGACTTGGGAACACCCCCCTTCTGCCCCAGAGCAAGAGTCAGCCCACCGCTCAGGCGACCTCTGAGCCAACAGCACACGTCCATAAACATCACCTGGAATGCCAACTGTCCCCGTTTAGGAAGGAAAAAGGAGGAAGGGATCTTCTCAGTGGGCTCAGGAGCAGGAACTGGGGAGAAAAGGCCCTTTTCAGATGCTGTGGTTGCAGTCTGTGCAGAGATGGCTGGCTCACTGGAGAACCCTGGTAGCTGTAAATCCCATGCTTTTTAAATCATATATCAACCCTGGAAGCCAAAACCTACCAGAAATAATAATAATATTGCCCTGAAAGAGAAAACATAAAAATCCATAGGCGCAGGGTTAAGCACAGGCAGGGAAATCTCTCTGGTTTGAAGTCAGAGAAGGAGAATTACAAGGACAGATAAGCCCTGCTGGGGTTTTTATGTTCTGACAAGCCAAAGGCAGGGAGTTTCTTACAAGCACCCAAAGCTCTGGCCCCTGGGTGAAGGCACTGGGAATTTCTTACAAGCCCCCAAAGCTCTGGCCCCTGGGTGAAGGCCCTGAACAGCCATGCTCTGCCTGCAAACAGGGCACTTTGGGCTCCAGAAACAAAGCTGCACACCAACTGCTGGCTCCAAGCACTGCAAATCCTCCCCACGCCTTGCCAGTGGTTCTTGCAGTCCCTGAAGAGAGGTGGGAAGGGAAAAATAACTGTGTCCTCAAAGGCTTTATTCAATAGGCATCGCCCAAAAAGCTCAGTACGTGCACTGGAAGAATGTGCCTGGGGAAGGGTGCAGGGCTGCTTTGCTGTGAGATGCTGCTGCAAAGCAGAAATAAAGGAGACTGAACCCACTGGGGATTGCTCTTGGCTGCAGAGAGCTGCAGGACGGGCTCCTGCCCTGTTCCTCTGCCCACACCCCACGCGTTTCAGCTCAGGTGGAGAAGTAGGAGGGTATTTGGAAGGATGTTATTGTTGGTGCCAGACACAGGGGTTCATAGCAGACCAGGCTGTGTATCTCCTGCATCTGTGTCTCCTGCATCAACCAGAGCCCAAAGAAAACAGAGCAGGGGCTCTTCCAACCCCCCTGTGGAACTGGCATTGGGTGTGTGGCCTCTCGGTGGGAAAAGGTATCCTTGGGGGAACAGAGCCAAGACATTCCTGCTCTGTCATTTGGGACTGTTTGCTGATTTCCAGTGAGTTGAAGGGGAGAGGGGAAAAAAAGTTGCAGGACAGGTACTGGTAGAAGAAGTGAGGTGGGAGCTGGCAGGTAGCCTGCCCTGTGCTGCTCAGCCACGGAGTCCCAGAATGGGCTGGGTGGGAAGAGACCTTAAAGCTGCTCCAGCTCCAAAGCTCTGCCACGGGCAGGGACACCTTCCACCAAGCCCCGTCCAACCCGACCTTGGACACTGCCAGGGATGGGGCAGCCACATCTCCTCCGGGCACCCTGTGCCAGGACCTGCCCTCCCTTCCTCCCAGCCAGGAATTCCTTCCCAATCTCTACCCCAAACCTGCCCCCAGGCAGTTTAAAGGCGTTCCCCTCACTGTGCCACTGCACGCCCTTGGGAAGGCAGGGGCTGTCCTGGGGCTCAGCTGCCTTCTCAGGGCTTTGGGTCGACTTTCTTTCCTCCCAAGAAAGGTGGTGTCGCAATTTGCACCTGCAAGTCATGGATTAAGAGCTGCTGCTCAGCCCGGGGCAGCGTTGGTTGTGTCTGTACTCCTGCCAGCTGTGATACTCCAGGGAGCACTGGAGTATTTTGTTCATTGATTTTATTAATGAAACATCTGCAGCATATCAGCAAGAAAGGCAGCCCAGACACCCCCCATGCCCTGGGCTGGTCCCACAGCAGGGGCAGCAGTGGGGGGAGGTCCTGTGATCAGCACTCAGAGAATTTGCACCAAAATGGGTCCGAATGTGTGCGGGTCAGTAGAAAGTTGATGGATCTGGACTGAGGGTGATCCCAGCACACACACTTCTGTCTCTCATGCTGTCACAACATGCCTGTCTGACTTTTTGCAGGTTTTTATTTCAGTTACAATAAGAAGGGATACCTCAGCCCTCTTTTTCTTGCAGATAACTGTATTTAATTCTACAGGGTGCACAGACAGGCAGGAGAACCTCCCCCTTTCACTCAGCAGTACTGTAGAGGTGATTTATTTCTGTTCTGGGCTCCCTTTTGGAGGTCTTAGCCAAGACCTGTTGGGCAAGACCCTTTCTTCAGAGAGGCTCTCGCAATTTTACATTTTTATACAGATTTCAACAGGCCACTGCAAGTGTTGGAACACGGCCCTATGGCCAAATGGGGAGAGAACAAACCCTGGTGCCAGTTTGACTCAAAAAGACAGGAGTGGGAATGCCTCAGGGGGTGGAGAAGAAAAAGAAACCATTCTTTCACCTCTGAGTCGCAGATTTAAGCTCACCACAGCAGAAAATATGACTTTTTTTTTTTTCTGAAACACATTGACAGACACATCTCTCTGAGCCGAAAAGTAGGTGTTGGCAAAAAAGCTGCTGACTCAGCTGGGCACGATCCTGCTCCCACCCACCTGAAAAGCCAGTCCAAAGTTGATACATTTTTGGGGTGTTTCAGTGGTTATTGGTATTATTGGTACCTGTGCTCCACAGGTGAGGAATTCTACCTGCTTCGCTGCTTTCCATGGGCTTTTCCTCAAGGGGTGTTGAAGTGCTTCTTAAACACTTATTACTCCGTTTTCTCCCAGCTGAAGAAGGGGAAAATGAGATCAGGGAAAGGACAGTGGCCTGATCCTTTGTCCAGAGCTGTGGCAAAGTCCCCCTTTTAGCAACTGGGCTGGAAATTACCCTGTTACAGAGAATCTGGTCTCATGCCATGGAAGCTTGAACAGACCCACCTGTCCCCATCTCAAACATTCTACAGAAATCTCTTGGCAATGCAGCTACATTAAAGCCTTGGTTCAAACCTAAAGAACTCCTCATTTCTTACGGATCACTTGCCTAGGTCCTTACACATGGCAGAAGAAAACGGGGCTTGCTCAGTGGTTGGGATGTTCCTGCTGGCACAGGTGGGGCAGAGAGGCTGGATCCCTGGAAGTGTCCCAGGCCAGGCTGGACGGGACTTGGAGCACTCTGGGCTGGTGGGAGGTGTCCCTGCCCACGGCAGGGGGTGGGAATAAGCCGAGATTTAAAGTCCCTTCCAATTTAAACCGTTCCACGATTCTCTAAATCAGCGGACCGACACAGCCCGCAGAGGGGATGGGGGAGCCCCCCTACATNAGGGATGCGCTGCCGGCACCACGACCGCTCGCAGCTGCCCCGGGGAGCGGAGCCCATGGCCGTGCCCGGGTCCTGACCACCCCTCAGCCATGAAGACCATCATCGCTGCCTACTCCGGGGTGCTGCGAGGTACCGGGGAGGAGGAGGATGCGGCGGGGCGGGAGCGCTCCGTGCGCCGCGGCGGGAGCCGCACCGAAA
>VXAU01004848.1:30848-54947 GCA_013399695.1 Formicarius rufipectus
CTTGGAGCACTCTGGGCTGGTGGGAGGTGTCCCTGCCCACGGCAGGGGGTGGGAATAAGCCGAGATTTAAAGTCCCTTCCAATTTAAACCGTTCCACGATTCTCTAAATCAGCGGACCGACACAGCCCGCAGAGGGGATGGGGGAGCCCCCCTACATTCCCAAATCCCCATCTCATGCAGAAAGCAGCATCACACGGGGCCAAGCGCTTCGTTCCCATTCCTCTCCCGGGTCGAGGGAGCCGGGCGTGCTGCTGGGCCCGCCCCTCCCTGCCCTCGCCCTCCTCCTCNCGGTTCTCTCAGGGGGAAAGGAGGGGAAGGGCGATGTGTGATGTACCGCGGAGGAGGATGAGGATGCAGGAGGAGGAGGATGCGGGGCGGGAGCGGCACCTAAACACCCTTGGGATGCGCCCCTTTTCGGGGCTGCAGGAGCGGCTGTCTAAGGGGGAAAGGGCGATATGTGATGGTGAGGAGGCGCCCGCAGCTTCTCTTGGGCTGAGGATTGCGGGTCTCTGCGCGGGTTTGGTGTGGGAGCGAGCTCGCAGGCTGGGGCTGAGCCGCGGGGCTGCTGCGGAGGGCTCCGCTCGGTCCAGGCGAGTTGGCACCTTGGCAAAGCGTGGGCTCGGGGCACTTATAAACAAGGTTCTTCCCCCTTTCTGTGGTGGCAGGAAGCGAAGTGTAGCTTTTTGAACGCTGCTTGGCTGGTAAAATTCAGTCGCAGCCTCCTGAGCTCATCAAATCCAAGAGTTTTGTAATCCTACAGTCCCACACCTACACCGACGGGAGACGGGGGAAAAGCAACAGGTTGCTTTTTGTTGTTGCTTTACATTTACAACGGGGAGCTGGAGATTCGATTGTTCAGCAAGTGCTCGTGGTAAGAAGTTCCTCCGAGTTTGCCTCTGCAGCAATTCGTGCTGGTAAGTCGCTTGTGAGAGCAGTGGGAAGGGTGTCAGTGACTGGCACCCCCCGTGGGCAGAGCCGCTTCCCCGCACGCTGGAACATGTTGGGTAAAGGCTTTGGAGGAGGTGTAGGAAATCCCAAAGCACAGGCTCCCTTGTGGGCTTGTCAAAGCAGCAGGAATGAATTCGGCAAGTCCTAGTGCTTTGCTGGGCAGGGCTTTGTGCCCCTCCTGCGGGGGTGCTTGTCTCCAGACTGAAGTCAGGGCTTGCAAACACCGGGGCTTTGCATGAATATGCACTTGGACAGCGATTTAGCCAGGAATTTGTGGAGGGTCCTTGAGCGATCCTCTGTGTTGTGAAAGGCTTTCTGCCCTCAAAAAGCGAGCTGCTAATTGACCCTGGGATGAAGAGACCTGTGAAATGGCTTTTTGGTGAAGCAAATCGTTAGCAGAGCTGAAAGGACTTGAACCTGGGGGATTAACCCCTGAACTCTTGGTTTTGCACCGCGTCCTGCCCCGTCCTGCGAGGAGAGCTGCTGGTGCTCGTCTCTGCCAGAAGGATATTAGAGATGGATCTGGAGGATCAGTTGTGAACCGACGGGAGAGAAGACCTGCCTCTGTTTCCTGTGCTCAGATCTGCTTCTTAAAATAACTTCACTTGCTTACACAACGAGCAGGAGACGACGTTTTGAGTTGAGGGAGGTCACTTGAATTAGCAGCACCTGAACTGCTAAACTGAGAGTTAACAGCACGCCAAGAGCAGAGAATGAATAATTCAGGGCGCCCATAAAATATGTAGGGCGGCCCTGGGACCTCAGGGGCCACCTCGTTGGCACTGGCCTGTTAACGATGGATCTAGGACACGTGCAGAATTCGAAATGGACTGTGCTTTAGGGACAGTGATTGGCCTCATCTCCACATAATCCTGATTAGTGATGGAAAGCTGTCTTAACTCTCCTCAGGTCGGTTTTCCTCGGAGGCACCTCGTGGGGGTCTTGCAGTGGCGTTTGTGCTTTTTAACTTGTTTCTCCGTGTTCTTGTGCCCGAGGAGGCAGGTGACAGCAGCATCCCCCTGGCCGTGGGCAGCAGGGCACAGGACCAACTGCAGAGCCTGGCTCCTCAGAGCACAGTCCAGGTGCCTCCCAGAGGAGCTCAGAGTCGGGCTGGGTTTTGGGGTGGTGATGTGGGAGCCTGCAGATCAGAGACTGGCAGAGGTGCTATGGGGCAGCAGTTCATTCCTGGGGCTTCATGTGGTGCTGGACCACATTGGATAACTTCCCCTCTACAGAGGATGTCCAGAACAAGTCCATGAGATCTGTTTTTTCCACCTGCTTGAATATTTTTTTCCACGTGTTTTACCTTCAAGAAGTGCTGACTTCGGTGGGGCCAGCGTCTGAGTGGCTCATGCTGGCCTTTAGCCTTGTCTTACTGCTCTCCTGGTGTGTGGTTTTGCCCCAGTGCCTGTGACTCGGTCTGAATTAAGTCTGTTTAGAAACTGTTTAGAAATTAAGTACTGTTTAGAAACAAGTACAAAATCCCAAACAAAAAACAATCGACCAGAAAAAAAAAAACCAAAAAAACAAAGAAAAACAAAAACAAACCCCAAAACACTAACAGAGCAAAACAAAGTGCAGGCATCTGCCTCTGTCCACCCCTCTGTGTGTGTGCAGGGGAACCTTCTTGGGTGCAAACCTGCTGTGGCAAACACCAGAGCAGGTCTTGGCCTGAGACAGCTGGGCTGGGTTGCTGTGTCCTCCTGCCCTGCTTTGGCCTCGGGCTGTCCAGGAGCTCTCAGTGGCTGGCAGAGCAGCAGGGAGGTCCCTGATGCCCCTGTGCCCAGGGAGGGTGGCAGTGTGGCCAGACCATGGCAGGGCTGTCCTGGGCTGCAGTGGCTTTGTGACTGAGCTCCAGCTGCCAGCAGTTTGGGATGGGGAAGGGTGGTTTTGCTTGGCTTTACCCTGGAGTTATTCTGGGGCTGCCCCCGAGGTTTGACAGACCTCCCTTCTGCTCTGGAGTGGGAGCAGCTCCTGTTTTGGGGGCTCAGCATCACTGGGGTGTGTCCTCGTGGCACCTCTGGGTCTGGGCTTGCTCCCGCAGAGCTTCCATGGGCTCTGGGCACACTGATGAGATGTGGATGGTTCATTTTCCCTTGTCCAGAACTGTTAATTCTTCTGTAGATTGAACTGACTTCAATCTAAATGTTGTGGCTGGTCTGGGGCAGCTGGACTTTGGGGGTACATCTCTTTAACCTCCGAAGAGTTTTCTGTGTGGAGACTGAGGGCAGAGTTTGGTGCTGTAAATATGGAACTAACAGGAGAAATGGCATTAATGTTTGTTTATTTGGTCTGGAGAATCCCAGCTCCTTCCTGATATAAATGTCCCTTCATGTCCCTGTTAATGATGCTGTTGGTCTCCAGCTGCAGACACTCTTCACTGCAGATAAAATGGGATTATTGAGCAGCTTCCTGGGGCAGGAGCAAACAGCTCTGAAGCTGCTCAGGGGGCAGGACAGCTGGACCTCACTCTGACACTCACTGTGAACAAACTGTTCCTGTCTAATGAACAAGCTTGTGCTCGGGACATCCGAGTAAAACCGAGAGAGGAGAGCTTATGTTGCCCAAGGAGTTGTACAGGTCTCTCCTTTGATGCAGCAGTTGGCTGGGAGGGCTCCTGCTCTGGTGAGGAGGGCTGGGTCCTCCTGAGTACCCAGGTGCCGGTCTGTGGATCTTAGCTAGCTGTTTTATGCCTCCAATTTCAGCTTCTGTGCCAAATGTGTAGCTCAAAATGTCCATTTGCACCTTATGCTTTGATGGCTCTGACTTGGATTTCCTCTAAGTAAGCTGTGTGATGCAGTTTAATTCTTGGCCAAGAGTTAACATGCTAATTGTCTGGAAGAGGTGGCAGATGAAGCTTTTGGCTTTAACGAGCTTTCAGGGTATTTTTAACTTATCTGTAACACTTGTGCTTCCTCTCAGTTAACTTCTTCAGCTGCTTTTTAATTAAATGCTGTGAATTGGGTTTTTCTGATGCCCAGGTGAGAAGTCCTGTTTCCTTCCCCTCCTGGGATCTTTGATTCTGCCTCCCTGCCCAGATAAATCGTGTTGTTTGAGTGCTTTATCTGCAGTAGACTGTGCTGGAAGAGCAGCAGAGACTGTCCCTGGCTGAGTCTGTGTTGCAGATATGAGTCAAATCCTTGGTCAAACTCCTCGGTGGCTCCAGGACCTTCTTGGTGGCAACTCCTGCATTTGCTGGAATCAAATCTATAGCTGGGGGCAGCTGGCTGGTGTCCCTGAGCTGCCCTGGGAGGATGCAGGTGGCACTGGGTGGCCAGCACAGGACAAACCAACCACCAGCAGCAGCAGGAGGTGTTTCTTCAGGATCCAAATGTGTCCTTGGGAAAAGGCTGATGGAAGTGGATAGAAGAGGCTGATGCAGACAGGAACCTCCTGCCTCAGAGTTAATAGTGGATTTGCCTACTGGGCCTTGTTAAACTCATATTGGGACAAAATCTGTTTCCCGGAGGTTAGAGCAAGTGCCTTGGGTTCTTAGTGTGTGAAGGGTGCTTGGTGTGGGCCCACAGGGGAGCCCCCCAAAGGTTTCATCTAAATTATCTGGACACAGGTGGCAGTGCAGGGGTCCTCTGCCCAAAGCCCCCCACTTCTGTGGACCTGTCAGAGCTCTGGTGCTTTGTCCCCATGACTGGCCAGCCTCTCCAGTACAGGGAGGGTCTTTCCCCAAATGCCTCCTGCCAGCTGGAGGGGAGGGGGGGCTTGGGGGGTTGAGGACACAGCGTGACCTGGTGCACACAAGCTCAGCGCTGTCTCAGCACCGAGGGCGGCAATTGCTCAGGTGATGCACTGGGTTCACCTGCTGTGCAGGGGACTCTGCCCACTCCTTTCCATTGCCATTGGACTTCCTTCACCTCCGGAACTGGGAATTAAATGTTAATATTATTCAGACCGTGGTAACTCCAGGCTTTTCTGGCGTGGGGCAGCTTGTTCTCTGTGCAGGATGTCTTTGCTTTCAGCAGATAACTGACCCAGGCCACCACTTGTCCAAGGGCAGGTGCTCAGAGCTGCCTGCCAAGCCTGTGCCTGCTTCTGCCCACAGGAGCTGCCCCAGAAAGCTTCATGTGGCTCAGGAAACAAGCTGACAGGTGACTTGTGCTACCCAGCAGTGCTATTTACAGGGCTGGCAACGCCTGCCATGTGTTGAAGCATCCAGAAAATGCTGCAGTCCAAATTCCCATAATGAACAGGGATAAACAGTTGTTCTCTCGGGGAAGAGGAGAGGGATTTGGCTGCTCCAAGGCTGCAGTGTTGGGTTTACCAAGCCAAAGCTGCTTTGGCAGTGTACGTGCAGGTGGTGGAAGGATATCATTACATGGGGCTGGGCTTCTGTTGTGGATCACAAATTATGTCTGAGACTTTTGGCTTATTTTGAGGACACAGACATATGGCCAGTTGCACTAAAAGCTTCCTTTAAACTTGTATCTGGTAGTCCTCAGCCCCAGCACTGCATTATGGCATCTTGTAGAGAACTGCCTTCAGCTCTAGCTCTGCTTCAGCCTGGATTGGTGCTGGAGCTCTCAGTTTACTGGCTGTTGTGGTGATATGATCTGTCCTGGCCTAAAACTTGGGCTGCTTGGAGTAGTTCATGCCCAATCCACCGCTATAATTGTTCATTTAACATGGGCTGAGCAGAGCCAAGGGTCTGAACTGGGTGGGCTGGTTTAGGCTGCAGTCTCTGGTGTGGCTCCCCAGGGATGGGACATCTACCACCTCTCTGGGTAACCTGCCATTGTTTCACCACCCTCACAGTAAAAAAAAAAACTTTATCTAATTTAAATCACCAATTGTTCCTGTGAAGCAGTTGATTGACACACTTAAAGGATGTGTCAGTGATAATGTCTTTGTAGGAGCTCCCCAAAATCCCGTGCCTGCTTTTACCTGGAGAAGGAGGTGTTTTCAGCCACTGCCCCTGCTCTGTGTGAGCACCTTCTGTGGTGTCCCCACGGGCAGGGTCACAGCAGCAAGGGCTGGGCCCACTCACTGTAATGGTTTCTTTCAGGCTCCGTCCATAAGAGGCAGAGGGAAATACAAAAAATAGACCTGGTTGGAGCTTGACTTGCATTTTATCCGGTTATAATTGTGCTTGTAAAAAAAGTAATAAAGGGAAGGAGAACCCCCTTGCAAGTGTTTCTGGAGGTTGTTGAGCATATTGGCAAAAACCGGTGGGTGGTTCCTCATACGGAAAGCGAGTCTTTCACTTCAGCTTTTTCACTTGGTTTTCTCCCCACTTGAATATCTCGGGCTTCTCCAGCAGTGGCTCCCAGCTCCTTCCTTCCCCATTTACTGCTTTGGGGACAGCGAGGGTTTCCCTCCCCCTCGGAGCTGTGGTGGAGGTGTTGCTCAGCCATGCCCTGGCTCTCCTGGAGCACATGGGGGGTTGTGCAGCAGGGCCGGGTGGGACAGCTCAGCCCACAGCCCGGGCTCTGCCTGTGGTTGGAGGCAGCTGATCTGCATCTCTGGGGTGCTCGTGGGTTCTGCTCTTAGCGAGCACCACTTCCAGGAACTGGCAGTTTGGGGGTGGGTCAGGGACCTGTGTTGACATCCTCTGTGCTTTTATGGTGAAGGGAAGAGAGGCTCGCTCAGGTGGGGAGCTGGTGTTACCCATTAACCCCCTCTGGTATTCCCCACGGAGCTGGGTGTTTGCACATGGCAACCTTTCCCCTTCCAGGGTGGGAAAGCTTGGTCTTTAACAAGCCTTGTTCTAAAAGGAAACTGCACGTTGATCTAAAATCTACTTTATGAGCTGGAGTTGACCTTTCCTTCTGTGTTTCTATTTGAAAGGAAAATATTGTTCCCTTTGCTCAGTGTGCAAATATAACTTTATTTCTTCTCTCTTCTTTCCCTCAGGCACGGGATCGAACATTCTTTCTGCTCTGCAGGATTTGTTCTGGCTGTCGAAATCCAAGGTAGAGAAACAGCTGCAGATCATCTCTGTGCTGCAATGGGTTCTGACTTTCCTTGTCATGGGTAAGTAGCACCTTCTGCCCTAAAGAAAAGCTATCTTTCCCCCTCTTACTCTGGAAGAATTTTAAAGCAGGAATGTTGACTCTTCCATGAGTGTTAATTCCTGGCTGTGCACGGCAGCAGGGGGTGTGCATTCTGTAAGCCACACCTATGTACTTTGATATTTCTGACAATAAATGACTTTACCTGGCTCCAGGAGACTGGGGGAGCTGTGGAAAGAGCCGCTGATGCTTAGCTCGTGGCCGTGTCTACCCTGCAAGTCAGATGGAAGCAGCTGGAAATCTCTGCCCTGGGTCCCTCCTGGGAATATCCAGAGATTCCTTTGAAGCAGCTGTACCTGATGCAAGTGACGGCAACAGGAGTGCCTTCCTCTTGGCTTGGTGTCCTTCCAGGAGGTGCCAGAGATGGGCAGGAGGTGTTTGTGTTAGAGCAGCAGAACAGCACACACTCTTTGTCTCTGGGTTATGTGAAACCTCAGGCTCCTCTGCCACGTCTGTTTGGAATTAAAGTGCAGAGAGGTGCTGAGGGTGGTCACCAGGTCTTGTTCTTGGCTGGAGAAGCAGCTGCCCTACCTGGAAACGTGGTAGAGACCCCTGGGGACACCAGGAAGGGGAGGCTGAGGCTCTCCAGAGCTCCAGAAGCAGCTACCTCAGTCCTGCATAAGGGGTTTTTAGCTAAACTCAGTTTGAGTCAGGATTCATGACATCACACTGAGACTTCGGCACAGAAGGGCCAAAAGGCAAGGAGTGTAAATGCAGAACAAAACATGATGCAACCGTTTCTTGTCTGTCTTGAACCTCTGCAGGTATTGCTTGCACTTTAATCCTCATGTACATCCTGTGCACAGATTGCTGGGCCATTGCTGCTCTATATTTAGCCTGGCTGGTGTTTGACTGGAATACACCAAAGAAAGGTAAATATTGCAGAACAATCCTTGCTGTCAGTGTTCCGGTCCCCATGTTGGGACACAGAAGCACTTCCTATGATGGGTGACTTCCCTTCTTAGTGGGACTTGGCTGAATCACTGACCAAAAGCTTTATTTGGTGAAGCATTTCAATGTCAGCCCTTGGCAGGAGCAGGGACTGGGGGTTTTACTGATGCTGAGGGTGACCCAAGATAACGCCCACTAAGGCCATGCCACCGCTGCCTTTTAGCAACACGTTTATAGGACTTAGCTTCTTTCTGTAGAAGAGAAAGATCCACATAAAGATCCCAGACCTTGCTGTCCTCTCCAGCTCTTGCAAGGTTCAGGTTATGATGTGGCTGTAAGATGTGCCTCCCCCGTGGGGTCAGTGTTGCTGCAAGTTTAGCAGAAGGCTTGGTTTTAGGGGCAAAGCAAAGCCTGTACAAAGGAGGGCTGGGAAGCAGGAATGGCCCCAAGCTTTGCTGGCAACTCCCCCTAAAGCCAGATTAGCACAGTTCTCCATTGCTTCAAGATGACTGAAATATCCAGGGTCCTGGCCTTGCCAGGGGATGAATCTGAGTGTTTCCAGCTTGAATTGTCTATTGCCCAAGTGCAGCTGGTTGCCAAGGCAGGTTCTGGCCTGAACTTGCAGCCTGAGCTGCAGCCTGAGGATGGAGGGTGGGTGGTTCAGGCTGCTTTCAGTGGAAGGCTCAGGTGTCCCCCTGGGAGGAGGGAAGTGTTGGCTCCTCTGAGGCAGCAAACTCCCTGCAGCCCTCTGGGCTTCTGGATGGGCACCCACGTGGGAACAGCTATAAAAACATTCTTTTTTNATCCCAGTGGGTGAGAAACTGGGCTATATGGAGGTACTTCAGGGATTATTTTCCAATAAGAGTAAGTAGCAGTTTAACTCTCCTTTGGGACTCGCCTGTTTCAGGGTCTTGCTGTACCTGCACTAGTGTGTCTGTGGCACAGAACTGTGGGCAGGATGTGGCTCAGGTGCATTGTGGCAGCTGTGGCTGGAAAATCTGAAATGCATCACCAGTGATGACGGGGGGAGTGGCAGAAGCTGCTGCTTCTGATGGTCGTCTCAGACTTCCTGAGCCATTCTGGCCTGGAGCAGCTCCCTGTTCAGCTCTCCAGCTTCTGGAGACACTGGCACAGGGTGCCCAGAGAAGCTGTGGCTGCCCCTGGATCCTTGGGAGTGTCCAAGGCCAGGCTGGATGGGGCTTGGAGCATCCTGGGGTAGTGGAAGGGGTCCCTGCCCATGGCAAGGGGTGGCACTGAGTGGGCTTTCAAGTCCCTTCCGGCCTAAAATTGTGATCACATCTGTGCTGCAGCAGAGTGCTGTGTTTTCCTGAGCCTGGCTCTGTTCCCCTGTCACAAATCCACCTCAGTTTTGCTCTCCTGCAGTTGTCCTGCTTCCCTGGGGTGGTGCACATTGTATAGAATAAAGCAGCTGGCACCCCCTGGGCACCAAAAGGCTCAGCCCGCCCTGGGGAGCAGTGCCATGGGGTGACTCTGCTTTGGGGAAGGGGGTTCTGCAGCTTGTCACTTGCTGGGCACGTCCCTGTGTTTGTGCTGCTGGCCCAGGTTTGCTGCAGACAGAGCCCAGGGCTGCCCTGGCACTGCAGGACTGGCTGAAGGGCTTGGAAGGGAGCAGGGTCAGGTCGGGCTGGGAGGGAACTCGATCCCCTTGGGAAGGGCACACGGCTGAAAGGGCTGTTATGTAAGGCTGGTGGGGAGTTTTATCCAGCCTGACTGTGAGGGAGGGACCTTGCCCGTGGCTTTTGAGCCACCTATCCCCAAGATAGTCCAGCCTCAGAAAGGAACAGGGAATCCAATTCCAGCAGGATGCCAAAGCAGCTTAGACTGGATTCCTCCTTTGCAAAGTCACTTGAACTCTGAGTGCCTGAACGTGCTGCTGGTGAACAAACCTCTTGTTGTACTCTGAGAAACATGGAACCATTTAGGTTGGAAGAGACTTCTGAGAGCAAGTCCAACCATTAACCCAGGACTGCCAAGTCCACCACGAAACTTGCTGTTATTAACAGGTAATTCTTGGCAAGTGTGCATGGAAAATTCACTCTGCCTGCACAGCCTGGGTCTCTTGGCTAAGGGAGAACTGAGTGTGCTCTGCTGTTAGAGGTGGTCTCTAATGTGTTGTCTTCTAGTACTGAGGCCCCAGTGCTGCAGCAAACCCTGCTGCCCTGGCACTGCCGAGGACTGAAATGGGCTTGGTTTTCCTTGGGACTTGCTTCCAAAGGGTCACCAGTAGTGCTGGTTCTGTTGTTTCCCCGTTCCTTTGATGGCATATTTGTCCCTGTCTTTGTGGAAATGTGCTCTGCAGGTCAGATCTGCTGTGGATGCTCAAAGACAAACAGTTGTGGTGTTTAAGTAACTTCAGAGATGAGGTCAGGTAGATAAACTGAACTTCTCTGCTGTTTCCTTGCTGCTTCCCACAGTCCATTTGTGAGAAGCCCTGGTGGCTGTGATTGCCTGGTCCCTGAGGGGTGGAGTGGAGCAAGGCTAGTGCCAGGAGCAGACAGGAGGGCCGAGAGCTGGGGTGGCTCCTGCCCTGCTGGGGCTGCAGGGTGTTCCAGGGTGTGCAGGAGATGCTGCAGGTGGCTTTCTGCAGGTCTGGCACTGCTCCTCCAGGATGATCCATCAGTGTTGTCTCCTGTAAGGAGCACAACGTCTTGGGCTTGGTTTTGCCAGGAGCATGGGAACTCCTTGGATAAGTCAGTCATCTGCCCTTGGTCAGGGGGGAGGCTGCTCTAGAGAGGATCACTTGTTTACATCTTCTCTCTGCCCAACTCCCTCTGCCTGGATCCTGCTCTGGGCAGTGGCTCAGCAGGGCTTGGTCAGTGGCTCTGGGGTTGTCAGGGCAGTCACCTGCTGCCCCTCAGCCAGTGCCACGTGTCCCCTGAGCTCTGAGAGGGCCGGTCACAGCAGGGGCAGTCTGTCTGGGGGCACCTGCTGGGTGTGCCCGTGGTGGCTGCACCCCAGTGGGCACGGGTGCCACCTGGGCTTTAACTCACAGCATCATAGAACAGTTTGGGTTGGAAGGGGCTGTAAAGACCACCTTGTTGCACCCCCTGCCATGGGCAGGGACACCTTGCACCAGCCCAGGTTGCTCTGAGCCCTGTCCAGCCCAGCCTTGGACACTCCCAGGGATGGGGCAGGCACAGCTGCTGTGCCAGGGGTGAGTTTCTTCCTGCATGGTTTGCTGTACTGGAGCACCTGCACGAGAGTCAGGCTCTTCTCTGCTGCAGATGCTGACCAGGCTGGTCTCCCCCAAGTCTGGGACACCAGGAGGACTCTTGTACCTGCAGCTGGAGACACCAGCTCCCAGCGCCATCCCAGCTGGCCTGGGACAGCAGCCTGCCCTGGCTCAGTCACTCAGCACGAGCAGGGGTTGGCCACCCTCTCTGGGGCTTCAGCCAGTGGCTCTGACAGTGATGAGTTATTTTAAGCCACTTAAGCTCGTCTGCTGCTCAAGTGGCTGGCCTTGCACAAGGGGCTTAAGGCTGAGCAGGGCACGGGGCAGCTGAGGAAGGTTCCAGGGAGAAGTCCTGGAGCTGCAGTGAGAGGTGAAGGCTCAGCTCCTGCAGTGGTGCTGCACTGGAGCAGCCAGGTCCCAGCAGCCTCCCCAGCACGTCCTGCTGGTGTGAGGGTGCCACTGTCTGAAGCTCTTCTTCAGGTGGAAGGAGCCACCTGAGCACAAGTGCTGCTTATCCAGAGCACTGCAGAGCTTTGGCTCACCTTGGTCACGCTGGGAGCGCTGCAGGGGTGTGCAGGGAGCCCTGCTCTCTGAGAGGGGGGAGTGGGCAGCTGGCCAGAGCAGGAATTGCTGCACAAAGTGTCCCTTCTGTTGTGTGTGTCTGCACTCTGTGGCCTGGCAGCCTCCCTGGCAAAGCTCCTCCTTAGCTGTTTGTGAGTTACAGCATGGAAAGGGAAGGGTTTGGTTGCTGTGTCCTAACCTGGTCTAGGGGAAGGTGTGTCCCTGCAGGGGATTAGAAGAAGATGAGCTTTAAGGTCCCTTCTACCCCAAAGCAGGCTGTGATCCTGTGTGTGTACTTCTGGGGCCCGGAGGGGGTCTTCAGGTCCTGGTCTGCACTGCTGGGAAGGTGAGAGAACTCCTTCCACAGCCCTGCTGGGTGTGATGCAGCCAGTTGCACTTGCGGGGCTGTTTTGCAAGCTTCACGTTCCCCAGGAGTGCTGCAGGGACCCTGCAGGGTGAGCTCTGCAGCCAGCCACGGGCCCTGTGCTGCCCAGGTGCTCACCCTGCTCTCTGGCTGCTGGAGCTGAGCACCAGGGGCTCTGCAGTGCCCTTTCCCCACCACTGAGTGTGCCCCTTGCTCCTCCTGTTCCTACAAATAAAACGGGTGCTCTGGGTCTGTCTGGCACTCAAATAGCAGCACCTTTTTTATTGCTTCTTCAAGGCAAGCTTAGGTCTGTGTGAAGAGATGTGCTCTTGTTAGACAGAGGGATGGACCTTTGCTCCCAGAGGAGCAGGTTTGGGCTCAGAGCAGCTGGGAACAGGCTGTCAGTGCAGGGGGTGAAGGTCCAGCTTCATTCCCAGCGTGGGCTGTCCGTCTGGGATGCGGCAGGGACGTGCTGATGGAGCCTCGTTGAGGGGCACTGGGGCTCCGAGGAGCTGGGTGGGACCGGAGAAGACCTTGAAGGCCAAGGGGAAAGGCTGTTGGGGGCTCAGAACAGAGTTGCTATGGTGTTGTCCAGTGGCAGCTACAGGAATTCTGAGAGGGCAGCTCAGAGTCTGCTGGGCAAGGGGAAACAGGCAGGAGAACCAGCAGTGAGGGATCAGCCTCCTAAAGAAGGCTCCAGTCGTGGAATCACGGAATGGTTTGGGTTGGAAGGGACCGTTTAAAGACGCTCTAGTTCCAACCTCGCTGCTGTGGGCAGGGACATCTCCAGTCTTGCTTGAGGGTAGAAATTAATGATGACAGCACTTGAGGAAGCCCTGCTTCTAGATTGAATTTAGGGAGACAGGAAGGCTCTGCCTTTGGTGTTGGTAGGTCAGACCCTCACTGGGCTGAGTTTCTGCATTTAGCAGATCCAAGACAGGAAGAGGAGAACAGACTTGTCTGGAGGTCTTGAGTTGCACTGGCTTGACTGGACTGAAGGAAGACATAGAATCACTAGGGTTGGAAAAGACCTCTGAGATCAAGGCCAACTCTTCCAGTGCTTGACAAGCCTTTTGGGGAAGAATTCTTCCTTACTACCTAATCTAAACCTCCCCTGGTGCTCCTTGAGGCTGTTTGCTCCTTTCTTATCTTATTGCCACCCCCTCAGCTCCATCCCAGGAGCTCCTGCACAGCGGACACCGTGACGAGGCTGCAGCTTGGCCAGGGCTCACAGAGGGTGTCTAAGCACCGAGCCCTGCTGGCATCTGGGTGTCCTGGCACCGTGTTGGGGCTGGAGCAGGAGGGCAGCACGTGTTCTGTCCCAGTGTGTGGCTCTGCCAAGCTCAGCACGCGGAGGACTCGTGCTCCAGGGACAAGAATGAGCCTCCTGTTCCAGCAGCTTCCTTTTCAAGGAGCTGTGCTGGGTGCAGGTGAAAGATGAGGCTTGGGAAGCAGCACCCTGCTCTGACAGCAGCCCTGGGCACGAGTGTCTGCCCCTGGCTCAGCCTGGAGCCACAGACCCAGGGAATTGCTTAAGGGGGAAAAGCCCTCCAAGATCATCAAGGCCAGCCATTCCCCCTGCACTAACCCATGTCCCCAAGGGCCAAGTTCGTGTGACCTTTAAATCCCCCCCAGGGATGGGGGACTCCCCCACTGCCCTGGGCAGCCTGTGGCAGAAATCTCTGCTACAAGTGACCAAGAGCTGGCAGGTGGAGGGTGGTTTGCTGTATCACTGCCCCTTTCCTCCCCTTTCTCCTGGTGTGGGCTTTGCTCTGTAACCTGTGCTCTAATTGAGCAAAGTCCTCTACTAATTGGGAAGGGGGTGGAAGGATGACTTGGTGTGACATGGGGGCTTCTGTGCCCTCTCCTGGAGCTCTGTGTGACCTCGGAGCCAGAGGGAAGGGTGGAGAGGGGCAGCCACCTTGCTGCCCCTGCTGCTGTGCCCTGCCCCTGCCACGGCAGCTGTCTGGGGTGGTGCCGGGGCTGTGGCCTCGTGGGGACAGCCCTGGGGACAGGGGGAGGAGGGAGTCGGCTGTCTGGCTCAGTGTGCTGCAGTGGTCCCTCAGTGGGATTTGACAGGGTGGACTCGGTGCCAAAACACTTCCTGGCCAGGGCAGGAGGGTGGGAAATGCTGCTGTGGCATCTTGGGAACCCGTGGTTTGTCCTGCGGGAGTTGGTGCAGAGTGGCCTTTGCTGTGCAGGCGTCTGTCACCTGCTGAAGGTGCAGCTTCAGGTCCTGCCCCCTCCCTGCTGCAGAGCTGCAGTGGGCAAAAGCTGGCACCACTGCTGCCCACAGAGAGGAGAGGTTTAACTGAGATGTTGGGAAGGAATTCTTCCCTGGGAGGGTGGGGAGGTCCTGGCACAGGTTGGGCAGAGAAGCTGTGGCTGCCCCATCTCTGGGAGTGCCCAAGGCCAGGTTGGATGGGGTTTGGAGCAACCTGGGCTGGTGGGAGGTGTCCCTGCCCATGGCATTGGGGTGAGATTTAAGGCCCCTTCCAACCCAAACCATGATAATATATGGAAAAAAACTAAATTTGACCCCTACTTTTGCAGGGTGATGCAGGAACCCTGCTGTGCTTTCCCAGACCAGGGGAGGATGCTCTGACGTGTGGGATCTGCTGCTCCCTGTAGCATCAGACACCCCCTTTGGCAGGAGCAGTCCCAGGGCCTGTGCTGTGCTGCCCAAGACAGCTCTGGAGTGTCTGTGCTGTGCAAACAGAGGCACAAATGGTCAGGGGTGTTGCACAGCTCCCAGCCAGTGTGCTCCCAGCTCCTGGAGCATGTCCTGCAGCTATCACAGCATGGCTGTGCATGGCTTGGGGTGTCCTCTTGGTCCCTTGGCACGTAGGCCAGAGCAAAACCTCTTCAAGAAGGGATCGTTTCCAGTGGGAAACCACCCTTCTGCACACTTTCCCACTTGCCAAGTGGCCAACAGGCACATTAAGTGGCTGGGTCTTTTTTTTTTTCCGGGCATGAAGCAAACTTGCTCCTGTGATGGGACAGGGATTTTTGTGTTCCTTCCCTCCTGCTGGGATGGGAGCCACTGCTGTGCTGGGAGAGGGAGGGAGGCGTAGCTGCGGCTGCAGGACTGAAGGACTTGGTTGGTTTGGGCAAGAGGTGGGCAAGAATTCCTTAGGGAGGAGTAGAGGAGCAAAGGGCACAGACTGCAGCAATCCAGCCCTATTCCTGCTTGGCTGCTGTGCTGCTCCTGCCCAGGACCAGCCTGTTTATCCTGCTCCCTCTGCTTGGGAAAGTGAAGTGTAAGTGGCCTCTGAAATCCAGGGTAGCCTGTACCCCAGCTCTCAGGCTGCTCTCTCTCCCTGCTGAGAAAAGAGAAAAAACCTGAGGGGATAGGACTGTTTTTCTTTTCCCATTTTTATTTACTGCTTGAAAATACCCATCTTCACACGAGCTCTCTTTTCTTTCCTAGCTGGTTAAAACCCACAATCTGCTGACCAGCAGGAATTACATTTTTGGGTACCATCCACATGGCATCATGGGCTTGGGTGCCTTCTGCAACTTCAGCACAGAGGCCACAGGGGTCAGCCAGAAGTTCCCTGGGATCCGACCCTACCTGGCCACCCTGGCTGGGAACTTCAGGATGCCCATTCTGAGGGACTACCTCATGTCTGGGGGTAAGTGCAAGCACACTCTGCTCCTCCTGCTCGTGGCCTGGGCTCTGGGATGGCTTCCCCTCTTCAAAGCCACCACTTCCCCCTGGCAGTGTCACCCACGCGCTGCTTTCACGGAGTTGTCGAGAGGAAGCTGTGAATAAATCCGGTCTAGCGGAAGGTGGGTGATCTTCACAGTCCCAACCCAACCCTTCTGTAATTCTCAGTGTGACCGGTTCGGGCTGCGGTGACTGCCCCTCCTCTGAGTTCATCCTCAACTCAAGGATACTCTTGTCCAAAGGCATCTTGTGCCCTCTTCACCCAGCCACAGTCCTGGGTGCCTGCCAGGAGTGAAGAGTGGGGGGCATTCCTTGGTTCCAGCTGCTCAGAATATATGGAGAATATCTGTATTCCTGCCCTGAATGTGTTCCTGGAGAGGGGCCACAGGGATTAGGCAGTGCATGACATTAATAGGCCTGTTCTAGGGGATTCCAGGATTTTAATGCTGGAGGGCTTGTAGGTTGTGGGCAGTGTTTAAAGCCTTAAAAAGTGTTCTTGTATGGCCTGAGCTTCCTTTTCAGAGTGAGGGTGCCTGTAGGTGAGGTAGAGGTGACAGGACATTTACAGACCCCCAAATGGAGCAGTCCAGTACTGTGTTTTGTGTTCCTGGAACTGATTCATCAATAAATGACTTTAAAACAGATCTCTTCGTGAAGAAGCACGGCTGAGAAGAGCACAGGAGGGGCTGTGCCTGGCTCTGGCTTGTTAGGATTGACTGTTTCCAAGATGACTGCCTTAATTTGGTGAGAGGGGAAAAGCTATGTGGGTCTGATGCAGAAAAGGTTTGTCCCTGCTTAGAAAGGGCAAATTCTCAAGCTGGTTTTTATTTTCCTGGAAGTTGCTTTGTGAAGTCCGTAATTTGGGAATTCCTCAGGGCAGCAGTGCATGAAAGTTGGATCTGCTTTCCAGTCTGTCATTCTTCTAATCCTAGTGATGTGTTGCTTAAGTTTCCATATGCAGCATTAGCTCTCCTGTGCTTTAAAAAAGCATGTTTAATCTGCTCAGTGTGACTGGCAGGCAAATCTCGTGGGCAGCCAGAGCAGTTCCCCTGTCTTTGGAAGGAGACATGGGCAGCACTGCTGCTGGCTTGGCTGTCCCTGAGCACTGTCCTTCAACCAGGGGGCAGTTCTGCTTCCTCTGTCCCTGGGATTGGAGCCAGACTGGGAGGTGTGACAAAGCTGACTTCCTGAAAACCAGGGTTTTGTCTTCACCTTCCTGCCCTAGAACTGAACAGTGATGCTGCAGAGGCTTTAACATCCCTGTTTGTTCCCTCAGTCCTTTGTTTGATGGGTGAGCCCCTTCAGGTGACATTCTGGCAGCTCCTGATGCTGTCCCAGTGCAGTCAGTCGGTTTACAGCTGCTGACAGGGATTGCAGTGTTTTACAGCCTACAAGAGGTTGGGGTGCAGCAGAGATCCTGTGAGGCACGAGGAGATGGCCAGAAAATCCTCTGTACAGGGTGCATGTGCTAAAGGGCAGGATTCAGCAATTGCATTTTCTGGAGGCAGGACTTGGTGCTGGGAGCAGCAGGAATCTCCTGCTGGCAACTGGGGAAGGGCTGCACATGGATCTGTGCTGCCCCGTTAGCCAGGGTGGTGTGTTTGGTGTGGGAGGGGGATGGAGGCTGGAGCGGTGAGCACAGCCTGAGCCTTTCAGAGGAAAAGTGGTCAGTGCTGGACTGAATGAGCTGCTCAGCTTGAAATCCAGCTGCTGTGTCTCAAGCATGGTCTGCTCCCCTCTCGTCTGGAGCTGGGGTAGGTGGTGATCTTGGTGCCCGAATAGATATGAAGGCTTCCAGTCTTGCCCTGTCTCATTCCCCAGGGCCTGTTTGTCATTTAGTTCTTGGTTCTAGTAATAAATACCATGAGATGTGCAAAATCAGCTTGTAAAGTTCACTGGTGTAATGCTGTCCTTGCTAGGGCAGTGACCTGAAGCACCCTGGTCAGATGGGAATGTAAATGGTAGTGTCTCACTTCTCCTTGGCTTATCCTCCCTAAAATGTGAGGCAGGAGCAAACTCTGGCAATAACTAGGAAAAAAAGCAGGAGTTATAAGAGCAGATAATCAAATTTCTTAGTGTTTTTAGAAACTAAAGGTACCTTCTTTCACTGGGTTTTTATTTCCCTGGAGCAGGGACTGGTGCCTTAGGGAAGGATTGCTTGTAGAGCTTTCCTTATTTCAGTGTGGGATAGAGGGAAAGACCTTCCAAGACACTTCTCAGAGTACGGACTAAGCACTCAGTGCCATATGTCCTTTCCTTCCCAGGACAGCTGAGGGTTGCATTCTTGCCATGAAAGAACTTCATGTTGTTTCAGGAGACTAATTAATATTAAAAATGAATTCGTAGATCTTTCTTCAAAGGCTTGCTCATTGATTCTTTAGTGATAGAAAACGTCCCAAAGGGCACCCTATTCTACTTAATTCTGCTGAGGGATTTCTTACATTCAGATTCTCATCCACCAAAAGAACACAACTGGGTTTCCTCCCCCACAAAGGTAAACCGGATCCTCCTGTGAGGTTTCCAGGCAGGGATGTCTGACCCCAATCCCTTTGGCATCACTAAGTGCAGAACAAAATCGTTGCTGAAGCCTTTTGAGAAAGGACACCTTCTGAGAGCTGATGCTGGTGGAGTTTATGACCTCCAGGTCCCGTGAACTGCTTGTTTATGTGGGGAGCAGGTTGCCTGACAACCTACACCCGTTCCATGACCGCAGGTGTGTTGGGCAACCCAGGCACAGACTGTGCTTCAGGGAGTGTGTGGTGACCTCAGGGGAACTTCAGGGTGCCCTCAGAGCCCCAGCCTGACCCACCCCGTGTCTCCTGGCCCAGGTATCTGCCCCGTGAACCGGGACAGCATCGACTACATCCTGTCCAAGAACGGCAGCGGCAACGCCATCGTCATCGTGGTGGGGGGAGCAGCAGAGTCCCTCAACTGCACCCCCGGCAGGAACTCGGTGACCCTGAGGAACAGGAAAGGCTTTGTGAGGCTGGCACTGCACCACGGGTATGGGCAGGGCAGCCCCCGGGCTGGGGAGAGGGGTGGGAGCGAGGGGGGTGCTGCACAGGGTGGCCTGCAAAGGTCCCCCGACCCAAACTGCTCTGGGATGCTGTCCCTGAAGCAGCTGGTGCCTTGGAGGGAGGCTCTTCTCTCCAGGTGTTTGCCCAGCGTGTCCTCTGGGTCTGGGGCAGGGGAGGGGGATCCCTGGCACAGCAGGAGGCACCCAGGGCACGGAGGGGCAGGTGCCAGGAGGATGTGGCACCACCTGTGCTCCACCACGTGTCTGAAAGGAGACGCCCATCCAAAGCAGGAGCTGGGGATCTGTGGCAGCGCTGTTCCACAGGGTGCCTGGTGCTGCAGGAACAGCCTGGGCAGTGACCTCAGTGTCTGTGCAGCCTGGCAGAGCCCCCAGGACCCCCCAAAGTGGGGCTGGGGAGTCCTCAATCCTTCTGTCTTTCCAGGGCGGACCTGGTTCCCGTCTACTCCTTTGGGGAGAATGAAGTCTACAAGCAGGTGATCTTCGAGGAGGGCTCCTGGGGAAGATGGGTGCAGAAGAAGTTCCAGAAGCACATCGGCTTTGCTCCATGCATCTTCCATGGCCGCGGCCTCTTCTCCTCCAACACCTGGGGGTTGTTACCTTACTCCAAGCCCATCACTACTGTTGGTAAGGTTTTGGTGTGAGGGTGTCCTGTGCCTCTCCGGGGAGCAGCACCCCTGAGTCTGTGCCATGCCCCTGCTGTAGCTTGGTCTTGGAGTCCTGACTATGAAGCCGCTTTCTTCTCTGTATCAAACATCCTCTAACTCACAGTCAGCTGTACTGGGAGTTTCTAGAGGCTACAAGCCTTCTGTCATGTTCTGCTTCCAGACAGTTTTACAAGGGAGCCCTCTTTTTTTTTTTGGGGGGGGCGAGGGAGAGGGGAGGGAAATGCTGTAGCTGCTCCTTTCTCTGCCCTTGGGTGGCCAAGGTCAGGAGCAGCCTGGCCCCACACCCCAGGGACTGGCAGTGGGATGTGTCTGAGAGCTGGATCTTCAAGCCAACCCTAAAGTTGGCATCTGAGCTTTCTAACTCAGAGCAGCAAGGCTTTGAGGGGGAGTGGGGGAAGGTCAGCTTTGCTCTTGTGGGATGTGTAGGGGAGTACAGAGGAACTGACTTGTGGTTCCTGGTCACTGAGGAGGGATTTGTCACTGCTGGAAGCACAAGTGGGGCTTCCCAGCCCCCCTGCACAGCTGAGGCTCTGCACTGGAGTGTTTCTGTGGTGCCGCTCTTGGGATGAGGGCCCCGAGGTGGGACAGTTGTGCCTCAGGGCCTGCTGGAACTGGGATAAACTGGGCAAAGCTCTGCTGTGCCATGCGGGGGGGGACTGTGCTGAGCTGCCACAGCTGTGGCATGGAGGGCAAACCTCCAGGCTGTGCAGGAGCATTCAACCTGAAGTGGATTTTTCCCTTTCTTTTTTTTTTTCAGTTGGAGAGCCCATCACCATCCCCCAAATCGATAATCCATCCCAGAACGAAGTGGACTTCTACCACAGCATATATGTGGACTCCCTGATCAAACTCTTTGACAAATACAAAAGCAAATTTGGCCTGCCAGAGACTGAGGTCTTGGAAGTCAACTGAAGGCAGTGGCTCAACAGCACCTCCTCCTCTCAGAACCAACACATCTTCTCCAGGAGTCCAAGCTGTCATCATGTACTTGAAAGCATGTGTGGGTGGGTGTGTCCTCCAAAGGAAGTGTTTAAAGTATTGCTAGACCACTTTAAAAAAAAAATAATAAAGAAAGGCTTTACTTTAGATAAATCCAATTACAAACATCTTTTTATCAAAAAGGAAAAAGAAGGAAAAAAAAAAAAAAAGGGCAACTCCCCATTGCTGTGAGGGTTTGGATGGGGGAAATGATTGCCTTTGTGATCTGCTCTGCAGTGCTGTTGGATGGCCAGCAGTGACCAGAACCACTCCTGGAGCTGTTGGGGGAGCAGCATCCCCCTGGTTTGCAGGGCAGCAGAGCAGTGTCACAGCAGTGTGGCACAAGGGCTGTGAGGAGACATGCTTGGGTGGCACGGGGTATTTCTGCTTTGGGGAGGCCCTTTCTGGAAGCGGAGTGAGGGTGCCAGCCCCCCTCGGGTGGCACCTCTGCCAGGTGGTGCAGGAGACCAAAGGAGGAGGGTGTGGTGGGTGCTGTGGTGGCTGCGATTGCTCCACTCTGTTGGGGTGCCAGTTTAGAAGCAGGTCCTGCACCAGGCTCTGCTGGGAGCAGGGGGTGCCCCAGGGTGAGCTCCAGGAGCAGTGGGATGGGACAAGCATGTGGCCCTGGTGCTGCAGACCCTGCAGGGGTAAAGGCAGTGGGGCTGCTGGTGCAGGTGATCCCACAAGTGTTTGGGGAAAGCGGAGAGGAACTTCTGCCCAAAGGTGGCTTTTAACTTTCCTGTCCAGTGAATGTAAAGGAGTAGCCTTTTCACACATAGGATCCAAAGTGAGCTGCTTTTAAAAGTGTTTATGACATGGTCATGTGGATGTTAACACTGTTTGTAGTGAGATTTCTTCAGAGTACAGCGTGTCCGTGTGTAAACCTGAAACATTGCACTACTTGCATGTCTGACCTGCCTTCTCAACTCTCAGCTGAGTGAATCTTGAGCTCCAAAATGTGCCTTTCTTCCATGCAAGAGGATGGTATTTCACATTCCTGGAACCTTGCCTCCACAGACAAATGTTCATCTGTCACATTTGATAGATTATTGTATTACAGAGTCTTCATTTTTGTACAAATTTCTAGAAATAAACTTGGCCAAAACCAGTCTCTTGGGTGTTGCAGTGCTGTGTGCCTGGGTTTGTGACCCAGAACTGCTTTGTGTGATTGCAGCTGTGCCTTGTCCCTGGTGGGGACAGAAGTGGCTGGGCTGGCCCAGAGAAGGTGTGGATGTGCTGCCTGGGGGACCGGGCAGAGGGAGGGTCATGGTTGGACTCTCTCTTAGAGGTTTCCTCCAACCGCAGTGATTCTCTGATTCCATTCTACCATCTGCCCTGCCCCTGCGTGGGACACCCAGCATGGTTTCAGCGGCTCTTTGTGGTTTAAGGGTGGGGGTTTTGCCTGTGAGTGTACAAGGAGCTAAGGCAGCCTCCACCTCTGCACCTCCCTCACTGAGCAGCTACAGAAAGTCATGCACCTTTGCTCCTTCCAGCAGCTGACTTTGGGGTTGTGGCTGCCTCCATTGCACCCCTGGTCTCCAGCTCAGGGAATCCTTCCAGCCCCCTTTTTTAAAGAGTGACTTTACATGGGTGGATAGTGATAGGGGCAAGAGGGTGATGGTTTTAAACTAGGAGTGATATTTAGATGAGATGTTGGGAAGGAATTGCTGGCTGGGAGGGTGGGCAGAGAAGCTGTGGCTGCCCCTGGATCCCTGGAAATGTCCAAGGCCAGATTGGAGAAGCCTGGGCTGGTGGGGTGTGCTTGCCCATGGCAGAGGGTGGCACTGGGTGGGCTTTAAGATCCCTTCCAACCCAAACCATGCTGGGATTGCTCTTGTCAGAGCCCACAGCTCTGGAGGTGCAGAGTGCTCCAGAAATAGCACCCAGTGCTGGAAGGCTCACGTGGGCTTTTTTGGTAGCAAGGGAGGGTTGGAGCTGTTGTCTCTGGCCAGGTCTGGCCCGTCAGCCATGGCAGGGACCCCTCGGTGCTGCCTGGCTGTGCCAGCATGGCACTGCTGCTCTTCAAGGTGACAGCGGAACTTACTCTATACCCTTCTCAGGCTTGGCCAGTGGGCTTTGGAAGCCTCCTGCTCGGGAAGGTAAACCTGGAGTGTTTTCCCTTTTTCCTCAGCCCCTGTAGGATTGATTTGGATCTCAGTTTTCTGCTGCAGGCATTCAGGTTGGGTTTCCAGTGACTCCTCTGGAAACGTGGCAGGAAAAGCCTGCTGAGGCTGTGTGAATTCACACAGTGCTTATCACCTTAAATTTAACTTGATTAATAGAACCCTTCACTTGTGTCTTTCCGTGGAATATCAGCAGGCTCTCCTCTCAGGTCACTGTTGGCCAAGGTCATTTTGCAGATCCGATCGTTATCACTGAGGTCTCTGTCTTGGAAGCTGCTCCTGACCCCTCAGTGTGAGAACCTGCCTGGGTTCCAACAATGAACAGGACCACCTTGAAGTGCCTGTGTGGAGCCCCTGGGACCCCCCGGCACGGTCGGGCTCCTGCAGAGCCTCCCCAAGGTGTGTGAGCAGTGCCCGCTGCATCCTGCGGGAGGGAGGGAGGACCAGGCTCCGGTCCCGCAAAAGGCACTGCGGACATGGAGCTGGGAATGGAAAGGGAGGTGGGAAGGAAGCAGGGAATGGAGATGGGAAGGGAGCGGGGAATGGAGATGGGGAGGGAGATGGGGAGGGAGATGGAAATGGGAATGGACCTGGGCATGGAGATGGGAGGGGAGCGGGGAATGGGGATGGAGATGGGAATGGAGCTGGGCATGGAGCTGGGAATGGAGGCGGGAATGGAGATGGGAATGGAGCCAGGAACAGAGCAGGGAGTGGAGATGGGAATGGAGAGGGGAACGAAGATGGGAATGGAGAGGGGAACGGAGCGGGGATTAGAGCGGGGAGCGCAGCCGGGTGCAGGTGCTGCCCCCGTGCGGAGCCGAGCCGGAACTGCAGGCACCGAAACCCCAAAGGGCGCTCCGGGAACGCCCGAACCGCCGCTGCAACCGCCCCAAGAGCGGCGCCCCCGGCACGGATGTGCTGCCGGGACCGCCTGGCATAACAAAGGGGTGCCTACAGTGCAAATCCTCCAGGCTGCGTGCTGTAAAATGATCCTCGTGAAAATGGTCCTGCTTGGCTACAACGTCTCATACATGAGGTCTGTGTCACACACAGGGCTGGCTGTCACAATGTCACACGCAGGGGGTCAATGTCACACACAGGGGATGGCTGTCACGATGTCACACACATGGGCTGGGTGTCACAACGTCACAGGGGGTCGATGTCACACACAGGGGGTGGCTGCCACTAACTGGACCCCGGTTGCCATGGCGATCCCCCTCCCGTTACCATGGCGATCTCCCTCTTGTTGCCATAGCGCCCTCCATCCCGTTTCCATGGTGACCGCCCCTCCCGTTGCCGTGGCGCCCCCCTTCCGTTGCCATGGCGATTCCCCCCTCCCGTTGCCATGGCGACCGCCCCCCCGCCCCAGTACTTCCGCCCCACCACGTGATGACAACAGCTCCTGCACACGTGACGGAGTCTTCGCTGTCAATCAAACCCCTTCCCACCAATCACCGCCCGCCCCTCCGGGCGAAGCCCCGCCTTCCGGAAGCGGGCCCTCCAATCAGCGCCTGCTCCCGCTGGAGCCGCTTGACAGCGCCGGCGGCGGGAGTCGTTGATTGGCATCACGCTCCGCCAATCGACGCTCCGAATGGCGGCCGAGGGCCCGCCCCCCCGGCGCGGGGGCCAAAAAGGAGGCGCCGGGG
>VXAU01004848.1:55006-154888 GCA_013399695.1 Formicarius rufipectus
GCCGCCCCCGCCCCCCGGCACTGCGGTAACATGGCGGCGGAGCGGCGGCCGGGCTGGCCCGGTTGCCTCCCGTGACCGCCGCGGGCCCGGCGGCCCCTCCGCCATGAGCTCGGCAGGGCCCCCCGGCACCGCCGCCGTGAGCTCGGCAGGGCCCCTCGGCACCGCTGCCATGAGCTCGACAGGGCCCGCCGCCCCGCCGACCACCGCCCGCGCCCTGCATGTGGAGTTGCCCTCGCAGCAGGTACGGCCCGGCCTGCGGGGACGGGATTAAGGGGTGGTCTGGTGTGAACACGGGCTGCTCCCTGAGCTGTGGGGGTGCACAGAGGGTGCTCCCTGAGCTGTGGGGTATTCTGGGGTGCACAGGGGGTGCTCCCTGAGCTGTGGTGTCTTGGGGTGCACAGGGGGGGCACCCTGAGCTGTGGGGTACCCTGGGATGCACGGGGAGNGTGGTCTGGTGTGAACACGGGCTGCTCCCTGAGCTGTGGGGGTGCACAGAGGGTGCTCCCTGAGCTGTGGGGTATTCTGGGGTGCACAGGGGGTGCTCCCTGAGCTGTGGTGTCTTGGCGTGCACAGGGGGTGCACCCTGAGCTGTGGGGTACCCTGGGATGCACGGGGAGTGCTCCCTGAGCTGTGGGGTGTCTTGGCATTACAGGCTTTTGCCCAGGGGGTGCTCCCTGAGCTGTGGGGTACCCTAGCGTGCACAGGGGGTGCTCTCTGAGCTGTGGGAAGTCGTTGGGTGCAGAGAGCTGTCCTGGGCTGCCCAGGGGTGCTCCCTCTGCCCCTCCAGGTGTGCTGGGGGGCGGGCAGCGCTCAGACCCCCGTCTAGTGGGCACTTCGCTGAGCTGTTCCCTCCCCTCTCACCGTGCCCTGGCCCGGCTCTGTGTTTCCTGGTTGCTGCTCCTTGGCTTTGGCTCCCTGGGCAGGCGCCCCACGTGTCCCTCCGGCAGGAGGGCACTGGGAGAGCACTGGAAGCAGGGGTTCGCCAGCGAGCCCCCCGCCCTGCCTGAGCCCTTTAGCAACGCTTCTCCAACTCGGGCCGTGCCTTTCCCTCCGGCAGGCAGGGGCTGTTGTTGTCCAGGAGCTGCTGCAGGAGAGGTGGAGGGCAGGGAACTAACCCAGTCGGGCTTCTCCTTAGAAATGCTGTGAGTCTGTAGGAGTGGGTGGACACAACCGGCGAGCTCAGTCGGAGTTACTTGAGCTGTGTGCTACCAGGTGGGAATGTAAAGAGTTCCTAGAGAGCAATCAATGGGAGGGAGTCAGCTTGCAGTGGAGCTGTGACTGCCCCTCCCTGCGATGATCGTGTTTTGCCAGACATTCACCGAGGCGCAGAGAAGGGGATGGGGGTGGCTCTTGGCCACCTGACCCTGATTTGAGGGCAAATACTTATCCTGAAACCTGGGCCTGTTCTGTGTTGATGACCATAAATGTGAGCACTGCTCAGCAAGGGCCTTGCAGGAAGCCTTGGAGCCTCCAGGAGCCCCAGTGTGGCCCTCTCCCTGCTGCATTTGGGGCTTTATTCTTTCTCAGCCTTGTGCAAGGACTGAGGGACTCCTCAGGGACAAGCCTGAGCCATCAGTCACTGGGCTTCCTTTGTGAAGCTGAGACCCAAACACAGGCTTTTGATCCAAGGGGCAGAAGCTCTTGGAGGAGTTGGTAGGAGCAGGAACTGAGGCATCAGTTACAGGATGTTCCAGTGCAGTAAATGCTTGGTTGGAGCCATCCAGGATGAATTGTAGCAAGGGTGAGGCTGTGGCAGAGCTTTGCTGTGCCCTGTGCTCTGCAAACACAAGGCCCCTGTGCTGGGGAGTGTGTGTACCAGGGCTGTGCCTGTAACCAAACACAAAGGCTCCCAAACTGCTGGTCACACACTGATAACAAATCACCCTCCTTCCCTGCAGTATCTCAGCTCAAAAGTCTGTTACTGAACTGCAAGATACTCAGAGGGGCTCACACACTGGAGCTGTTTTACTGCAGGATCGTGGAAAAGGATGAAGAGTCATTCCCAGGTTACGGTGTCTCCTCTGTAATGCCACAGTCTGGCTCATCTGAGCCACGTG
This sequence comes from Formicarius rufipectus, assembly GCA_013399695.1. NCBI lineage: Eukaryota > Metazoa > Chordata > Aves > Passeriformes > Formicariidae > Formicarius > Formicarius rufipectus. Next base: position 57,064 of record VXAU01004848.1, read on the forward strand.
GTGCTTCTTAGGGCACGGGGATTGTTTGCTGCCTGCCAGCACAGGAATCAGCTCTGTGATTGGTGTCAGGAGGCAGTTTCTCTAGAACACCCATTGCTGCATTTTTCTACCTGAGTCATGGCCGTCAGTCTCTAGAGACCAAACTCTCAACTGTGAACTCCAGGTGAGCGCTTTTATTGACTGAAGTGGCACTTTAAGGGCTGAAGGTGTTGTTCTAGGTGTAGTTGTTCCAGTTACATTCACACTGATTAGGAAAGAGAACTTCTAGTGGGCACTTCCGCAGGAGTGAAAAGTCATGTCCAAAACCTTTTGCCACTTGTGTCAACTGACTGACCCCTTCTTTAACTTGTTTGTTGGTGGCAGGACAGCCAGGCTGAAGAGTGCTTTTAGGTGTCTTCTGCACTTTTGAGAGGGAGAAATAGAGGCTATGGCTGCAAAGAAATGCAGCTGGTTAAGCCTAAAATTCCTGGTTGGATCCCTTAGTAATTGTGCCAGAACGTAATTTTCTTTGCTGGAAGAGGGAGCCTAACAGAACTGAAAGTGAAATAATTACACTTGAGAGGCAGACATTCCTTAGGAGGATTTCTTGCCAGCTGCTTGATGCAGGAAAACCAGGAGTGTCATAATAACTTGGGAATTTTTGGCTTTAAGCTCTTATTCCATGGCCCTTCCCTGAAAGAAATGGGAAGCTGATAACAAGATCTGAATATCTCCCTGATGACCAGGAAGTGAAGATTCTGCCCTGCCTCTGGAAGTTGTTGTAGGGGAAATCATTCCACTGAGCTGCATTTAAAGAAATGGTATATACTAAATGTTTAACAGGGTTTGAGCTTTTGGGATGTTAATAATTACATGAGCTTATTGTACATGTTCCCTTGCTGCATGTCCCTGGGCAGCCCAGGATGCAGGGGGAGGGAAGTTGGGAGTGAACTTTAAAGGAAAAGGTGTTTTTCCTTTTGAAAGTTGTCCTGGCAAGAGCTTCCCAGGGGGGAAAAAGGGGAAAAAGTTCTGGATGGCAGGTGCTTCTGCGTGCCATGATTAAACAAACCCATTTTTCAGCAGTTGGAAGGGACAATGCAGTGTAATCAGCACTGTGGGTGTAAATTTAGACACTTGAGGTGATCGGAGTGAGCGGAGGTAACACAACGTGAGAAGAGTATGGGTGAATTAGAACAAGGCTGTGATTCCATGGTTCCTTCCTAAAAGGTGCATACCACTCATACACAGCATTTTGGGGAGCATGGCACAAAGAGGGTCTCAAAGTGGGCTGGCAAAAGTGTCTGAGGGGTCTGGTGTGTGGGGGAAGTGAAAGGATGGCTGCAGGAGCCCAGGGCTGCACACGAATGAGACTTTCAACTGAAACAATCAGTGTCTCTCTTAAAACAGTTTTACATAACTCTTGTTATGTATTCCCCTGAATAACATGAAAACCAAGACTGGCTCTTAAATATCTTACTTCCCCTTTCCTGCTGAATACTGAGGGGGGAAATCAGAGTAGGGGATGGAAAGTGTTGTATTTGAATATTGCTTTCACTTCTCTGTGACACACTGAGTGGGAGGGAAGTGCTGCTCCAGTGCAACACCCTAGCAGGAGTGCCTTACCCACTTGTGTCTGAGCCCAGCTGTATAACTGTTTAGGGTTTGGTCGAGACACATTAGGAGGAAGGAGTGACTGAAGTTCTGTACAGTCCCAGCTGTAGCCCAGAAGGTTGTTTGTTCCCCCAGGACTGGGTTTTGGCCCCCTCACTGCCAGTTGTCCCTGAGGGACGCAGCTGTGCTTTGCACAGACCCAGTGCTCTCTGCTAAGTTAGAGCCTCTGCTGTCCCAAAGCTGTACTAAATCAGCCTTGATGCTTTATTTGGGAGATTTGTGGGACATCAGGGAATGTTCTTAATTGAGTGAAGAAAAGGTCTTGCTAGCCAAAGACTGAAGTCTCATTTCTGAAGAGAGACTTACCGGTTTGCTCTTGGTTTGTCATCATAATGTTTACATGGTAAACATTAAAATGCTTCGGGTTATTAATCAGCATCTGCTGTTTGCTTGTGCAACCTGGTGCATCCTTAAAATCAAGTGCTGCTTTAAGGTCAGAAGTGCCTTTGCTTGGATTTTGTTGATGCTCTGGGTTCCAGAGCCCCGCTTGCTTTTTGTGTCCTTCCTTCTGAGCATCATCATGTTTTCCATTGCTTCACTGGTACTCCCAGGTCATTCCCACAGCTGACAGAGACTAATGCTCCCTTGCCCATGGTGACGTTAAGAGGCTTAAGGGACTTCTCTGACCTGCTGCAGTGTTATTGAAGAGATGGGCCTTGTACCCTGATGTTCGTTTCTCCCCCGTGGCTCAGTTCCCATGCTGTGTCAGAGAAGCAGTTGGAGTTTTGGTCTTTCACCTTGACAGCAAATGCTTACTTAGATGAACTCAGAGGAAAATGTCAGTGAGGAAAGATGGTATTTCTGCTTCTTAAAGGTCTTGGTTAAAGATGGAGAGACTGTGTAGTTCCATGCTGTTTGTATCTTACATAAACACCCACCACGAGAGCTTTGTCTGGGCAGTGTTTGTGAGATTTTCCTAACCCCGGTCTGGAGCAGTCCTTTTGGGGTGTGCCGACAGTTCCTGCTCCTCGGGGCTGTGGTGTTTGCCAGCTCCCTGGATCTGTCACCTTGGGTGGTGTTGCAGTGCCCATAACCAAACACAGCTGTTGAAACAATGCGCAGGAAAGAACTTCTGCCCAAGTCCCTGCATGGGTTTTGCTTTTGGACCCTTCTGGTACAGTTGCATTTGTCTTAATTCTATGTTCTGTCACACTTAACCAGCTGTCCTGTTTGGATCCTCAGTCAGAATGCTGTCTGCTCTACCTGCCCCTACTTGGTTTTACATAGCAGGCTTTCTTTCAGTCTTCCTGCAGAGATAAGCACAAATTTGGGATGTGGAAATAAGGATGAGGATGCAGAGAACTAGTGAGGTGTGTGAACCTTGTGAGCTTACGCTCAGTTTTGGCCTTAGTTGTCTCACTGGTTTTGAGCTGTGCACGAAGTGGTGCCGTTTCTCTGCCAGTCATTATGTGCAGTTGTGTTCCTGTGATGCACCTGTGAGCTGGGGTTGGCTCAGACCTGGTGCAGAGCCAGCAAGCAGCTCAGTTTAACAAGGGCACGGGGTTCCTGAATGGCTGTTGAAGGCCATCACCTGACCCAAGAGGATGAGGTAGGAAGAAGGTGCAATTGCAAGGAGAGCTACAAAGGATTCACTGAACTAGTGGTGTCTGGGTGGCTTTGAGGGCCTTGCCGTCTCCAAGTGTGTGCTGGAAGGACGTTGACATTGAATTCAAAAAAACTCCCTCTGATGTGTCCCACAAAAATGTTTGTCACATACTTCTCCCTTGCTTCTGAAGCAGATTTGAAATCACATGTGATTCTCCTGACTCTGGACTGTGGAAAACTGTTACATTATAAACCTTCTCAATCTTCCTGGCAAGGATTTCAGTTGGAGTACAAGTGTTTTCTTGTCCTGCTTGTGCTTCTAAGCAACACCACATCTAAGAAGTTGAAGCAGTTGGTGAAAACCTGAGGAAGTGGGAAGGCATTCTAAGGAGGTGTGGAGCAGTGCTGTGATCACAAATAGTGCTCATGTTGGCTAAATGCACACTGCATTTTGATAATATTTTTTATTTTGGAGCTGGAGCTCCTACTATGCTTTTTAAGACAAGAAAAAACCCACCCCAACCTGCCTGCTGAGAGCTGCAAGCACACAGAGCCCTGTGTTCTAATGGGACTTAATTCTGACAAATATTCATACCCCCAAATAGCTGGCATGGCAGGCTCAGCTGTGAAGTTCAGCACCACTACATTTGCTGTAGTCATGGTTGTCTTGCTAACTAATCTTTGCCTCCTGCTTTAATGCCAAAATACTTGGAAGGATTTTCCTTGAATTCTTCCAGAGCTACTCTGGGTCATAAAGCAGAGGAAGCAAGCCGGGAAGCTGTTGGGAAAGCCAGGTATGAGCACTGTGTATCACCTTCCACAGAGATCCTGATCTGTGAAGGATTCATGGAATGTTCTCCCCTGGCAGAATCAGGAGTAGGACAAGGCTGAGAACAGAGATGGTGTCCAGAGATGAGGACTGTCCTAGTGTGACCAGAACTGTCTTGTGGGGGGGTGTGCCACTGAAGGCTGAGGAATTGGTGCTGGAACTGTGGCCAGGGTTGAAGGCTTATCCAGGACCTCTTCTGGAGAAACAGTGGTGGCTTTGCAGCTCATGTGCTTTGGGAGAATTTGGGCTTAAAAAGTCATTTATGTACATTTCAACTTTGCTTTTACAAGAACTTTTCCCAGCCTTCTTATGGTGTTTTATCATTGTATTTGACTTCAGGCAAGAGCAACTTTGTGGCTTTTTTTTCTTTCCCACACACACTCCCTTTGGAATTGGAAACATTCTCTTGAACCTGTGCTGCTTTTGCACTTCACATGGGTTAGATGGTAAGTCATGAGGAATGGGAAGCCTTTTTCCACTCCAACCACATAATTTTCTTTCTGGCCAGTTGAATTTAAGCTTCGGTCTGGAAAATGCATTCCTGTTCACCAAGTTCTTAAAAGCCCTGATTGTTCTCGGAGACTTTCTGTCCTTGCTGGTGGCCATGGGTGCAGAGCCCACTGTCAGCCTGGCCTGTCCCAGAGAGGCTGTTTGGAGGCATCTTGGGTGGCTGTTGCTGGAAGAAGCTGAACTGCCTTGCTGAAGTTCAGGTGATGCTTTGAAGCCTTTCAAATTGGTTGAACGTGTCCAAATACCTGCTGGGACCAGGAATTCCTGGCCAGCTTTGCTGAATGAGGGCAGAGCAGAGGGCAGGGCAGGCAGATGTGGGGCAAAGAGAAGGCAGAGCTCCCCTTGCCAGCAGTGAGCCACGAGGTCATCTCAGCTGCTGGTGGCATGGTGGGCTCCATGGGATGAGAACAGGCTCTGCTGGTGCTCTGTTGATGGTCTGAGCTTCACAAGGACCCTTGGAGCCTGACCAGGTGAGAGTGGGGATGGGTACTAGAGATGCTGTTTGCCTAGGTTCTCATCCAGCCTGCATACATGACATTACTGTTAGTTTTTTCCCAGGGTCACTGGAGTCTTGTAAAAGAATAACAAAGTGGTTAAGATGGAAGAGGAGTCAGAACTCTGTGTTTGGGGTTGTTTTTTTTTTTGTTTTGTTTCTTTTTTGCAACCCATTACGTGACCCTGAACAAATAATCCTGAAATTCCATGAATTCCTGAGGTAGTCCTGTTCTCCTTGTGGTTCCATGAGCAGTCCAGACCTTATGTTGACAACTGTGCACTTCTCTCCCTCCTTTGACTTACTCCCTCTCCTTGCCTCCCTCCCATCGCTGCAGGGATCTTTATCAATGACACAAGAGAACAGAGAGGTGAATGGCTTTGCCCTTCGGGGCGTCAGGCCTGGAGGGAGGCACGGGGTGGTGTGTGGCTGGGTCTGAGCCATGGAGAAGCTGCAGTGTTGGGTTGCCCTGTCCTGCCCCTGTGCTGGGCAGAGCTGTGTGGCTGAAAGGGGCTGCACTGGAGGGGCTGAGCCAGGGCTTGAACCGAGTTCTGGCTTTGGCAGCTCTCCCTTGGGGCAGCTGTGTGAGCCTCACCGCCAGCCAGAGCCCCTTGCGTGGGATGATGGGGCAAGGGGCGGGATGCTGAGGGTGGTGTTTGAGGCAGAGGTTGTGAAGGGTTGGGATCTGAGTGGGGAGGGAACTAAAGCACAGGGGACCAGGCAGTTTCAGTGCTTTAAACCTAAGAAGACTCGGTGGACTCTGCAGTTCTGGGATCATCTGGTGAAAAAGCAAAGTATTAACAAGGCTGATGATCACAATACTTTGCTCTGTAGAGGTCTGACTTGTTTATGGCCTGTGGTAAATCTGGAGGGGTTCCCAGAAGGTCCTTGAATGGGAGCACTGGACACATGACACAACTGCAGATGGTTCGTCAGGGTGGTGGGAACTGAGTGAGAGCACAGCCCCCTGGCTTTGGAGAGGAGCTGGTCCTTGCTGAGCAGGGAGGGACTGGCTGCACCCTGCAGTTCCAGGGACTGCTCTGCAGGCACGAGGGGTGGAACCTGCTGGTCAGGTCTGCTCTTCCCATCTCCCCTAAAGCTTTCCTGCTCAGGCTCCTGTGTCTCTTTGGGATAGCTGTCTTCTTAAAGCCTGTGATATCTTTACCTCCAGCAGTGTTTTTAAATACAAGCTACTCCTCAGGACTTCTAAGGGGAAATTAGTGGATCTCTTCTCCTGGTTTTTAGTAATTCATCTTCCGGGTAGAAGGGAGCACTAATTTCTTTCATGTGGGTCAGTGTAGAGTTGCTACAGAGCAGTTGCTTTTACTCAAATGCAACTCACTGGCAATTAAAGCAAACGATAACAAGGCCTGCCATGTAATTTCCCTGCTTCATTAACTTTCTTGGGAATTGCAGAGGACTGGGACAGTTGTAATCAAAGTAACTCCTGTCCCGAACCCCCCAGAAGGAGCTGCTGAACCTGCTCTACTGCTCTGCTGAGCGCTGCTCCAGATATGCCAGCTCAGGCTGATGTGCTGAACTCAAAGCTGCTGGAGAAGTTAAATACCCTTTCTAATGGTGTCAGTTCTGCCTGTCAGAGCTTACCTAACTCTGTGCTCTCCTGAACAAGAACCTTTTTTGCAGTGGGAAATCTCATTTAGATGCCTGGTGCAGTGTCTGGGCCTTCAGTCCTGTGTTGCTGATAGATTGTCAGCTGCTTGAGGACACAGCAGTGAAAATTATCTTTACTCATCTGCATACTTGGCTTATTTTTTTTAATGAAAGCAGATCCTGCACTATCAGCTTGCTAACACAGTGGCCTTTTTGAATTTGTGTGACTTGTGAGGCTGCCAAAGCACTTGGGGTGTTTTTTAGCACTTTGTATTTTGACTTTTAAGCTGGGCTTTTTGCGATGGCTGTTGTGGCTGCCAAGCATCTCCTCTGGGGGTGCCTTCCTCTCGGTCAAGAGCTCTTGATACCTCTGCAGAAAGAGCAGGATGGCTGAAACCTGTCTGCAGTGAGGGCTGAGCAATGCACCTGAAGGGCCCATGGGTGGTTTGCATGGATTCATCCAGCCTGGAGGGTGATGCAGCTCTGGGGACCGGCAGCGTTTGGGTCGTGCCAGGCATAGCTGAGCTGCAGCACAGAGAGGTGGGTTTGGCGCGTCCCAACATCTCCAGCAGAAGTGATGGGAGATGCATGGGAGGGAACGCTTGATAGACGTTTACAAATTCCCTCAAGAGAGAAGTTACTGTTTGTTCCAGAGAGGCTGCAAGGCCTTGAGAAGGAATTCTGGAGCCCTTTTGAATCGTCTTTTGGGTATGTCTGTGTAGCTGCTGGTCTCCTGGCTAGAGCTAATTAGCTGTGGTCAGGAGAGGTTAATTATTAATGCAGCCTCTGGAGAGTTCTGAGGAAATCTGAGTGATGCAGTGGGCAAAGTGGAAGGAAGGTTCATTTCCAGGGTCCCTGTCCCTCTGTGACCCCAAAGCTCGTATGTGGTGACACTGTGTGAGTGGGGTTTGCTCTGCCAGGCTGGAGGGACAGGCGGTGGCACAGAGGGAGGAGCAGGTGCTGCCCAAGAGAAGTGAGACTTTGGGATAAACTCCAGACTCTGAAGGCTGCAAAGAAATCACAACCTGTGGAGAGGAGGACTTGGCTCTTGTCCTGAGCTGCCGGTGTAGGTCAGGGCACTCGACAGCCTTTTGAAACCTCATTGTACGTAGTGAATGATGAGAAACCTGCATGGCTTTGCTCGGGGTCTGATCAGGGTAACCCTCCACTTGAAGCAGGCACACAACTGCTTTGCAGTCCCAAAGAGACCTGGAGAAAGTTGCCTTCTGTTTGAGGTCCAGTGTGGGCTCTTCTGTGGTTGTAAGGGATTTCAAACAAATCATGTCAGCAGTGAAGGGGGAAGGTGCATGGGGGATTGATCAGTGTGCTGCTGTAGTGAATTAAAGGAGAGCTGGCACAGACAATTCTAGAATCATTTTTGTAGGGAGTGCAGTGCATGTTCAAAGCCTTCTCTTCAGGGGTCTTTCAGTTGCTCATAAAATAGCCACAGAAACTGCCCATCTTAGGTGGGAAATACTGTTCAAGGTCTAGGAGGCTTTTTTTAAGGGAGACTTAATCTTGTTGATATTCTTGATACCAGTTTCTGAGAGAATAAGACTGAGTAGTCCCACAGTTAAGCAGCTTAGGAGGTTTTTTTTGGTTTTAGTTTTGTAGTTTCTGTATATACTAGAGATACCTGGGCATCCTGTCTCAGGCTGGTTTTAGCCTAACTCATGAGTAAACTTTGCAGGAATGAATCCATCAGTGATTTTTAGTCTATCATCTGAACAGAAATTTAATATTCCTCATGTATTTCTAGGAAGAAAAACTAATTAAAGGTATTAAGTGATATAAAGTGTCATACTGTGATTCCACAACAGATTATGGCCTTTAAGGACTTGTTAAAAGCCTTTTTGGACAAGCTGCAGATAGGAAAGTTGTCTTTTGGTTTCAGAAGCATTTAAAATCTGCTTTTGGCCAATTCACTTTGTAGTGTGGATTCATATTTACCAATGAATAAGCTTTCGGAAAAGAATGGTGTGTAAGATGAGCTCTGAGGTAAAAGGATGCACTAAACCAGTTGTTTGAGGCTTGTAGGTGGTTTGTGGTGAAGCAGAAAGGATGTGGAGACGTTTGCCAGCGTCCCCTGGGAGGTGAGAGACTGGCTGGGAAGACGTGACACTGAAGGGTTTGGTGAGACCTTTCTGGCTCTGAAGGGGCACTTTGCTGAGTGCTGCAGTCATGGGAGGCTGTTAAAACAGGAAGCGCAGCTGAGCAATAATTTAAGAATGACAGTCCTACAGAACTGCTTCGTTAACTATAGTTAGATTTAACAAGAGTTAATAATGTTAAATACTTGTCCAAGGCTAAGGGTGTGGTGTGCTTTGAAGCTGAGGTCTTAAGCCACAGCTATTACAGAGGGAGGGAGAGATTCAGTCTGACTATTTTCATTGAAGGTACAGTGTTGTAGCAAAGTAACTTCGTGTTGAAGTTGGATGAAATCACTTAAACTAAAGAGTTAATGATACATTTTAGTGTATTCAATCAGAGGGAAAAGAACTGGCTCATCCAAGCAAGTGGTAGCTGACAGGCATCTCACATTTCACTGAGCCCTTATTTTCCCCCCAAAATCTCAGTATGTCTTTCTGATGTGTTTCACTTTTATCTAAGGTTTATCTAAGGTTGTTGGAGCAGCTTCCAGGATTGCTGTGGGATCCTTTGTTCAGCCAGCTCCTTATGGCTCTGGCTTAGGGGCTGCTTTGTGCTGGAGCTCCCTGTCCACTGGTGCTTGTTGGAAATAGCTGTGGCTGGGCAGTGTTTCCAGTGAGGATGGGGAACACCTGGGGACGCTGCTGAGGGTCACATCTTGGGACCTGCTCAAAGGGCTGGGCTGGTTTCGACACGTGGAGCAAAAATGATGCCAAGGACAGGAGCGAGAGGAGCTTGCCTTGTGTGTCAGCACTGCTTAACGTGAGCTCGCTCGCAGGTGCTCTGACTGTGTGTCTGCTGAGGTTTGCTGTGCCGGCAGCGCTTTGAGGCAGCCAGGTGAAGGGTTGAGCTTCCCTGAAGGGATGGGAAGGTGGGGGACTGTTTGGGGGACTGTTTGTCTGTTCTGCTGTCCCCCAGCGCCGGCTGCGGCACCTGCGGAACATCGCGGCGCGCAACATCATCAGCAGGAATGGGTATCGCCTCCTCGACACCTACTTCACCCTGCACTTGTGTGACAGCGCCAGGATATACAAAGGTAAACCAGCCCGGCTGCCAGGCCGGTTTTGAATCCTCTTGCCTCGTTTTTGCCTTGCCAGCCCGTGAGAAGCAGTCTCAGACTCGGGATTTAGAATGAGAGTTTATCACCTGGTGAAAGCAGTGCGCTGGATGCGGCGGAGTCCTCGCTCCCCAAAAACCTCATCCCAAACCCGGCACAGGGTGGGGGTTTATCCAGCTACCTAATACATATTCATCACATCATATCCATTTTACAGTGTGATGCTAAACGGTCTTCAACAGATGTTTCTTTATTGTGTCAGTTTCATCCACTGTAATTCACACATTCCCTGATAAGGGCTCAGGGAAACTGAACGGTTCTACCATAATTCAAGTNTGTTGCCATTATTTGCATCCCCTTTACTAACCCTGCAAAAGAGCTCTTTGGTTTCCTCAGCTTCAGCAAAACTTTCAGTGGGAGCAGCCAAGCAAGCAGAGCAGGTGACAGGGTTGGCAGAGCCTCTTGAATCAGCCTGGCTTTGTCATTGCTTTCCCCCTACTGATAAATTAGAAATTGGGAACTTCCAGGGGTGCAGAAAAGTTAAAGGTTTTGGAGCCTTTTGTGGGGGAAGGTGTTCCACCTGTGCATACCAGTTGTTTTACAGAGCATACCCCAGCACTTACTGTTATCCCAGTTTTCCAGAGGTAGCATTGTGCGCCTCTGACTTGGAGCATCCCAACTTCTGCTGTGCTTTGGGCACCTGTGTGAGTGTCACATCCCATGTCTCCTCTGTGCTTTGCTCTCCACTGCAGTCTGGAGTTCTTCATTGTGCAGGGATGTTGTTAGAAACGTTTTTATGTTCCTTTTGGTATGATCAGTAATAGTTGGAGGTGAATTCTGTTTTTCTCCTGGTTTTTATCTTCAGCTGACATAGCTGAACCTTGTTTCCTCCCCTGGACTGCTGTTTTAGGAGGATAAGGACACAGAACTTGAGCTTGCTCCCTGAGCCTGTGGTTCTTTGACCCTGTCACTAATAACTCTGCATAGGGGCAGTTCTGCACTCATGAGGTCTTTATCCTTGGCCTCCAGGGCGCTGGGATATTGTATCAAGTCTGTATTCCAGCCTCTGGAGCTGTCCACCTGAAGGCTGTCAGCTCTCAGTGTGAGTGGAAAGGCCAAGCTTCATGTTCCCCTTTGAAGAGGGGATGTTGGCAGCTGTCAGGTCACTTGGCTGTGAGCTCTCCAGGCTTGTGGCTCAGGCCCCCTCTGTCCAGGAGGGCTCTGCCCTGGGCTTGGCTGGGCTGTCCCAGGAAGGTGGGGGTGACAAACCAGCCACTTGGCAAGTGGCATCCAAATACTCCAAAGGACTGGGGCATGTTCCTTCCCCAGAAACCAAACCTTGGCGATGACCATGGGTATGAAGATGGAGTGCTGCATTTAAATAATGATTTGAAATAAGAAGTGCAAAGGAGTCATTTTAGTCAAAAGCATGACCACGTTTCCAGGTCTTTCTTCTGAATCTGTTACTACAAACTGGACCCACTAGCATTTGTCTTTCATGAGTGTTCCTTATTTTAGCTTTTTCTATTTCAAGTGCTAAGATGTGTGTCGGTGTTTGAGCTAATCTAACAGTGGTTTTTTTACTCACTTTTCTTTAGAATTTTATAAGAGTGAGGTGATCAAGAATTCCCTGGTAAGTTGTTTTAATGCGGTAAAACTTTCTTTTAAAAACTGTGTGTTTGGTGCAGTTCATTGATTTCTCTGCTGCATACTGTGACTGTTCTGTGTGTCTTTCCACTCTTCAGTTCTAGAAACATCAAGTTGTTCTCCTTTTCAGGTGCTTTTCATGAGGTTGGAATAGGGGATTATTGGGTAGTAGAAATGCTGTTTTCTTTGGGCATCTGTGTGTTGTGTAGGAGAACAGTAAGGAATGTGTACCTGGATACATGAACGTGAAAGAAACTAAAGTTTGTAAACATCTTAGATGGTGTAAATTTGCCAGTTTAGATCGGTGGAGGCGGAAACTGAACAGTTTGTTACAACTGAGAGGAATGTCAGCAAACATGTCAACAAATTCAGTAAACAATTCTTGGGATCTAGGTCAGCATTTCACTTTTGCAATATAAGCTATTCTCAGGTTTTCAGAAGCTGAATTATAACTGGTCAAAGAAGGTTACTTCCACTTTGAAATTTCCTAGTGTGGCTGAACTGAATGGGTAAATTCTGCAGTGAATTCTTCAGTGTGTTGTAGTGGAAAGAGGCAGAGCCCACCCCGTTTCTGGTGTGGCTTTTTACCCAGGCAAGGGGGGAGCAGCAGAGCTGCTTGTCTCCAGTTCTGTGCCAGCCATCAGATGGCTGCTCTTCCTCTGTCTTAAGATCTTTTACAGTTTTTGGTGTGGAGTTTACTTCTTTCTGAATTATCAGTTTTTGCACTACTTTCAACTTGTTTAAATTGTGGTTTATCCATTCTTAGAATCCCACCTGGAGGAGTCTGGACTTTGGATTGATGCCTGATCGTCTCGATACCTCTGTGTCTTGTTTTGTGGTGAGGATCTGGGGTGGCAAGAAGGAGCACTTCCAGCTTCTCATTGAGTGGAAAGTCAATCTCGATGGCTTGAAGTACTTGGGCCAGCAGGTAATGGGCAAATGGTTTGTTCTCAACCTCTTCCTTAAGGAAGCAGAACATCTGGATGAGTTCATGTCTAGAATGCTAAGAAAGGAAATTACTATGTTTGAAGGTTGTATTTTAAAGCTTGTTTGCAGATACTTACGTTACTGTTTACCTCAGAGCTTTAAATCATAGAATCCTAGAAGGGTTTGGGTTGGAAAAGACCTTAAAAACCATCTCATTCCAACCCCTTGCCCTCTTGTTTTAGGTAATGTCAAGTAAGGCTGGTTCCTCTGGAGTCTCCCGTCTCATTAGTTTCCAGGTCTGTTATTTTAGTCACCTGGAAATAGGGAAGAACTGTGGCCAGTGTTTGTGATTTCAGGGTGGAGTGGCTGTTGCTAAAGCTGTGAAGCGAACCCCTTTCTCATGGTTAAATTCAGTTTTCCCTGAGGTTTTATGTGCTTGCAGAGTTACAGGGGATGACAAGCTGCTTTAGACTATTGGAGCAATTTTGCCTGTTTGCTGTGTGAAGTTGTAGTAAGCTGGCTGTGAACTGATTTGCTTCCTTCCCTTCTTACAGATTCATGCAAGAAACCCAAATGAGATTATTTTTGGTCTCAATGATGGTTATTACGGAGCTTCATTTGAACAGAAGGTGAGGGAATCTTGTACTTGTTCTTGCTTGCTGGTACTGGTGACAAGCTGAAATTCAACTTGTAAGCTTCATTTCTCACACTCGGATGCTCAGAACATTAAAATGCTTCATTTTGAGGAAAAATACTACTTTGACATGCCAGATAAGAAGTAGTATCTTTCCTCGACTGGGTGGATGGCTGAGCTGTTTTGAAAAGACTTAGTGCAGCATTTTAGGTCCTAGAAACCTCTGATTACTAAAAAGAAACTTTATATTCTTTGAGGCAGACATTTCATTCAAAAATACGACATATTGAAAATGATGTGGCTGTCAAGACTCCTTTTTTTGGCAAATACAAAAAACACACGAAATTGTGGTTATTGGTCCAAAACCCAGAGTTTGTAGCTCCTTAATGGGAAGCCATTTATTTGCACTGTTGCTCCTGTTTCACCCCAAGTTCTTTTCCCCACAGGACCTGCTGTAGGATTTGTGCCTGCCCAGCCAACACTCTCACTGATTATGATCTCACTGGTGATGAAAAGGTTCAAACCTGCCTAGAGTAAATAGTGCATGTGGCAGGTGTTGATCCCAGGAGGCAGTGCTGTGGTGTAGAGAGTTTGTCTGGGGAGTCCCTGGCTGCAGGGAGAATGTCTCCTTGACATTCAGCATATGCATATGACTTCTTGAATTATTTCTTTTATCAGTTAGATCCTGGCACTTAATTATTACAGGTCACTATTTAGGTGTGACCATGTTTCTGGTGGAGGGGAGTGTCTGCTGTGTGGTTAACACAGTGTGGTGAGGAGATGTGAGGATGGAGCTGCATTTCAGCACCTCTTGCATTGGACAGCCTGCAGAGACAGCAGGGGGCTGCCTGCTCCACTGGGCAGCTTGGGCTGCCTGCCACTCTGCAGCAAAGGCCCTTTGCCTGCAGTCCAGGCATTGCTGACAGTGCTGCCAGGTGCTTTGACCTGCTTAGGATTCACTCCACCCTCTGAAGGAGCAGTTTGGAACTTGTGTGGCTGTGCCTGGGGTGGCAGAGCTCCCTGTCTGAGCTCTGCAGGTGAGGAATGGCTCTTGGGCTCTCTCTCCTGGCGCCTCTGTGCAGAACAGACGCTTGGGGCTCTTAAGAACATTTGGTTTGTATCTTCCACAAACTGGTTCATGGCACTCCAAACTGAGGTTGCTTTGATCTTCTAAAGGTGTCACTGGTGGTCTCTGGGGCGTTCCTGGGTGGGCTCTCAGCGGTGGAGCTGAGGAGTGGCAGCGCTGTGAACTGCATCCTTCAGGGTTTCTGTGCACAGAGTTCAGACAGTTAGGGATTACAAAGTTCAGGAAGGCACACTCTGGGTCTAGAACACAGATAAAGTGATGGGTCTTTTACACCTTTATAGGTAAGTGTTGTTATTGCCACCTTAAGTTGTTTCTACCTACCCTACCTAAAACTGCATGAAGACATTTAAGATACATTAAATGCGAGGTCACTTATTCAACCACAAGTGCATGCTTTTAGTCAGGATGGAAAATGGTTTGATTCTTCAGTGGCTGTTCTTTCTTTGCCTTTAGGATCACTCAGGAACCCTGAAGAACGGTCTCCTCCAGGTGGATCAGAACTGTGTTCGTAATTCTTACGATGTCTTCTCTTTGCTTAGGTAAGGGTTGTGCTAATATGCTGTGTCACTGTCGGAACTTCTTTAATTTGTGTATGGCAGGTGCCTCTCCAAATCTAAAGAACAAGTTCTGGTGTGGCATGTGTGAAGGAGATGTGGGGGCCAGCCAGTTTCCTGCTGGTGGCAAGGACGTGATGGGCCTTAGTGTCTGTACGTTCTGTGGTGGTCACTGGGTTTCTGCCAAGTGGGTGTTTGATGCTGGCTGTGGAGTGAGCATGGACATGCCTTGTGGATGTCCAAGTCATGGAGCTTCTGTGTTGGAAAGCTTTTGTGGAAAACCCCTGCTCTGTTCTTCTCAACAGCATTAAAGTTATTTAAATGGGAACAGAGTCAGGGCCCAGTTACTCCAGCACGTGTGACATCCCAAGGGCTACAGTGGCTTTGTACCTTTGGGTGGTTACTTAGGTGTCTCTGGTGGTGAAAAACATGACATGCTGCTTATCTTATCAGTATGTCCTTTTTCAGGTCTGCTTTAATTATAGTTGTTCAAGAATGTTAGTTGTGGAGAAATATAATTGAGGTCCACCACTGTGCGCAGGTTGGCTTTGAGGAATCTCTGTCCAAAAGACATTTCACAGGACAGGTTCTGCGGCAGCAGCAATAGATGTGCTGTAAAGGAAGGCCTTGAGAGAGAAATGTTTAATATGCTTTCAAAAGCCCTTGGAAAAATGCATTTGATCTTATTTTTTTAATCCAAGTTGAGTCCATTCCGTAGCGTTGACAGTAGGTGTCAGTGTTGCCTGTCGGAAGGAAGTGCTTGCTTTGTCCAGTCCCAGCAGATGGGAAAGCTGTGGTTTGTGAGCATCCCTGGTGCTGGTTTTGTCTGACTGCCTCAGTTCCTGAAGAAGTGTCCTAGCTAGGAAGCAGAGTCCTCTGTGGAGCTCAGAATTCTTGTTCCCTTTCACAATAACTCTTCCTACAGCTGTTTCCTGGCCTGCTGCCTACCTTTGAGCTAGATACCACCACAGTGGAGATGGTATTTAGTCTTGAATCTCTTTTTCTCAGATGTTCTTTTCCTCTACTAGGCAGTGTTTTTTGCCACCCCTTCCAGAAGTCCAGGCTTGAATAAGCAGCCCGTGGCCTCTTTGCAAAGATAGTTTACGTGAGCGGGTTCCCCTCGGAGCAGGAGAGAGATGGGCATCACTGGGGTTGGATTAACTTGATTTCCTGTCCTTTGGGAGGGGGTGAATTGCTGTCTGTTGGCTGGACAGGGAATAGGGAGGTGTCTGCACCGTCAGGGTTTGCATCTGCCCACATAACTCCTGTAAATTCTGAGGAGTTCCTCCTGCTGGGATGTGCGTCTGCAGGAAACATTCACAAGCCGCACACGTGCTTTCCTAATGTTTTCCCAATACACCTGAATACGAAGGACAGCTTGTCCTGGCTTTATTTCCACCCCTCCAAAGGCAGCAGGTCCTGGGCTGGTGGGATCTGCCTCCCAGTTGCTCTGGTGGCACTATGCTGCCACTCTGAGCCCGAAACCATGGGGAGGGCAGGTTGTCCTGCAGGACTGCTCGGTGAGAGCTTGGCTGAGCTCTGTGTCACAACTGCTGTGGGGGCAAGAAGTCACTTCACTGTTTTCCTCAGAGCTCAAACTTGTGAATAGGCCTTAATGGGAAGCACGTGCTCGGCTCAAATTGTGTTGATTTTAAGAAGCTAATTAGGACTGACAGTGTGTGAACGGTAGGACTTCTTTTGTGTGCTGGATTAAGGTAGTGCCCTGTGCTCAGATGCTGAATTAGAGCGATTTACAAGTTAATTTAGCAGGAGGAAAAGTTTAAGTGCTCAGCTCAGCTTTACACAAGGAAGTTCTCAGCACCTTTGCAGCCCAGGAACCTTCTGGTTGTGGGGCAGGGCCAAGGTCCTCGGGTGCACAGTGTTGCCTCTGAGCCGTTGGAGCCACGTGGAAGTGCCTCGTGTTCCTCCAGCCCTTTGCTTTAAATGGGCTCACTAACAAACCTTCAGCACCCCAAGTGGAAAGCTCAAGTTGAGGTTTTTGTCCCTTGGCAGATTTGCTGAAGAGAGGCCACTTAAAGGCTTTGTAAGTATTCTGTTGCCGGTGGTAATGGGTTGTACAGTGACATGTTTCACCCTTCACACAGCACTCAGGAAGGGCCAAGTTCATCTGAGCTCATGTTCTGGACATGTCTCCATAATCAGGTTCTCAGCACGTTTGCAGCACTAATGGGAATAGATTTATATTTAGTGTTCTCTTGGTTTTTTAGCTATTTTTCAAGCTTTGAAAAAGACCTTTCAGTATTAAGTAGTGTTGGGAAGATGAGATATCACTAAAGAAAGGGCTTAAAATCCCATATATATGAAAGTTTTGTTTCAGTCCTAACTAGAAAAATTAATGTATTCTGCAGCAACTTTTCTTGGTGTTGTGATACCTAAAGAGCAATTGGCCTGTGCAAGTATGAGAGTTCCTGAACTCCCCCCAAATTCTGCCTGGAGACAAAAAGTGCCCTAAGAGCTAGTGAAGTTCTGCCCCTTTGAAGTTTGGCTTCCTGAGTTTCTCTCCAGTCAGAGCTGCTTTTTCTGTGGTTTAACCATCCCCTTAGCACGTGGCAGGGCATCTTTGGGGTGTTTACCCAGCCTGCTAGTCCAGATTGGAAACATTTGGGTTGTATTTTGGCTTTAAAAAAAGTGGCTTTTAACAACAACATTGTCTGCTATTGGTGCAGTTGGAGTGCTGGGATGGGTGGAAGTCCAGCTCCAGGCAGCTGCTCTAATATTGCTGGGGACTAATCTGGCTGAATTTGATTTAGATAATACTTCCGGCTGCTCATCTGTCATAGGGCAGGGTATGATTCAAGTGACAGGCTTTAATTCAGAGTTTGCCATTTTTTATAGAAGTGTTCATTTAAGGACGAGTGTGTATCTTATCACTGAAGAGATATTATGTAAGAATACAAATGTAGGTGTCATCTGTCTGTGGTCTGAAATGTCGATGTTCACAAAATCCCCTTCAGGTGCCAAGGCTAAACAATGGGGACACCATGTAAAAAGCTGCTTTTGTCTAGCTCTGCCTGTCTTAGGAAAGAAACTTTTACATGGCTCTCTTGCTTGTGTTTAAATTTTCCATATTTGTTAAACTTTTACAAGGTAATCTCTGGAAGCAGAAATGGAGACCAGGCACATGGTCAGTGTAGGCAGCTGTGGTGTTGGAAAGCTCATTAGTGGCTCTGAGCAGCTTGTCTGAGGCCCAGAGTGAGTGGGACTGGGTGTGCCAAATGGGGGAACTGCCCCTGGGCAGCTTTTAACACGTGGAGGTGATGCTGGATGTGAAAGGGGTTTTCATGAGCTCTGAGGAGGGGCCGGTGGGGGGATCAGGGTCTCAGTGAGGGGTGTCTGGGGTACGTGGGGCTGTTGGCAGAGCCCAGCTCAGCCCTGAGCAGTGCCACTGTCCCCTCGGGCAGCGGCTCATTCACACTCTGCTATTGTGTAGTTGATTTAAGTAGCAACTCCAAACTTTAGGCTTCCGGTTGTTTCCTAAGGTGAAAAGGAGGGAAAGCAGGAGAAAAAAACGCCTTTATCAGTCGCCCTCTGACCTGTCTGATAACAAACTCAGGGGTGAGCCACGCAAAGCTCACCCTGGGTCGCCAGGGTCTTGCCTTTGGGCTCCCCTGAAGCTGCTGTGTTCATCCTCCTGTCCGTGGGAGAGGTGAACCCAGTGGAGGTGGCAGCAGGTGGGACTCGGTGCAAACAGAGCTGCCTTTTGCTGGCCTGGTCCTTGGGGCACTCTGGGAGCTGCACAGAGAGAGAGGGGAGGAGGAAAGGTAAATTTTTCCAGTGTGAACTGACACTTAAATCTCTTGGTTTTGGCTTTTCCCTTTGCTGTCCTTTCCTCAGAGAAGGGTCTCAACTCACAGCCATTACCAAACCTTTCCAAATGCTGCAGTTGTGGATGTCCCTGGTGTGGGACAGTGCCACATCCTGAGGAGATGTGTGCGTCAGGACAGCTGGTCACCAACAGCCAGATGCTCCTGCTGTGCCTTGCTCCAGCTTTATCTCTGTCTTGGAAATGAAATTGCTGGCTCCTGTTGCAGACTTTCAGATCTCATGTTGCTGCTGCTTTTGCTGTCCCCCTCTCCCAGCAGATGTGGAAATACAGGTGAGGAGGGGTTACCTGACTTGTGCTCTGGAATCATTAAATATTACTGGTGCTGAGTGTGGTTGGTTGGTTGTGATGGCCACTCTGTTGTTTCTAAAGAGGAGAGATGTGCACCTGCAGGACTTGGCCCTTGGTACTGCAGAGGCAGGCAGGGCATCCCCATGGCTTGGGACAGGCAGACCCAGGATGGACAGAGAGCTGCAGGCAGACCTCTGCAGTGCCCCTTTGAGCAGTGCTGAAATAGCTGGTCATTGTTGCCAGTGACATCTTGGCCTGAGAGCCCCGTGGGGTGGAGGTGGAAACTGGGATCTGAATTTGGGGTTTTTTTTTGAGAGGTTGCTTTGGGGCCTTTCCTGGTGGCATCAGGCCTTTGGACAAAAGTGCTCCGAGACATTTTGTCTGTGCTGCTGAGGCTCATCAGTCAGCACAGGAGTCCATTTACAAGCCTGGCTGGTGCCAAAAGCTGAAGCTGAGAGCAGTGTGGGTCATGGCATGGTGACCCAGCCCGTGAAGCATCAGAGGGGGGTTGCTCTCACGGGAACTGCAGGGTTCAGCCCTGCTGCTGCTCTGATCTGCCTGTGCCACGTGGGACAGCCCACCCCTGCAGTGGCACTTGGGTGTGAGCAGGGTGGGCACGTTCCAGCTCTTGGCCAAATCTGAGTTCAGAGCACTTTTAAGGGAGTACACAAAGCCATGCAGAACGTCAGAAGGGGCTTTATTCTGCTGGGTTTGTGGCAGTCTGTGAAAGATGAGCAGTCAGAACCCAGTCCTGCTCCTCTTCCTGGCTCTGTCAGAATTGTGTAGAACTGAGCATGTCACAGAATTATAGCATGGTTTGGGTTGGGAGGGACTTTTAAAGACCATCTCATGCCATGGGCAGGGACACCTCCCACTATCCCAGGTTGCTCCAAGCCGTGTCCAGCCTGGCCTTGGACAGGATGGATAGGGAATGCTCCAATGTCTGAGGAGCTCCTGTGAGTGTACTGACCATCCCTGTCAGGGGGGAGCTGTCCCTTCTCTACTTCAGCTGCAGGATTCTGCTTGTCTTGGAAGTAAAGTTGCTTTGGTAAACTCCAGAGTCTGGGGATGGCCTCCAGGAGAAGTGCAGCAGTTGGAGCTTCCAGAGGTGAGTCACCTGAATATTGGCTGGTGTTTGTCCTCCTCCCTCCAGAGGGGAAGGTCCCTGTGCTATTGTCTCAGGCACCTTCTCACTTGTGTGGCCTGTGGCTGGAAGAAGACAATCAAGTGGAGAGCAGCTGTTTCCCTTTGTGGGTGGAGTCTGTAACTCAACCTGAATTTATTGTCCCTTCCTTGTACTGAGCTGTGCAGGGAGCTTCAGTCTCAGGCTTGCTCACTGTCTGAGTGAGAACTGAAACTTCTATTAAGATCTGTTGGCAAAGGCAGTTGGAGTGTGGTGGTGTTACTGTCCTTCTGGCAAGGGTTCTCCTGGTGTGTTTATGCACTTTGGAAATTTGGTTTGCATCTAATTCACCTTTGCGCTAAGCACAGTGTCTTGTGTGATCCTGTCTGCCCTGGCAGCAAGGTTTCTGTACTCAAAAACAGGAGGAACAAAAGGAAACTTCCTCTATTTGTCACAAACACATTTGTGTTTTGAATAAAAAAATCAAGCCATAAATCCATCCCAGCACTGGAGTTAATCTCTGGATTGGAATAGGAGGACTGGAGACATCTCAGGTTTTGTGGCTTTATTACTGGAAAAATTGTTGGAGCTTCACTGTAAGACTCTCCTGTTGCATTCCTGTCCTGGAGCACTGCAGGTGACCTGTGTCCTACCTGCTTCCCTTGCCCATTCCTCACTCTGGAGGCCAGGACCTGCTCTGCTGCCACTTTGATAGACGTGTTTTTTCCCCTTCTTCTCCACTTCCAAATAGCTCAAAGCATCCTCTGTTGCGGAGCACAAATCCACGTGGACCTGGTTATTGGAAAGCTGAATTGGAGTCTTCCACATGAAAGGCTCCAGTGGAGACTCGCATGTCAACCTGAACTCAAAGCTGTTTCAAGGAATGCTGGAAAGGCCTCTGTGCTGCTGCAGCACTGTCTTCTTGGAGTTTCTGACAACACTGACTCTTGGAGCGGTTTCATGTCATAAATGAAAAAGTCAGACTCACATTTTATTCTTTTCTTACTCCCTACTGTCTTCTCTTGCCTTACATCTGCTTTTGACAAATTGTAGGTATAGGTTTCTGAGGAAATTGGAAAGGGAGTGTATGATTATAAATTAGAAAAATTTTTCTTGTGGGAAAGCAGATGTAGCAAATGATGGTTTAAGGGGTTATGTAAAAAATACTTTATAGCTGGCTGGCACTCTCCACAATGCAGTTTCTGGATTCATACTAAGTAGTGCATTCCAGTTTTTGTATTTAATGGGAAAGCCTTAGATTGTTTTTTTTCTTTAATAATAGGTTTGGGTACTTTACTTCCAGACCCCTCCATCTCACTTCTTGCCAGACTTGTTCCATTCTCTTTTCTAAATCCCTGGTAGTAATTCTCAGTTTAAATTTAGTCTCGCTGCAAACTCAGGTTGCTCTGACAAATAAGACCAGAGACGTTTCTTTCTGTTGTGAGAAGTAGCTGTAGTATGTGACTGCTCTAATTAATTGATGTATTTATGGCTGAAGGTTCTGTCCGTGAGACATCCACATGCGTGTGACAGGAGCACACAGATTACCTCTTTGGAGTGGCTGACAGAGCTGCAGAGTCATGTATCAGATGTCTGATAAAGCTGAGGCTCCTTCATTAATGTGAATATCAGCCTGTGCAGGCTTGCCAAGCACATCGCAGTGCACTGCAGCCTGCAGGGAGTGGGCCAGTGCAGCCCTGGGAGGGCCAGGGGACTGCAGGGTGCCCTGCAGGGTGCCGTGCAGGGAACGCTTCCAGCTGAGCCTGCCCACCTGCTGCCCCTGGAACTGGGGGGACAGCACACTCCCAGCCAGGGTCTGCTGGGCCTGTGGCTGTGCAGTCCTGGGCAGTCAAGGAAAGGGGTTCATCTGACTGATTTCCCGTGGCAAAGGAATCCTCTAACGTCCAGAAGTTGGCGCCCTTTTTATTCCCCCCCCCAGACCACTGCCCAACCTGAAGTGACTGGCAGAACAGTGTATGCTGGAATTGTTTCAGGTCTTACAGCCAAGGGAGAGAGTGGGTTGTGGGCTTACATTTTTTTTTATTGGGAAGAGGGGAAGCAATTTGGTGTCAGACTTGAAAAGCCTTGAAGAACTAACCCAAACAGCCTGCATTTCAGGAACTTGGGACCTAGCAAGGGAAGAGGAGAGATGCTGAAGTGATGCCTGCTGGTTCTTCCTGGACCAAGTAGGGATGCAGCTTTTGGTGGGCTTAACTTACAGAGTATGTCTTATGTTTTTAATCTACCTTTTAAACTTCCAAGGGGCAGGAGAGTGTTTTGTTTCCCCTCAGTTTCCCCATCTCAGAAGGCAGGTGATATGAGAGGGGAGGTGGAACAGCAGCCTTGTGGCTCTGCAGCCACACAGGAGTGTTCATGTCCCAGGCGGCAGCATGAGCTGCTCACCTTGGACACTGCACAGCAGCTCCAGAGCCCCAGGCAGCAAATGTGCCCCACCTCATGTTGCAGTTGTGGTGCTGCTGGCTGGCCGTGGCTGGGAGCTGTGCAGGCTCTGCATGACGACACCCTTGGCTCAGCTGGCCCTCTGCAAAGGCTGGACTTTCTGCTGGAGCTGCCTTGGCTCTCCCAGCCGCCCAGGGAAACTTGGGAGCAGGCCAGTGGCCTCCTGAAGCCCTCAGTTAGCTACCAAAGCACTGTGGAAGCGCTAATTTTAATAAAAGATATTAAAAAGTCAAGTCCTGACCCTTGCAGGAGGCACCCTGTGTCTGCTGACAGCACGTGGGCTCATCCTTGGCAGTTCCTACACCAAGGTGGGCTGCTCAGAGCTCAGCTGGACCTGCCTTCAGGCTGGAGCACTGGACCTGCATTCGGCTCAGAAATGGAAACAAGGTGCAGTCAGTTAGGGCTGAAGTTTCTTTCCACTCATGCTGTATAAATTTTAATCCTGATTTATAGCCTCAGTTTGCTGCTCTCCATTCATTGGTGCAATCATAATTGCTTCCCCCAAGGTCTGTCTTGTGCATGCAGAAAGGATGGACAGAATTTCCATGCTGGCATTCTTACGGCTTAGTTTGTATTCCCCTTGTTGGATGACCAAAGATTTCCACGTGGGGACTCTTTTTGGCTGGGAAAGGGAGATTTCTGTTGCTGGTTTTGTGACATGGAGTCCCTAAAATTTTAATCTTGGAAGACTTAACTTTGGATGTGGTCATGTTCTTACTGTTAGCATTTTAAAGTTCTTGGAACAAGAGTGAGCAAACTGGGCCTGAGTCAAGCAGTGTCAGTAAATGCTCTGTCCTGCAGTGTAAATGGCACTATTTGGCAACAAGGCAGCCAAGGGTTTTCTATAGTGCAAGAAATGACTGGATGATGTTTGGCTTAAAGAGAAATCCATTTCTTATTAAAACCAGACTTGATTGCTGGATTATTTTCTACAGCAGTTTTTATAGGTTAGGGATATATCTTTAGCTGTCAGTTCACCCAACTGAACAAGTATTCCACAATGTTTTGTTGTGAGAGGCCAGCCTTTACAGAGGTTTGTTCCTTGTGCCTGGGCAACGGGGGGACAACTTTGTAGGTGGTTAATGAATACTGATCAAATGACTGTGAGGAGCTCTCATGGCAAATGGCCCTTCCAGCTGCTTCCCAGTCACCTAAATGGTCACCTAACTGGCAGAACTGGGGAGCTGAAACTCTTTGAGGGAGTGAAACACCTTCCAGCAGTCAGGCCATGCTGCCTCGGGCAGTGCTGGGGGGTGGAACAGCCATCTCCTGGTCACTGATGGACTGCACTGAGAGTGCTGTCTGATGTGTCACAACTTTTCTTCTCCTTGCAGGCTTCACAGAGCCCAGTGTGCAATCAAACAGACTCAGGTAACTGTGCAGAGAATAGGGAGGGAGATTGAGGAGAAGCTGAGATGCACGTCCACACGGAACGAGCTGGTACGTTGGATTTATTTGAGCTTGCTTTCTGGGCTTGCTGAAGCATCAATCTGGGTCTCAGTCATAAGCTTGGGGGGTTTAATACTTGAACTTAATCTTTCTTTAAAATTTCAAAGGGCGATTCACCTGAGAGCTGTGCAATGTAATGCATTTGAGTTGTGTGCTACTCAGGTGAATTGATGGATCACTTACTCTATTTCTACCTTTTCTTTATATAATCACTTTGTTATAAAAGCATAAACATTACACAGTGCACAAAAGAGGTTTCTCAGGGAAAACAAACTTGTAATGATTTAGATAAATCTTGACAGGAACCTGTGGTGGATTCAGAGTGAGGTGAGTCTACTGGCTGTATCTTCTTGCAGCCCAACTCCCTTTGGGCAAGCAGAATTCATGCAAAAACTGTCACTCAAGTGACATGTTCATTTGAAGCAGAAATTGTATTGGATCTGGCAATAGCTTTTGACAGCTTGTTTTGCCTGCCCTCTTCCCCTCTCCAGAAGAGTCTGTTGGCACTAGTTTCTGCTCTTTGCCCAGCAAAGCTGAGCTCATCCAAAGCAGTGAGTTGACAGAAAAGCGGCTCGTGGTGACCTCATCGTATTGGTGCTCACTGGCAGATGGCCTTGTATAGGAAAGGGCAGATCTGCAGTGAGAGGTTACTTCGTCACTGTAAAGGAGGTTCTGGCTTGAGCGTGCTCAGCAAAATTCCCAAAGTGGCAAACTGGTTTAGGGGTTTGACAACATGGAATAAAAGGGACTTTGTTCGCCTGCTCTAATCTCAGGGGTTACATGGTAGATGGAGAGGCAAAGAACTCACCTCCCTTAAGGGACAGTTCAGCATATCGTGGGAGTCTCTCCAACCCAGAGATCCTTTACCTTCTGCTGGTACCTCGACTGTTAGAGGGTTTTTAACCATCTTCTCTTCAGTTGTGGATATCCTTTGTCCTTCCTTCCAAAGGCTTTTCCTTTATAAGTACCTGTGAGCAAAACTGTCACACAATCCTAGACTGAGCTGGATGGGGCTCTGAGGTCTCCCTGGAGCCTTCTTTTCTCCAGGCTGAACATCCCCAGCTCTCTCAACCTTCTCTTTGTATGTTTTTTCTTTTCTCATCCCCCTGAAGCTGGGAATTGAATGTAGTAGTGCAGCTTGGACAGGTCCCACCTTTGTGCATCTCGGACATGTCCCACCTTTGTGCAGCTCCTGCCTCTGTTGAGTTCAGCCTCCTTAGGGCTCCCCTTCCCCCAGACTGCTGAGCCCTTTGCCTGGGAGTGAGTGCTCATCCTGCTCTGCTCTGGTTTTTTGTCCTGCAGAAGTTTCTTTCCACCTCTCCTTAATTTCTGCTCCGGGGAGGGGATGAATCCCCCAGGAGGAACAAGCCCTGTGAGACATAGATGAGTCTCCCTCCTTCCAAAGCAGGAAAATGGTGACAGTCTTGGGGAATCTGCTACCTGTGATAGTCTCTGAACTCAGCCTTTAGTCTGGCAGGCACTATAATCTTGTGTTTTTCCTTCCCTCATATAACCCTTTTAAGGAATTGCTTCTGTGCAGAAAGACTCTCCTTTATTTTTCAATCTATTGTTCTTCCACTAGAAGAAAGAGAGTGAGTGTTTACAGCTGAAGATCCTGGTGCTACGTAACGAACTGGAGAGGCAGAAGAAGGCCCTTGGGCAAGAAGTGGCCTCACTGCAGAAGCAAAAAAGCACTTTGTGTGGCAGAGGTAAGTGTAGAAACCTTAGCCTGGCTTGTGATCATGGTGCCTAAAATGGCATGGTTTCTTTTTTGTTTTGATTTATTGTCTGGCTCCAACGAGCCTGTGTTTTCTTTACCTGAGATCTGCAGGCAGGTGGAAATTCTTCCCCATGTGTGTTGTACTGAGTGCTGGACAGCAGTTTGGGGTGTCTTGTCTCTAAAGGCTTCTCTGAAGCAATCTCAAACCTGTGCCTCATTAACATTTTAGTAGAAAATCAGAAGAGCTGCTCTGTAATACAGTAAAGTGTCTTGATAAAGGGACTTTTTAATGTCAGGAGGGAGGTTACTGTACCTGTGGTTAGGATTCCATTTTAAGTGTTAAGAGAAAAAGTCCCCTTCAATAGCTTGTCATGGAAGTGCCAGCTGAAAGGCTGAGTCCTGTTGGTGTTGTCCTGTACTGGAAAAGGGACCTGCAGTAAAATGCTGCTTCACTGCTCCTTTGGAGCTCCCTGTGGCCAAGCTACACAAATGTTTGATCTTCTTGCAGGTTTTTTTTTTCTATTATTGTTGTTAGTGCTTAGTTGAGCCTAAAAACAGTCACTATTAAAGATGAGATTTTTTTCCCCATGTACTTGGTTCTGTCTGGAACTGTTGAGATGCCATAATTTTATTCCTGCCCTCGTGGCCATGGGGAGAGCAGGTACCAAAGGAAATTGGGTTGTGTTTGGCTGGTGTGCAGTGCACCAAGACAGGTGCTCCGCCCGTGCTGGCATTCCCCACTCTGGGAGCATAACGTGGGAAATGGTAAAGAGTCAGGGCAGGGTTATTGCCAATATTTGGGTCACATCTACTTTTGAGACTTCTGCTAACTAAGGAAACATCTGACGCTATTTCCTGATTCCTCTCGTTGTTTAGAAAATGCCTATGGGAGCGAGTACGAGAAACTTGGAGAGCATAAGGAATCCCTGTGTGAATTAAGGAAGGAATGCACTGCCAAGAGGTGAGGGGGCCTCTGATTGCTCTACACTTGGGAAAGAAATACAGGCTTGAGAGCAGGCCCATGGAAATGGGACTGCCGGCACTGAATTCCTCCCCATGTGGCCCCAAAACTTCTCTTAAGACGTATCAGCTACCATTTGTAGCTCTCTAGTGGGAGAATTACCAGTGGCAAGTCTAGAAGGGGAGAAAACAGAGTCTTGGTTGCATGTGTGGGCTCTGGTGGGACTTCTGGGTCTGCTTAGGGCAACAGCTTTGTAAGGCTGCATTCTCAGCCAAGAAATGTCAGGAATGTGAGGTGCGTCTGAAAACAACAACTTTTGTCTGCTGTGTTACTGTTTTGGGTGCAGTTACCCAGCTTTTGGGGCCGGGAGGTGGTACCTGGGGGGCTGCAGTCCCCTTATTGATGCTTTGGAAGGAACTAATGGCTTTGGGATCTCTTTCCCCAAAGAGAACAGCTTTTGAAGACACATGCCCAGCAGACTATTCGATGTAAGCAGCTGCTGTCAGAGCTATCCTACATCTACCCCATTGATCTGGTATGTTTTCAGCATCCTAAAAATCTGTTTGATAGAAAAGAAACTCCCTATTTATTGCCCTGCAAGCAAATACCATGTTTTGTTTTTGATGAAATTTGTTCTTTGCTCATCCTTTTGGTTCCAGCTTTTTTTTTTACAAACTTCACAGGGAGGGGACTGCATTAAAAGAGTAGAATAGCTGTAATTTAATGTCTGTTTCCCTTTTGTTTACAATGGTGTAAAGTAATGCTGACAGCAGGTGAGCTGAACTCTTAACAGTGTGCACAGAAACAGATGTCAAAACGGTGAGCTCCGAACACTTCTGTACAATGATTTGATTAAGGTGAAGCTTTTCCTTCTTCACAACAGTTGCATGTATTTTCTGAATTTTGTCAAATGTGGATTAAGATACTGTGTCAAAGGCACTCTGAGTTTAATTGAATGCTTAGGCTTTATTTTTATTTTTTTTCCTTAGCTTTGTTGTCATTGGATTTCATGCAGGTCTTGGTTTTCTGGGTGTTATTGTTCCATTCTCACCTTCCACTGTTGATTTTAAACTTGCAGAATGATCAAAAGGATTACTTTGTTTGTGGAGTCAAGCTTCCTAATTCTGAAGACTTTCAAGGTAGCTGGATACTCTTACTGTAGCTGTTACACTTAACCCTGCTTCTAAACTTCAGAAAGTTAAGTGAACTGATAACAGTGGCTTGGGATCCAAATTCTTGACTACAAAGGTCTAGATCTAGAAGAAAGCTTAGGAATTTGTTATTCCTACTTCCTTGCTAGTGCAAAGCAGGCTGCTGTTGGCTCTCAGAAGAGCACCTGTGTGTTCTCAGACTCCAGCACTGCAACAGGTTACCCAGAGAGCTGGGGCGTCTGTTCCAGGGGGATGTGTCCAGCTCAGAGCCCAGCTGGACACAGTCCTGGCCAACCCCTGCTACCTGCCCTGCTCTGAGCCATTCCCAGGGTGCCTTCCAAACTCAGGGATTCTGCAAAATACTGGTGGGTGAGCTCAGGTTCCACCAGGGCCACTTCCAGCCCCAAATCTTGCCGGGGCAGCAGGCAGCAATCCCCTCTTGGTCTGCTGGAGCTGCTACTGAGCTCCCCAAAGAAATACCTCGCAGAAAGGAGACTTTAAGCCTCTGTGACAGTGTGAAGTACTTTATAAATCAGCTGCTACTTTAACTGTCGACCCTCATCCTCTTGCAGAGGCAAATATTTGGTGTGCCTGTCTGTCTAACAGTTGTACAGGTAACTGCATGCATTCACCTGGTTGCTGTGAATTGGAACTCCAGGAGAAGCCCCTGGAGAACTTCTTGCTCTCCCAGGGCTTGCTCACTCTGGTTTCTTGAGCAAAAACCTCCATCAACTACCTAACTCTTTAAATTACTCCCATAGTAATTAACTGATACTAACAATCTGTATATTGGATGCAGAATACTGGAGGGATAATCTGTAAAACAGATTAATTTGTCAGTAGGACCAAAACCAGGCTATTGCTTTGTTTTCCTGACTGCACTAAGTGTGGTGATGAGCTTGGCTTGGTAATTCTTCAGGAACCCGTGGTGTGTATCTTCTGGCCTATTTTCAGTTTCCTGCTATTAATTCCTTACTAAAGAATTACTAATTCTTTACCCAAGGCTTTAGAACTACTGTGTTGTGAGCATTCAGCTTAGTGAAATATGCTGTTAAACTTGAAACCTGGCACGAATCTTAGATTTGGGAGACGTTTTTTACAAAAAATAGGCATCTGAAGGATCAAAAAAAAATATTCCTCAAAGAGCCAGTTTTTCGCTGGGTCTGTTCAGTTGATTCCATGTCATGCCTATGTATGGCTCTTGTCTTTCTCTACTTTTAATTCTTTGTGAGGGATACAAGGGAAAGGGAAAGCCCTGCTTGGTTAAGGGTGTAGTTTGAATCACAAGACCTGCGGCAGGTGAAACTTTAAGGTTGAAACCAAATTAAAAATGACACTTTGAAACCAGAGTTAATCCAAATTTCCCCAGTTTTTGGCAGAGAACAGAGTTCCTCCCCTGGGGTGGGTGTGTCTCTGGGTGACCTCCCAGGGGATGGAGCTGTGGAGGGACCCTCCCTGCCCTGCTCAGTGTAGCCCCATCCCAGAATGCCCAAAGCTCCAGGCCTGAGCTTTGTCCCGGGGGTTTAGTTTCACTGTCCCCACCTCCTCTTCCCCGTCCTTCCCAGGCACTGCCAAACTGGCAGGAGAACGAGCCACGACCCGTTTCCCATGAGGGGCCACCACAGGGACGTGCAGACGGTGGTGGAGCCCTCCAGCGTGACCCAGGTGGTGTCGGGCTGTGGCCTCTGAGGGCTGCCCTGGTGGTGGAGCAGCACCAGGAGCGGGTCCGACAGCGGCATCTCCTTGTCGTTGGCAGCCAAGGACGACGGCAGCATCGCTGTGGCCCTGGGCTACACTGCCCACCTGGTCTCCATGATCTCCTTCTTCCTGCAAGTGCCACTCAGGTATCCCATCCTCCACAAGGGCTCCCGCTCCACCATCAAGGACAACATCAACGACAAGCTCACGGAGAAGGAGCGAGAGTGAGTATGTCGGAGTGTCCTGCTGTGCTTCCCTCCAGGCAACACAAAGTGCCCCCCCTTGAGCAGCTTTGGGTAGTCTGAAGTGACACAGGATTTGTAATTTGCTCAGAACAACAAATCAACACCCAAACCCCCCTCCTTGAGCACCTTTGGGTACTCACATGGAGTTTGAGTTTCCTGCTTTCAGTAGCTGTGGAACAGTTGGAGTTGGTCATGCAGGAGTTGTGGGATCCAGTTCAGCTCTGCTGTTCTGGCTCTGTTGGCACACACATGCCTTTGATTTGGCTTCCAGTAATGCTGGAAAAACTGAAATGGTGTTTCTTACAGGTGAGTTCTGGCTGCTGGCTGGAAAAATTGCCTTCTGTGTTTTGCTGCTGGCAATGGGAATAAAGTGCAGGTGGCAAGTGTAGCCTCCCTGGGAGCTCCTGCCAGTGCTGGAGTGGGGGCTGATCAATGGGAGGGGATAACAGCTTTCTTTAACACAGGGGAGTTTAATCAATTGAAAAAGAACACAGGAGACTGCCACCTACTATAAACCAGCTTTATTGAATATTAAGAGCTTTTTGTTTGTTCTGTAACTCTTGTCTTTCAGCATAACAATTCAGATGAAGATGGAAGGTTTTTACTGTGCCTAACTGTCAGGGTTGGGGTGCTTGGAAGGGTCTGGTTTCCCTTTGAAGCTTAGTGACTTGTGGCAGGACACACAAGGGAATTTGCCTGAAGAGTTAAACTCGGGCCACCTTGTTCTGACCCAGTGAAATACAACGGTATCGTGATGTCTCTTAAAGTCATTTTGATGCCACTTTAATAACATGTCCGAACACTTCCTGGGTAACTTAACAGAGCATTAACCTCTGTTGCTTCAGTGTAGCTCTCAAAGCATGTGGTCGTACCCCTTCCTGCGCATCACTTGGAGGAGGGCTGCAAACTCCAACATCTCTCTGGAAAACAAATTTCTGAGGAGTGGAGCTGCCTGTGTGTGGGTGTATAAAGATTAACCTAATTTCCTGTTGTCTGAGACAGATTGGAGGCTTTAGTCCTTCTGGCTACATCCTTCCAACCCTCGTGACTTAATACTTGATTTCACAATACATTTCTGAACAGGAAAAAGTTTAGCTAAGAATATGAATCCCTGTTGGGCCATTTACCTGTGTTCTGCAAGATTTTTTGAGGATTAGCTCCTGCTGAGATCTTCTCTTTCCAGCTATTGGAGAGACAATCCCACCACCTCTCGAAGGACTTTAGTTGCTATAGAAAACCTCCAATGCCTTAAATTGCAGTTTTCTTTCTAAACTAATGGCTCATGTTTCTCCCTTGCTCCTGACTGCATTGAGCACAGCAATTAACATGCATTATTACATTTCTTTATTTCAGTCACCTGTCCTTTAGCAGCTTTTCCAACTCCAACATAAACTGTTGAGTAATTGCAGTGAGGTAATCCCTGTATTTAATCTTTACAGTAACACACACATCCTGATTACTGACTGTGTTGAACATTTTACTTGGCTTTGTACTTTTTTTTTGATTGCAGGGTTGCCCCAAGATCCTTATTAGGGGCTTCCAGAAATTGTGCTTTGGGGGAATAGCTCAGCTTTTCACACGAGAGCAAACTCATAAGTGATGTGTTTGTTTTTAAGGTTAGAAGGATAAAGGTGTTGGCCGCACTGCCAAGTTTCTTCACCAGCTTTTCTGAGCCCTCCTGTTAAGCTGGTTAAACACTTTCAGAATGTAACTAACTCTTGGGAAATGCTTCATCTGCTTCTGATTTGTGTTCTTGGATGATCCAGGTCACTTCTGTGAGAACCCTGAGATCTGTCAGGTTTGTCTGCTGCAATTACTATCCTGTTGGGAGCTGAAGTAGGAGGCTGTGGTGGGAACTCAGCACTCCTCTGGCCTCAGTAGAGGACATCATCTCAGGCTGCACCAGAGCAGGTTTGGGTTGGATATCAGGAGGAATTTCTTCACAGAAAGGGTGACAACACTGGAAGGGGCTGCCCAGAGAGATGTTGGAATCCCCATCCATGGAGGTGTCTTAAGAAAGGCCTGGATGTGGCACTTGGTGCTCTGGCCTGGTTGACGTGGTGATGTTGGGTCACAGGTTGGGCTTGATGGTCTTGGAGGTCTTTTCCAAGCTCAGTGGTTCTGTGGTTACTGAGGGTAGTGTGAGGTATAGGATGGCTGCCATGCAGTGTATGGCCAGCCCTGCAACTGTAGAGATGTTAGTGTTTATAACCTGTTCAGTAAATGTTTCCTCTTAGAATCAAAACATGGTTTTGATACTACTAAAACACTGTTTTCTCTGATTAAATCTATGACTTTTTGAACTACCGAGGTAAGGCAAGAAGCTGATTTTTACTAAATGTCTCATCACTGCACTTCTTCAGTGGTCCCTTTTGACCTCTCCAGAGTGCACTGTAGGGAGGAGGAGTCCCTCAGGAGTTCTGGAGTGTGAAGGACTTCATACAAGCACCATCGGTGACGTTGCAGAGGACACAGAGTCTGGTGGGGGTCGGGCCCCACTCCCAGGAACAGGGGACAGGACAAGTGGAAACAGCCCCAAGCTCTGCCAGGGAAAGGTCAGGTTGGGTATTAGAAACAACTTCTTCACAGAAAGGGCTGTCCAGCCCTGGCACAGCTGCCCAGGGCAGTTGGGGGAGTCCGCATCCCTGCAGGGGTTTAACCAAGCTGGGGATGTGGCACCTGGGACAGGGGTCAGTGGTGGCCTTGGCAGTGCTGGGGAACAGCTGGGTTTGGGTCATTGCTAACACTCTAGCATCCCGAATGATCCCTGGGTATACAACTCCCAAACTGAAGCTACCCAGGACAGCAACATGTCCCTCTCTGCAGGGACAGAATAAACCCCCTGAATTCTTTGGCCCTGCTCTGGTGCAACTGAAACCTGGCATTTCATCACGTTCTCATCAGCACAGTGGGAATGCTGAGATGGAACCATTCCTGATGTCCTCGCACTGTGTCTGGCAAGCCCTGCATTTCATGCTTCTGGTAGTCTGCTCCAAAAGTTTCAGTGCAGAATAGCTTCCAGCTTCGGGCAAAATAAGGGTTGTTATGTCTGGAGGTTGTGAAACTCCCTGTGTCAGTGTTGCTGCTCATGTCATGGTGTTGTGTAATAGAAACAGCTTGAAAATATATATACTCCTCTAAGAAAATAATGATGTTTTTGGAGCTTAATCACCTTTCTAGTACCCTGCATGTATCTGCACAAGGAAATGCACATTGAGGGCATTCAGTTTTTGCATTGTCACTCATACTGTGTCCTTTAAGAGGTTTTCAAGAACTCTTAACTTCTCTGCTAGGTCCTTTGGAAATGAGAATGTTTCAAGAGGGTAAACCCCAGGGCTGGAGATGCTTCAGCAGTGCAGAGTTAGAGCAGGGGAACCTGCCCTGTGCTGTGTGTGGTTCAGTGGTAACTGCTGTCATGAGTCACTGACAGTGGGAGTTCTCTTGTAAAATGTTCCTCTTGGGCCGGTTCTGCTCCAAAACTGCTGCCGCATTACCCTTCTCAGTGCACTGGTTTGCAGTTCTCTGGAGTGTGGCAAGCTGGATTTGCAAGCGAGTGTTGCTGCCCCAGCCTGTGGATGGGTTTGGAGCAATTGGAATCCGCTGGTTGAATGAGCACAATCTCCGAGATCCTCTGCTGGAGCCTTACTCCAGGTGGGAAGAACAGGAAGACCAGCGTGGTGAGGTGGCACTGGCAGCAAAGCAGCCTGGAAAAGGGGCACGTGAGCAAGTGAAGAGTGACTTGGCACTGGCATGGCCGTTGCCCAGCCCAGCTGAGAGGGCTTGAGGTGTATTTGGTGCTTCAGCTGGGATAATGAAAGGGCAGCTTTGGGAGGAAATCTTGGCAAAGCGCAGTCAGATGGAGGGAGATGTTTGCTTGAGAAATGGAAGAGCTGTCAAAGCAGAGCAGACTCTTCGGGGTAGATGGAGTGTGTGTTAAGTGTTCAGCTATATTGCTCAAAGGATGCCTTTTGCCATGAACTTATCTTGAACTGTGTTTTTACATTCTACATTCTTGAGGATGTTTAGCTCCAATTCTGGCTTGTTTTATTCTTGATTACCGAAATGATGCTTTTTGCCTTCAGTGGGTCAGCAGATATTGCAGTGCATAGATGAAGAATTAGGTTAGGTGTTCTTTAATAAATTTAGATCCTGTTAACACTGTTTCTGGGAACTGGAAGTTTTAGAATGCTCCTGGCCAGTCTGAGAGAGCAGATTTTGTTTACTGCAGTAGATGAGACCATTGACCCCAGACATCTCCAGCTGAGAAATGTTTCTGTGAGGACGTATGAGACTTAATTCACTCCCATTGGAGCACTCTACTCCTGATGAGACAGTTTTTCAAAACATGACTTCATTGTTTCAAACAAGCAGAGACTTGCTCTGTATAAAGTGTCTTCCCGTTAAAAGTGATCCTCCCGAGGCAGGGAGATCTGCAGTGCTGATAGCAGGGTTTGTGCTCTGCCCTTCCACGTGGTCCTTGTGCTGGGATATCCATGGCCTGGATGGTGCGAGCTTTGAATCCAGGCTGAAATGTGTCCTGCAAAGGCACCAGTGTCCCTGGCCCCAAGGGTTCTTGTGAGCTCTGAGCTGCTGGAAAGGATTGTTTGCTGGAACAGTGGAATGAGGCCCTCCTGGATGAATTGGTGACTCTTACCAGGACCTGCCTGACTCTCCAAATGTGGGTCTGTGCTTCTGTATTTCCTCTCTCTGGTCTGCCCACACTGAAGTTACTGTGTGTTGTCCAAGAGCAGTTCCACTTACCACAGAGATGCTTCTGCTTGCAGTGATCACCATCTGAACTATCAGACAGGCATTTGGAAAGTGCAGGTCAGAAAGTCAAACTGCCAATGGTTTCCTTTCCCAGTAAACTGATTATCTGTGTTGTGCAAAGCTTGCAGGAGGTTGTGCTCTTCCCCCTTGGCAGTCTGTATTTTTGTCATCAAGTTGGTTTCACAAGTGTAGTTTTTTCTCTCAAGTAGGAACTCAAATCCATGTAGGAATCCAGCCTGAATTCACTTGGGATTTGGGGGTCATATCCATGCCTTAGTCTCCAATAAGCAGAGTGCACACTTGCCATCCTTTTTTCTGCCTTTTAATTTTGGGTCTTCTACTGAAGATCTGTGCCAGTCTCTGCTCTGAAGCTGATAGAGCTGTGGTGCAGCTCTTCTGAGAAGGAAGCAGGTTTTAAAGCTGTGCAGCTAAAGCTCCTTGTGCCTTGGTCTTCAGGTGGAGTGCTGAGAGGTGTGGGAAGTGCTGGCATTTTGGTGTCTGTGGTTCTTGAGCAACCTACTTTTTCTGATATTTGATTTGAAGTGTCCTGGGGAGTTGTGATTTCCAGTGGTGGTCCTTCTCACTTAAAAGGCTTTCAGGCTTTGCTGCTTCTGGTTCAGAGAAGTTCAAAAAACAGTCTTGCTCTCCTGGATACAACATTCCCTTACGATGAGCAAACAGGATGTGGTTGGCTTGGGGGGGAAAACTCTACCTCCTTCCTCCCCTGCCAGCCCCCCTTGCAGACCCCCAAAAGGAGGTGAGGCTGAAATAACTCAAAGTTAGGAAACATTTAAACCTTTTTCTTGAAGACTCCTCATATTTCAGACATATCAAGCTCGAACTTGTGACTTTTTCAGGTCATTATCTTATCTGGATGGGGCTATTTGGTTCTGTCCTTGTGTAGTGTCCCATCAATAGATTTACGTTTGAAACTCCTCATTTTCTTGACTGAGCCCTGTTTCCTAGTGCAGTGTGAGGCCCAGTTGCTCCCTAGATCTGATGGATGGCTCTGCTATCACGGCAGTGACTTACAGACAGAACTTCCAGCAGCTCTTTATCTGTGTGATAGTGAAGAATTGGGTTCCAGCTGCCTTCTGCCAGGTCTGCTCCTCAGCCCCCTCCCTGCAGCCCTCCCGCTTAGTGTCCCTGGGAATAAGGAGTGAAGGGAACAGCCGGGCTGGGTTTGTTCCCTGACAGATTTGGTGCAGTTGGGCAGGAGTATCAGCTGCTGTAAACAGTGATGTGGCAGTGCGGTGGTGTTGGCTTCCTTCAAACTTTGGGCTGAGATGCCAGCCTTTAAGGTCCCTCCCTACCCCAACCCTTCTGTGAGAAGCAAGTGTTCCTACTGTGTAAATGTCCTTGCTGGTAGTTTGGCTTGCAAAGCTGCAGATGTTCCTGGTCCTTGCAGTTGTGCGTGACTGTGAAAGTTGATGCTATCTTAACACAATTCCAAGCTGGATTTGGAATTTTGCTCAGATTTGCCAAATGGGATGTAATGGTCTATTTAAATTGTGCCACTCTTGAGCCTGGGGAAGACAGTTGGATGTAACGTGTAAAAATCATTATCCCGCTGCCTTCTTCTCTTAAGAGCTCTCTGAAATAGAGATTAAACTTCAGGACAATTTGGGATATGGCAGAAGTTTGAACAGAAGAGAGAATAAGAGATCTAAAACATATGGATACCAAAGTAGAAGCAGGTGAAGGCAGTTAAAAATGAAGCACTTTCTTAAGCTTTAAAAATAGTTTGTATTAAAGACAGGCTGTTACAGACAGTAAAAATGGGCCACCGGTACATTGGTACATATGTGATGTTTCTGGATGCAGAGGAGTTCGTAAATCACAGAACACAACAACAAATGCATTTGGACTTGAAGTCGTAAGAGATACTTGAGGTCTGCCATAAATGTATGGGAGAAGGATTCTTTCATGTCCCCCTAAGAGTTGCCATCTGCCTGAGCCAAGACCCCTGGGACTCTGGCATGTTCCTCAGGCCCTGTGGTGACTGTGCCAGCTCAGGAGAGCTGAGGATATGGCACTGGAGGAGCCCCTGAGGGCTGCGTGAGGTCGCCTGAGGAAGGCAGGATGGTGAGGAGGAGGTTCTGGAGCTTACAGCAGAACCCAGAGCATGACTGTAACAACTCCTTTGAGCTGTAAGAGTGGTCTGGTGCTTAAACAACCACAATTAGGCTGTTTTTAGCTTTGAAACATGCCTCTGGTTTTCCACAGTCCCAGGGCTGCAGTCCATATATTTGAAATTCAGTAAGAGATGGGTCACAGCCCTTTGTTCTGCACTAACTCATACTCTTTATGAGTCACTATTAAGATGACTACTGCTGTCTGCCCTCTCTTTATGTACAGGAATACATCATCCACAAGGTTATCAGGGCTGTGTTGTAAGAAGTCTGAGTGCTGTTGACATGTTATATTCTGTAGTTGTAAGTAAATATCAAGCTGTTTTTACAAGGGCACGGGTTGAACCTCCCAGAGCAGAAGCTGCTCAGTTCCTAATTCCTGCCTGCTCACAGGGCAGGGGTATGGTCTCTGGATGGGCTCCTCCAGTGTGGTAGTGCTGCTCTGGGGAGGACCAGAGCTCTTCTGAGTGTAGTCAGAACAGATTTCCTACTCCCTGACTACTTCTCTTAGATGATCTTTCCTGGGGTTTGCACAGCAGCACCTGTAGCTTCTTTTTTCTTCTTCCCACTGAACATCCCACAGTTACCCCTTTGAGTCTGCCATCTCAGAGTTGGTGTCTGTTCTGCTTTAAAGGAACTTAGTGATTTCTTCTTGCCCCCCAAATGTATCAGCAGGGGTGGGACAAAGGAAGGTGCTCTTTGGAGCAGAGTGGGCAGTTGGGTGCCAGTTTGCATTTTATTACACGCTCCGTGATTATAAAAGTACTGAAATAGTACTTTTCAAAAGTGTTTAGGATAACTAAAACCTTGCAGGCTTAACTTTCTGCAGCACACCAGAGGGAGGGATTGAGCTTCCAGTCCAGCTTTCCTATGGAGCAGGCAAGAACTGGATGCAGGGAGGCAGCAGTTTGAGTTGTGCTCAGTTACAGTCCATGAAGCGCCATATGAAATGTTGGGGTTCCCCCCCTGGAGTTCATTGCCTGTGACCAGGCTTAGTGGGCAAGCAGGAGAGCACAGACACACACACAAGCTGTGGTGTTTGTCTCTGGAGTCCTAAATGTGCATGCACAGAGACAGCCACTGACAGTTCTCAGGACTTGCATGGAAGTGATTATGGTGGGAAGGCTGACCCAGGGATGTGTGTGGCTTAAAGGCTTTCAGGATTAATTAGTGCGAGTTAGAGGGGAGAAATGTGAATATTGGCAAGGGAGCAGGACCAGTGCGGTAAACAGCAAAGCCTAATTTTCCCTCTTAAAAGAAGCTGTGTGTGGGAGATGGCAGCACCACAGACCAGAACTGCCCTCTTTTCTCTGCTGCACAGGTCGAGCTCTGTGTCTAATAACAGGATATGTGGTTCCCATTACCAGGGACTTCATGGAGTACTGCCTTGGGATGAAACACGGCTTGTGTTCCTAATGGTGCTTTTATTGTCAAACAAGGGTTGGTTTGAGGCTGTTAATTGTAAAGGTATCCTTTGAATCTCCCCCCTGCTCTGCTCGGGCAGTGTAACTGGAGATATTGAGGTGAATTCCTTTTGCTTTGTGTTTTACACTTAGGATGGAATTTTTGTAGCGTGTGTTCATTTGGAAGGGTTTCACTTGCTTGCATGGGGAACTAGTTGGATTTATAGATCTATTAAGCAAGGTGAGTTAGATATATACTGTTCACAGGGATTTTTATATTCCTCAACTTGAAGTGACCTGGCGAGTCTGAAAGTAGCATAAAACTTGAAGGTGACATCTCAATATTTGATCTGCTGTGATCGTGACCTGCTGACCTTCAGCTTTAATGGCGCTATGTAATTATTAAAAGTTGCAAATGTACTCCATTGTGGGGTTGATGGCTGATAAACTCCACTTTGCCTAATCACCTCTGCAGAATGTGTGTTGTTTCTAGTAGATACCGATCTCCTGGATTTGTTATCTTTGATTTGAGAGCCTTTGCTTTCTGCCTTAATGGGGGGTTTGTGCAGGTAATACACTCAGCATCGGGGTTGGGAGCTGCAGGATGTGTGGTTCCTGAGTTTGAGATTGTAGTGAGTGCTGGATTGCACGTGATGGCCTCAAAGCTGTGGTGCTGAGGAGGAGGCAGGCCAGTCCTCAGAGATGCAGTGTACAGCTGCGAAAGCTGTCCATGAGAAGTGCTGCTCTTAAGCTGAGGTTCCTACACCAGATGTGTAATATTCTATTCCTGAATGCTGAAGCTGTCAAACAGTTCCAGGACTGTAGGGACTAAAGCTTTGGTTCCCCCATCTCACCCAGCAGGTAAGGCAGTGCTGTGCTGTCTATTTGCTCCATCTGAAATGCTGAGCAATATTTATTAAATAGGAGAAGTAAACCTGAGGAGTGTATTTGCAAGGGCTGTGGTGACCTGTGATGCTGTGAGTGACTTAAACCCTCGGGGGGTGGTGTGAAGGTTGTTGAGAGGAATCGCTTCTGACTGTTGCTCTCGTGAGCCTGCACCTTCTTCTCTGCTGAGGGGGTTTGTGCTCTGGCAGTCACAGGATAACACAGAGTCATCATAAGCCTCTTTTAAAAACCTGAAATGCTTCAAAAAATGAAATTCCTCGGCTGAGTTTTGACATCAGTTCTGAAAAGGCTGACTGACTGGAGCTGCTGAGGTTTCCAAGTACATCCTGTGGAAGGGGGTCCCTGGGGGAAGTCAGCAAAGGGAGCTTTGTAAATCTTTACCTTCTCAGAAAAGGAGCCTGGGGCTTTTTGAAAGTTTGCATGAGCATCTGAATTGTTTCACCTTAAATGCTTTTTTTTCCCCTCTTTTTTTTTTTTTTTTTTTCTTTCCCATCAGATTTCCTTTATATCCAAAAGGAGGGGAGAAGCTTCAGTTTGAATATGGAGTTTATCTTCTCAACAAAAATATAGCACAGGTAGGTACACTTGAGGTTGTTTCTTTATTGTCCTTCATTTGTATCAGTTCTGTGCTGCTTGTCAGTATGACCTGAGTGTGCATGTGCTGCTTTGTACTGCTGTTCTGTGCCGAACACCTGGGCACTGAGACACATCCTTGGAACCACTGTCTTACCTTGCACCTTTGGCCTTGAGGTTTTCTTCTGTGCTGCCTGGGGAAGGACTGGCCAGAGAAGAGTGACTTCCTTTTCAAATAGGCAGTTCTAGGAGCCTGCACACACTGCTTTGGAAACCGTAAATGTTTTCTGCTTTTGTGTTCTGTCACACTTTAAGATCCATTCATGTCATTCTCACTGCTGTCTTTAGTGTCCTGTATTATTACTTTAACTGGTATTCTACTCTCATAAGAAAACACAAGTGGAAAAGCTGAAGTCTTGCAAATGCATGACTTTATACTTAATCTAAAAAAAAAAAAGTTCTCTAATCAACCCTGCTTCCTTGCTTTTAGTGTATTTAAAAATCAGCAAGTAATCACTTACTTAAACAAACCAGATTATAATAATATCTTCCTCTTTGCAAACTGCTATGCACTGAAAGACCACCTTCCATGCTTCAAGTGTTTTTGAAGTGTAATCTCTCACTTTCTGAGCATTTTTCTTGTCTCCAGTTGTCCATCTGAGTCCCCATCTTCACTGGAGTGCAGTGCCCACAGCTGGGTGCTCTCAAGGCATTGAGAAATGTGTCAGGGTCCTGTCCATCCACTTCCACTCGTGGTGTTCAGTAGTTTGCACTTTTAACAGTCCCACGAGTGGATCCCCTTGGGTGCCACCAGCAGCCCAGGCACCTTCTGCACAG
Organism: Formicarius rufipectus; assembly: GCA_013399695.1. Lineage (NCBI taxonomy): Eukaryota > Metazoa > Chordata > Aves > Passeriformes > Formicariidae > Formicarius > Formicarius rufipectus. Next base: position 97,319 of record VXAU01004848.1, read on the forward strand.
CAGCAGCAGACAGCCCATTCCACAGCTGTGCAGGTGACCAAGTCCTGTTTCAGGTGGTGCCCCTGGAGTGTGTCCTCAGAGGGGCACCTTTTCGTCCTTAACCACGTCTCCAATTTGGTGATGTAAGAATTTGGGGAATGTTGAAAACTCCATCTCAGCTTTGTGCTGGCTGCATCTCCAGCTGCCCTGATTCACACCTGGGCTAGAACTGGGCTCTGCTCAGCCAGGTGGAGCCCCCCTTCTCCTGCACTTGCGTTCACAGCCACAACCACTCTCTGCTACACCAAAAGAGCCCTTACTGGCTCTGTGCTCACTGGTACTTCAACAAGATCCCATTTCCTCAGCATGCTTTGGGAGCATATTACACCAGAAAGTGCCAAGAGATTTAAATTCCAACAGAAATGACATTTCTGTTTCTTACCTGTTTGTAAGGCTTGAACTAACTTAGGTTAGTTTTACAGTTTTATTCATGAAAAGTCCGACCTTTTCACGCTCAGTTTCTACTTGTTTGTTTTTTCCAGTTCTCTCTTCCACCACTTGTTTGCCATTCCTTACCCCAAATTCAAGCAAAGCTGCTGGATCTTTTTGTGTTGTTTGTTTTTTAAGCTTGGCTTGCCTTCACCATGTCCCAGACTGCTGGTATCTTGCCCGTGCTTGGTGTATTTTGGATGATAACCTCCCAAGGCTCTGAAATTACTTAAAGGCTGAAATCTCTTCAGTGAAGTTCATCAAGTTCTGCTAGTCTTGGCAGTTCACTTCCCCCAGCTGTTAGTGGAGCCTGGGCTGTGCCCCCCGAGCTGGCACTAGCACGGGCAGCCAGCTGCTCACTCTTGACCTTCATGGGGCAAGACAGCTGAAAAAAGGGCATTAAATGCTCTTTGAGAGCTTTCCCTCTCCATTTCTATCAAATCAGTGCTTCCCTTAATCTCTGCTTCCATAAATCCATTGGTTCATGCTGTCCCTTGGCAGCTGTGAGACTGCTTTTGATCTTCCTCTGGAGTTTGCCATTCACTCAAGTGATGCAGACAAGAACCTCTGGGCTTCCTATCTTCATCCAAGTGCTGAACCCTTCACGTGTTGGTTGTTGCCAGGTCACTTGGGCCAGCTGGATTTTGTAGGAACTGTCATCACCTGCTTTCCTGTTTCTCTCTGACTTGTCCCTGCTGGACCCCCTGAAACCTCTCGTTCTGCCTTTCCCCTTGTCCTGTTTCTGAGGCCTGTGAGCAGCTGAACTCGAGGCCACTCACCAGCGGTGCCTTCCAACTCCTTGCAGTTGGTTTCTAAAACCTCCAGTGTGTGTTTGAACCCATAAAAGTAAATGAAGGCTTTATAAGTAGGTATTTCTATAAAAGAAGCTTCCAAATTTCTGGGGGGATGTCACTGGTGCTGGGCAGGCTGGAGTAGTGGTGGCCAGACTTTGAGGTGGTTTGTGCAACACCAGTGGTTCACATGGCAGTGTTTGGGATTGTCTGCTGTTGAATATAAAAACATAGTAAAAGTAAACCAGAATTTCTAGGGGGGCTTCTCCCACTTGTTTAATCAGGAAAGTGTTACTGATGTCTACATAATGTGTTATAGTTACCTTTGTTTTGATCTCCTTGGTCAAATATTGCTGCTGTTTGTAGCTCTGCCAAGGGGAGCTCCTTTGGGAAAGCAGACCAGGGAGATAACTGCAGGGAGACATCCCAAACCCTCTGTGCTCAGGGGCTGACTCCTAAAACGCCACACTGTTTGAATCCTTTGTGCTCCTTGGGATGCTGGAAGTGTTGAAGTGAAGGAACTTTTAGAAGATCTCGGGGCTGCTTTCAGAGAAGCTTCCGCATGGACTTGGTTCTTGTGAACGTGTGAAAGTCATGAAGTTTGGGTGGAGAATGAGCCGCTGCCCTTCTCTCATCTCCTGAGCGTCACAGCCTGGGGGAGGATCCTTTTAAACCCAGAGGTGTTGGCCTTAATTCCGAGAGCCAGTCCTGCAAATGACTCTGTCATGAGTAAATGTGAATCAGTTGCCCAATTCCCCCCGTGCTGTGGAAAGGCTGGAGGTGCTCGGGAGGACCAGTGGTGACTTCACTGGGTGTTGAGAAGAGTCTCATCACCTCCCTTGAATTGTTCCTGCAAATCTTGATCATTGAGGGTGAGAAACAACGAGCCCAGAAAAACTTGTACCAACTAAAAGAAATACTTGAAAGGTTTGTATGAGTTTCCCAGATTTATATATAATGCTTTTTTCCCTCTCACAATTGCCTGGAGTTGTGGTGGAGAGGAGAAATGTGAGTGGGGGAGAAGTGAGACGGGGTTGATAGTGAAATCACTGAAACAAAAACTCTTCCAGAGATAAAGTGGTAGTGTTTTGTAAAACAGCAGGATAATAACAATGGAAACCACATCTTGCACTCGGGAGAGTTGAGCTGGAATTAGAAGCAGCTCAGTGCTAGCTTGGTAGAGCATTTATTTGGGGAAACTTGCTTTGCTGTTACATTCCGAAGTCAAAACAATGTGTGTTAATTCTGAGAGCTGGTAATAACTTCCATCTGTACGTGAGCACAGATTGTTTCAATCCCCAGATTTGCTCTTGGCAGAATTGAATCCCTCACGAAGTGCACAGAGGAGCTTTTTAAGTTGGATCACGTTAGGGAAGACCATAAACTTCCAGTTAAGGTTTCAGCTCGTGGATGAACAAAGGTGGGGTTTTTTTTCAGAGGGAAATTAGTGACTTGTGTCTAATGGGACCTACCAAGGAATTCACTGTCAGAGGTGCAGCAAGGTAGAGTTCCTGAAGGTGGGAGTGGATTGCTCAGCTCTCCAAGGCCCTGGGTAGGGGGGAGCAGTCAGCAGGTAGCTGATCCCCCAAACTGCACGGCCCTTAAATGAGGGCTGTGTGGGGACTGGCTGGGGAAGATGAGGCTTCAGGAGGAGAAGGAAATGAACTCTCACACTGGTATTCCAACAGAGAAATGGAGATGACACCAGGAGAGCCTCCTGTTACAGTGGCTGGACATTGGGATCTGCCCAGGAATGGTGAGCGAACGCAGAGCAGGGCAAGGCTGGCACCTCTTGGGGTTCTCCTCCTGCTGGGCACAGCCATGGCTCTCACTGGGCTGAGCTCTCACAAGTTCTTGAGCAATGGTCTGGCTGCTCCAGGATTTTTCCTCTCAATTACTTAATTGTGCTTTGAGTTTCAAGTCTCAGGCCTGTAAAATGAGAGCAGCTTTGCTCTCTCTCTCCTCCCTTGGTTCCCAGAGCCTCCATTGTTTGGTGTGACTTCAGTGCAGGATCTCCATTGCATGTGCAGGAATTATCTTAATTTAGTGACCATCCTCCTTGAGGTGAGTCCCTCTTAGTCTTGTTGCTGTGACCTTGGTTCCCACCTCCATCTGGGTTTAGTGGCCCCAGGAATGGTGGTGTGCTGTCCTTGTCCAAATTGCTGCCTCTTCTAAAGGAGGTTTGCAAAACCAGGTGTCAAATAATTTGGACTATTTTGCAAATCTTAGATTTTCTAGAGCCAGACTGAGAAATGAATGTCTAGTGCACTCCTCAGTTCATGGAATCGCAGACTGGTTTGGGTTGGAAGGGGCCTTAAAGACCATCTTGTTCCATTCCTGCCATGGGCAGGGACATCTCCCACTGTCCCAGGGTGCTCCGAGCCCTGGCCAGCCTGGCCTTGGGCACACTTCCAGGGATGGGGTAGCCACAGCTTCTCTGCCCACCCTCTGAGTAAAGAATTCCTTCTGCTGTCTGACCTCGATCTGCCCCCTCTCAGTTCAGAGCTGTCCCCCTCTGCCTGTGTGAGAAGTTCATGGCTGGTGTTTGCTGGGGGGCTCTGCAGATGGTGGCACTCGGAGCATCCCTTCCCAGACACCACTTCCAGGCTGGGGGAGATCTTTGGGGTCTGGGGCATGCACGAGTTAAGGCTGTTCTCCCTTCTGCTCAGGCTGGGTGCATGCTCAGGATCCCCCCAGGGGAGGCTTCTCCTCTGCTGCTGATTTGTGTTGTCAGACAGCTCTGCAGTGGTGTTGGACTGCCATTGGCATGGTTTGCTCAGCCCTGGCCAAACAATGCTTGTGCTTTCATCTGACAGTCATTAGCAACACATGAACTTGGCTATTTGACACTGAACAAAAAAAACCCCTCCTTTGTCAGCTCCCCCAAGTATGTTGGTGTTCACATCTCGTCCAAGGCATGGACTGGTGTCCAGCCCTGCTCTGGTGTGGCCAGGCCTCTGTCCACGTGGTGGCAGGAGGTATTTGTGTGCTCTGTGGGACTGCTCGAGGTGAGCAGCCAGGGCTGCAGTTGCTTGGCTCCTGCACGGGATAAGGAACATGCACAGGAGCCCAGGAGAAAAGCAAAATACTCCTTCACGTGTTTTAGGGGCAGCCAAAGTGCCACCTTTCCAATAGCTGCATGGAGCTGAAGCTGGATGCTTCTGTGTGAGTGTCATGTGGAAGGGACTGAACTGCAGCTCAGCTCCTGAACATGAAATGAGGCAAGATGTTGAGTTTCTGGCTCTGTTAGACTATCAAACATGTGAGAAAATTGACTTTATAATAGAAACTATTCAACTTTTCCACGGGAAGTTGACCAGCAGAAATGTTAGATTTGTTTTGGCAGAGAACACTGGGGAGCAGAAGTGCCCTGAGAGGGTCTGAGGGTAGTGCTGGGGGTGCAGTGGTTGTGGCCCTGCAGAGGAGGGTGCTGTGAGTTGCACACACATTTTTTTACAAGGCCCCTGAACAAGATCATAAAATGTGCAGGTCCAAAAGAATGCACCATCTGCCTTGGGGGCCAGTTCAGCTGCACAGGGAGAAGTGTTCCTGAAAGAGCACAGGTTGAAGCCAGAGTCGAGTCCTCATCCTGGGGAGTGCCAAGCATTCATTTTAATGGTAAGAGGAAGGGACAGCACCTGAAACACCACAGAGCACCTTCTGCAGCTGTGCAGAGCCAAAAGCTCTTCAGGAGAGGTTTCATTCCTCCAAGTCTCCTAGGGCAGCAGTGGACTGATACCCAGCCAGAGCATGTAAAATTGGGGAATTTACATATGCTTTTTGCAAACTTGTTGGAAAGGCTTTCTCTTTTTTTTTTTCTTTTTTTTTTTTTTTCTCACTTTCCTGTCACCCATGCCAAGACAAAATGGGTTGAAAGGAGACTGGATTAGCTGTAAGAGCAGTCCCCTTGGTCCTCTTTCCTTCAGCTCAAAGCCTGCCTGTCCCTGCCTGTAGGCAAAGGCCAGTGGTAACTTGCTCTGGAGGGGCAGATCTTGGCTCTTCAGCCTGTTCCAGTCCCTGCACCTGCAGCCTGAACCAGGAGGTGCTGGAGGCTCCTGCAGCTCAGGTGAGGTGAGCAGTGTGGTTGAGTGATTGGAGGGATGGAGCACTTCTCCTGTACGACAGGCTGGGAGAGCTGGGAGGGTTCACCTGGAGAAGGTCCCTGCCTCCAGGGAGACCTGAGAGCCCCTTCCAATGCCTAAAGGGGCTCCAGGAGAGCTGGAGAGGGACTGGGGACAAGAGCTGGAGGGACAGGACACAGGGAATGGCTTCACATGGACAAAGCCCAGGGTTGGATGGGAAAATGGGAAGGAATTCCTGGTTGGGAGGGTGGGCAAGCCCTGGCACAGGTTGGGCAGAGAAGCTGTGGCTGCCCCATCCCTGAGTGTGTTTAAGGTCAGGTCGGAGCACTCTGGGCTAGTGGGAGGTGTCCCTGCCCATGGTCCTTTCCAACCCAGACCAGTCTGTGATTCTGTGAGCAGATGTGGCATCACCAGTTGTGCCTGGAGTCACTTCTCCCAGGATTTCTGGGGAGCAGCCCCTGCCCTGTGCTCCATCAGTGGTGCTCTGGGCAGCTGTCAGCAGCTCTGCATTAGCTCTCCAGACTGCTTAGTTTCTAAACCAATCTGTGTTTAAAACAGAACCAAAAGTCAGTAATCAGAAGGCAGATGGATCCCTGCTGCAGTTTGGCTGGCATGACCATGTGTCCTGTGCCACCCCACCCTGCTCCGAGGTGTCTGAGTGCTGTGTGGGGGCACTGGAGGGCAGGGAAGGGGCAGCTCTGTCACCAAGCCCTGGCATGGTGTGTCAGTGGGGGCCAAAGCTGTGCTGTGGATTCCCCTCTCAGGAGAAGGGGGTGGGCACTGGAGGCAGAGCTGGACTTTAAGGTGTTTGTTAACACCTGTGGAATTGCAGCATCTCCTGAGCCTGTCTTGTCCTCCAGGGCCCTTTCACCTTCTGCCGTGTGGCCAGCCCTTAATGAGAAAAAGAAAGCGTGGGGAAATGCATCTTCCTGGAACTTCCCTTGTGTTAAGGCATCAACATTCTGCTCCTCTGTCATTTGCAAGCAAGTGACAAACTCAGTTCTGGGGCTTGGGGTTTTTTTGTCCTGAACTTCTGTTATTTTCTCCTCCCCCCACATCCTTTGTTCTTCTGGTGTGTAGTTTAATATGTATGTTTTGTCCTCCATGGGGCAGGGTTTGTCTCATACTTTTGTGCATAAGATTTGGCACATGAAGGCACAAAACCTCTTTTGAAAGCTGTGGGTATGACAGCTCCTTAATCATCTATCAATGCCTATCTGGATTTTTATATACTGCGCTCAAAGTTTAGAGCAAGTTGTTCTTCAACAAAAGGAACAGAAGTGTCTGATATTTATTGGCTCATTCACTTTTTGATCAGTCCAAAATGTTTGGAAATCCATAACTTTATTTTGTTGTTCAAGAGGCTGGAATTCCTAATGGGGTTATTGTATCTCTCTGTGCTGGCCGTGTGTGTAATTCATGTGAATATTTCTGAAGTTAATATTGTGTAATTAATAAAAAACCCAAGCTTTTCTTCAATTTAGCACCTCTAAGTGGATGTTTTCAGGAAGGCCAGTGCTGATCTGTCCTTGGTTTACTGTTTCCTCAGCTCATCTTCTAACTTTGGAATCCTGTCCCTCATGCGACCCGTTCCCAGTTTTGGTGCCTCAGTGCCGCGTGGAGCTCAGGGAATGCTGATGATCCTGAGAAGGAAGCAAGGCTTTCTCAGGCTGACCTGTTGCCTCTGAACTCATCAAATGAGGGCTTTTCCCACCTTTTTCACAATCTAATCTCTTTTTTGGGAAGTCAGTCTTCTTTTCTCCCTGAAGTAGCATAAGGGGTCCCTGAGAGTCCCAAATTGTCACTCCATGAGTGAGTGGAGGAGGGAGTTGCTCCATGTGCCGTATTCTCTGATTTCCAGCCGGGCCAAGGTGGGCCAGTTCTGTCCCTGCCTGTGCACTCCTGACTGCCCTTCTGGTATTTACAGGTTGACATATGGGTTGTGTAGGTAAAAAGCAAACTTCAGGGGTGCAGAATTACACGTGAGGAGCTAAACACAGGCGGAAAACGTTGTGTTTAACACAGAGGTACTAAATGTTACTTGCCTTTCTGCTTTTGCCTCTTGCACTCCTGACCTCTTGCTCTGTGCTGATGTAATGACTGAGCACGAAAGCTCAGGATGGATGAGGTCATAGGAAATCAGTGTGCCCGTGTCTCCTAATCCAATAAACATCACTTGGTGATCCTGAGCCCTCTTAAGAAGCTCTGACCTGAACCTGGAAAGGTTATGCTCTATAGTTTCATCTTATCAAGCTATAAATGCAGCAAGACTGCAGGGAACGTGGTTTTAGTTATTGCAGTGCTTCACTGGGGAGCAGGGGAGGCTTTTCAAGGCCAGTCACTCCTCTGTCTTCTAAATTGCCTTTTTAATGTTCTCTTTATGAAAGGGTCATGGCAGAGGAGAGGCACCTTTATGGGCAGGGGGCCCCTATGTGTTGGGGTTTATGACAAGCCCCCTAACCACCACATTTTACAGGAATAGTTTACTTACATGAAGGGCTCTTTCTCCCAGCCTGTCGTGGGGTTCCCGCATCCTTCCTGGGACACCAGGCTGGAAGCACAAGGGCTGATGTTTGAGACCTCTCTGGAGGGGTGTTGTGTTCGCTCTCAGGAAAGGTTTCATGAGAGAGTCCTGGAGGAAACCCAGCTTTTGGCTCATCCAAATGTTTAGTTCTGCAGTGTGTTCTGCATGTGCTCAAACACGTACTCCTATTTCCTTATTGCTTGAGGTCTATCTCCAATAAACACTATAGTTGTGAAACCCAAATCCAGTATTAAATATTGCCTATTATCATGTTTCAGCTTTCAAAATTAGAAGAAAACTACTTCATAAATGTTTGGCTGAATAGTACAAGTTGTTGAACATTTAGCATGGAGGCTGCTGCTGTCTTTGAGTAAAGACCAGACCTTGTGCTTGGGTGGGTGTGAGGGGAAGAAGCAGCTTAATATGATTCTAAGGCAAATCAAGGAAGGTAAAAAGACATTAGGTGTGTTATAAGATAAGGATATAGTTTCCCTGGTCACTGCTGAATCACTTGTGTACTTGGGTCTCATGCATGAATTCCCCTTGCTTTTCAGAGGGAAGTGAAGAGGGACTTTGGACAAGGGGGAATGGCTTCATGCTGACAGTGTCTTATGAATGTCACCCTCAACCTTGTGAATGCAGGACAAATCGGCCAATTTGGACTAAGAATGCTTTAAAAAGAACAGTGTGACTCTAGGTACCCTTTGAGGGTGGAGGGTAAAATGCAGTTGTTCTGTTGCTGCTTTGTTGGCTGTTCGTGTGCCTGGTTTGTCACTGCCACGTCCCACTGTGGGTGGGAGGCCTTGAAGATGTTCTGATGAAGCTTTGGGCACTCTGGGCCAGCCTGGGGGGCTGCACAGGGTGTGCCCAGTGGGTTAAGGAAGGGCATGGGTCTTCAAGGGTGTTCGAGTAACTTGTTTTGCTTGTTAGTTTAGTGCTCTTACAAGAGTTGCAAGGCAAGCGTCTGGGAACCCTGGGAGAGAGGGAGGCAGGGCTGACAGATGAAGGTAAGTCAGAATTGCCATTAAAATGCGGTTGTATTTGAACTCTGCCTCCTGCTTGGCTGAGGGCTGGCAGGACTGGGGCAGTCCTGTACTTATTCTTCTGAAAGAAGGATTGAGGACTTGGAGACTTGTTATTGCCACGGTGCTTGTTGTGGTGCTTCCTTCCCCTCCTACTTCCCCGAGAAGCTTAAAACAAACACACACACCCCGCGGTTGTGTTGCTTCCAGACTGTGAGTGATGTTTACTGACAGTCTTTCTGAGTGTGAGAAATGAAAGTTGCTTTTAGATGGTCAGATTTGAGCTCCATTGTCTGAAGGGCTCTTCGATGGGGGCGTGTTTCGCTGCCGCAGCTCGGGGGTGTTTCAGTGACACCACAGGGTGCTCTGAGCTGGAACAGCCCCCCCAGCCTCAGGAACACAACAGGGCAACACCTGAGGAGTTCAATAATCTCAGGTTTTATAATCTCTCCCGAAAGGTATAAACACACACAAGTGTTTGTATAGCAGCAGGCATTATTTCACCGAGCCCCGGGTTGTTTATATAGCAACAGGCATTACAGCAACACTTTCTGTTTTCCTTATTGCACTGCTTAGTCATCTGAACCCCAGCCAGTGCTCCTTCATGCTCTGAGAAGTCATCCAGGATCTTGTAAAACAATTAACTATGTCATTTTATTAAAACTTGCATTTTATATTCCTGTCCCAGCGTTTGACATCCTCTGAAAACCTTTCTGTAAGTGCTTGGCTTGTGACCAGCTCCGCAAAGCTGATTGAAAGAACACTTTTGCTTCTATTTTTGTTTGGAGGTTTCCACATTTGGGGAGCAGATGTTCTTTTGAAATTCTTGATGCTATCAAGAGAAACTCTTCATTTAGCTGAAAACTATTCCAAATTGCTCTTGACTGCCTTACCAGAGCAGGAGCTTTGCACAGTGTCGTGGATTGGGTTCACCTCCTCTGTGGGTGCAGGTGGTGCTACAACATCAAGGCCCAGTTGAGAGACCAAGAGAAATCGAGAAACACAGATTTCAGCAGAGACTTCGATATTATGCATCACATGTATTGAAAGGGCAACTATTCTGAACTTTAATAACATATTCTGAGCTGTTAGACTGCTTCCACATGGCTTGAAGGAGATGAATGTGGCTGGGGAAACAAAATGGGAAATGATGAACAGATGAGTTTAGAATTGGAGTCATTCTGCATTTCCCCCCAAGAAAGATATTCCAGTGCAGGTACTTTGTGGTTTCTGGCTGAAGGTCAGTGTGTGCTGGTGCAGCATCAGCCACTGAGCCCTGCAGGGCAGGGATGGGCTGCTGCCCTTCTGTGCAAGTGCAGGGTGTCAGTGCTCCTCTAAAAGGCAGCCCAGAGGGGCAAACCCCCAGATTCTGATCTTGGCTGCAATCTGCAATAACCCACAACTGGAAAGAGAACTAAGGGGGTTCTTCTGAAGGCAACTAACTTGAAAAACTGTGGTGGTTCTGGTCCTTCTCATGCGGTTGATAGGAGAACGACTGAACCTTTGCAGGCTGGTATTTTAATTAACAAACGAGGGATCTGTGCTGTTAGAGTTGATGAATGAGTGTTTAATTGTTGCCTTTAGGAAGGCAGGAAGCTTTTCTGTGCCTGGCATGATTTTAATTAATGTGGCAGTCCTGTGGGTGAGGTAAATGCTTGGCTGGAGTGCTCAGAGAGGAGCTGGTTCCGTGCTCAGGACTGACCCCTCCAGCAGGAGTTCGCACTCTGCACAGAGGGAGACATGGGGAGGAACTGGAGCAACTGAATATTAAGGAGTCCAAACTAATTGTGCCCATCTTGTTGCAAGTTAACTTTAATTTGTTGTGTCTTGCCTCACCTAAAACTGTGGTGGTCTTAGTCTGATGAAAATGCAGTGTTCAAACATGTTATTAGAAAGCTAATACAAGTTTTCAGAATAAATCTAATTTTCACTCTGCGATCCACTGTTTTAAAAGTGGCTTAACATTTATGATTCTCTGTGGGTTTGGAATAAATAACAAATATAAGAGAAAATACCCACTAGTATGATAGGCTGGTCTTCTGGAGAGGTACAGTTGGCCCTGAAATAATTTTATTATCCTATTTCTTCAGATTTTCCTGCGCAGGTACTTCCTTAAGTTCTTCTGTCTTCAACTAATCACAGAATAGGATGTCTCATCTCCTCCATCTTGTTTGTGTGGAGTAAATGTTGCTTGTTGTTTGGAAAGCAAAGGTGTAGAAGCAAACTATTAGTGAGGAAATCCCAATTAGCACCTGATTACAGTGGTCATTAGTGATTTGCCCCCAGTCCCGCGGGGAGCACATGATCATGTCTGAGGACACCAGTGTGGGACACGTCCCTTCACCTGGAGCAGGCACCTCTTCTGTGCACAGCTGGGCCTGCAGCCTCCTCAAGGAACCAGCTCATCTGGGGGATCTTCAAAGCTGCTTTTGCCAATGACACTTGGGAACTTAGTGTGGAGATGGGTGATGTTTGGAGGCAGCCCTGGACTCTGGAACTCTGGAGAATCAGGAGTGTTGACACCGCTGTTGGTGTTAAGGGGCACTTGTGTGAATTCTGCTCTAACAGCTCGCAGAGGGTGGAAGGGCCCTTGAAAAATCACACTGTTCCACCCCCTGACATGGACAGGACACACGGAGGTAATTCCCAAACCAGACTACAACCTGATGCTTCAGCTCTTGGGGCATTTCCCTCCCCCTGGAAGGCACATGGGTTTGTGAGCACGGCAGCAGCAGCTCGGGTGGGTGCAGACACAAGGCAGTGCTGCTTGGGGGTCGGGCTATTGCAGAGCCAAAGCACAAAGCAGTTTGTCCAGTTAGACTGCAGTTTTTCCTAGAGGTTTCACAAACCTGCTCCGTTCACCCAACACCCATGTCTGCCATCAGCAGTGTGGAGGTTGTTTCTGTAGAAACAGTGGCTGTGCTGGTGTTTTAGTGTGAGTCTCCCAAGCATTCCTCTCATCTTGGCCCTTGGAAATAGAGACCCACTAATCCAACCTTCTCATGCCCTGAAGCCTTAGACTTCAAGGATGGTTATAAAAAGGGGTATTCTATGAGCTTTTGGTTGTTGGAGAAGGAACAAATGCAAAGTTTTTTATTTTGGTGGGGCTTTTTTATCCTTCTTTATTTCTTTTGCTCCAGGCAAGGTCTTTGGTTAACCAAATCCACCATAATCCCATCAGCAGAATGTGGTGATGGTTTTGTAATTTATATTGTATGCTTGTCTTAATCCAGGCTCTGTCATTGCAGCAGAAAATATGAAGCCAAACCCACCACATGACTTGGCTGTGTCCATATGGAAATAATAATGTAATGAATGGCCTCCTGTTGTACATTGCAGGGCTGAGGGTGATTTTCTTCCAAAGTCATTTTTCTTGCTAAAACTCAGATGAGCATAAAAATCTTTCCCAATTTCAGGGGTCTTTTTCTGTGACAAACTGATGGTTTGGGAGGAGTCCGAAGTTTTTGGAATTTAGGGGATGCTTGCCTACACCTTAGTGTCAGGAATTATGGAAACAGGTGTGGAATTCTAAGGGACAGGGATGTCCTTTGAAGTGGGGCTTTTCCACGTTTGCCCACGTGGCTCCACCAGCATGGAATCTGTGCAGTTGCTGCTTTGGGGGCCAGCTGGGACTTCAGAGGGTGTTAACACCTCCTGAGGCCTCCTTGTTGAATTGGTGGAGCTTCACTCCAGTAGCCTGAAAGATCCTGGCATTTAGGGATGCTGGGGTTTGTTTTTTTAGTATATTTTAACCACACAAGGGATCGATTTCTCTGCCAAGTTTCCCTGAAGTTTTGAGATTCGAACTTGAAAGAGGGACCTTCTCCCCCCTCGGGGGCTGTTTTCTTCAGAGGTGTTGGTAATCTGGGGACTTGCTGAATGTGTCTCTTATAATTCCCAGCAGTGACAGTTGTGTCATGTGGGTGTTGTTTAATAATCTGAGGTCTGGAAAAGCAGCTTGTAGGAGTCAATCCTGGGGTTGTCAGTCAGTGTTTGAAGCCTTTCCCTTTGCTCCGTGGCCTCTGATTTGCATGCTGGGTTTAATTATGGGAATAGTAACAGGAGTTTCCCTGGTGATACAAACTGCATAAGGAGCACAGATTTCCATCAGCTGGGTGACAATATGTATTTTTACTAGTTGATGTTACTGTGAGAATTCCACTGCTGATTGCAGCAGACATTGAGACTGACAAGTGACCCTGGCACACAAATAAATGCCTGGAATGGGTGCAGAAGAGAAGGTTGTGTTGCAGTTTGGTCTTTCCCCCTAATGGCTGTTTTGATTAAGCTGAGGCTGCTGTCCTGTTACAGATAGAAAATGGAAACAGGGGAAGGAGGTTTAACACTCAGACTGACTGATTGTTTCGTCCCTGTTCTTTTTGCTAATATGAGTGGGTTTTGCTAATATGAGTATTAAATGGAACATTTCCTTAGGAGGAATAAATGTCTTGGAACTGCTGGATAATCACCCTGCACGTTCTTAAAAGCCTAGTAAATTAACTGACCATGGTGTTATGTTCTTTGGGATTTGGAAAGCTGTGCTGATTTGAGTTGGTTTTTTTTTCCTGTTCTTGTAGCTTAGGTATCAGCATGGGCTGAGTACTCCAGATCTAAGGCAAACTCTTCCTAACCTGAAAAACTTCATGGAGATTGGGCTAATGGTGAGATGGTAAGTATTTATTTCCTCTTTTTGTAATTAAAGAGATGGATGCTAACAAGTACAAATCTGAAGGTAAGGATTTGTCACAGACAAGCAGCTCCTCTCCACAAGCTGAGCACGTTTGGTGAGACTGGGACTTTCCCAAAATACAGACCACATAAATGGCCACAATAGCTTACTGTTTTCTTGTCTTCTGTATTATGGGCCCACAGCCCTTCTCAGAGGTTGATGTAGGAAGGGATACCTGTGTGGAAAACAGATTTCTTCTCTTGGGGGAGGTGAATTAATCATTGCCCTGAGACTGCACCTCATGCTTGGTACGGGAGCACCTTCAGGGTCACTGTGCCTTAGCACAGCAGGTCGGGGGGTTGGGGTCTTGGCCAAGGAAAGCAAACACAGGAGCAGCAGAAGTTGCCTCTTGGAGCAATGCTGTGACAAGTGCCACTTGTTGGAATTTCAGCTCGGCCAACAAAGCAGGGCAGGTAAACAGGCCTGGGAAAAGGGAGCTCAGCCCTTGGGCAGGGTTATGCTCTCAGCACAGCTGAAGAGGTTCTCCCTGCTTTTTTTTTTCCCTTTTCCTCTAGAAAGATGCATAAGGAAAACCTTTCTTCCTTGGGGAAGGACTACTGGGGGGTTTCACGTGATACCCATCAGTGCGGTGTCCAAACCCTCCCGTGATGTGGCCCCTCAGCAAAGCTGGAAACGAAGGGCCCGGGTCCCCAAAGGGTGCCTGGTGGTGGCACTGGTGTCTCCTGAGTGGAGAGGGAGCAGTGCAGGTCATGGATGTGTCCCTCAGCCTGCAGCTCTGGGGGTGTGCAGGGGGAGTGTTCCCACTGTGGGTTCCTGTTCCCCCCTCCTGGGCTGTCCTGGCTCTGCAGGACCCTGCTGGGAGCTTTAGTTGTGTCCTGGAGCTTTTGCCACCCTACGGCCCTGTTGTGTTCTATGGGTGATGCACAGTCATTAGCAAGACAAAGCACTTTTTTTGTTTTGGCTGGATAACATTTCCAAACATGTAGGAATATTAGATACAGTTCTCTGGGAGTATCACATTCTCCTCTTCCCCTCCCAGGGATGTCTATGCCTCATTTCCTTCTCACCTCCAAAACTTGTGTGAGTAGTTGTTCATTTTTAACCTTTTTCTTTTTTTTTAAGCTAATGACTCCAAACTATGCTTCTTAGTGCTTCCTAATAATATAACTGGCAATGAGGCTTTGCAGGGAGTGGCTCGAGGGGAAAGCTGGCTAGACTTTCATAATTGAGCAGAGTACACGTGCCCGCTGTCCTATCCCTGCTCACCTCCAGAGAAACAGGCAGGAAAGCCACCAGCTGTTAAACAAAGATTGGAAGGACTTTGGAGCAGGTGAGTCATCTGAGCCCCTCTGCCACAAACTGTGGTCAGCAAAGGATTTCCAGGGTGTCCTTGGTTTGCAGGATGAGAACAGGGGCACATGAAGTTTTCTTACCTGGATATTCATGTCCCTGGTGTCTTTGGTCCTGTGGCTGCTCTTCAGTTTCCTTCCTGAGCACCGTGGCTGAGTCTTGCTGAGCTGAAGTTCTGTCAGACCATAGTCACACTGCTAAAGGCCAGTGCTTACACTGGACTTGGGTTCTCCCTCAGCAGAACTGGTTTTAGCTCCTAGGCTGTGCAGTGAGCTGTTTTGCTTCTGACCTGAGACATCTGCATTTCTCTGCAGTCAGGACTGAACTGAAGCCCTTAGATATTCAGGATAACTGAAATACTCGGTTATTTCAGGCTTACCCTTTCTCTGATAACCATCAGTTTGGATTTAAGTACATAATAGTCTCTTTACCTCTTCAGTTAAACACAAACCAACCAAGTCCTCCACAGCTTTTGTAGAAGAGCCCCCCAGTTTTGTGCACCAGAGCGGATTTGGCTCTCAGGTCTGTGCCCCAGTTGGGGCTCTGGGTTTGGGGCAGGATCCCTCTGCCTGGGGACACTTCTACTGGGCTGCTTTTCAGGCAGGACACTGAAATGATTCATCCCTGTTTGCACATCCCTCCATGTGTGATTTATTGCAGCAAGCTTGCAGGTCTGCAAGCTCTGCTTCCCTCTTCATCCCTCTCCTGGCACCAATATCCTGCTGTGTTTGCTTTTCTTCCCCCTTCCCCTACTGCAAAATACTGTTTGTGCTGCATGTGGACCAAATCAAGACAGGTCTGCTGGTCCCCTCACATGCTGTTATAGAGCTGCAAAATCTGCCTGTCCTGACATCAGATCTGGATGTTGAATCTTAAGGTGAAAGATGATGAGCCAAAGTTGTTGTTGATTTAAACTGTCTCAGTTGTGGCCCCCTGAATCTTTTCTGTTTCCTTTTGGGAATAATTCTCTCTGTGTCCAGTTTTTCAGTCCTGGAGTTTCACTGGCTTCCAGAAAAGCAGCTCAGTTTTCAGATTAGCTTTTTGCAGATGCAAAAGGCCATGTGCAGTTTTCCTCTGAAATTCCTTCTCCTCTGAGCATGCAGTTTATTCCAGCTTTTGAGACCAAATCATGGAAAGGTTTGGGTTGAAAGAAACCTTAAAGATCATCCATTGCCACCCCCTACCATGGACAGGGACACCTCCCACCAGCCCAGGGTACTCCAAACCCCCTCCAGCCTGGCCTTGGGCACTCCCAGGGATGGGGCAGCCACAGCTTCTCTGCCCAACCTGTGCCAGGGCCTGCCCACCCTCCCAGGGGAGAATTTATTCCTAATTTCTAATCTAAATCTCCCCTCCTTTAATTTAAAACCATCCCCCCCCCTTGTCCTGTCCCTCACTGCCTGCTTAAAAAGTCACCCTCCCTCGTTTTAAGAAGCCCCTTTCAGATCTCTGCATGTTTTTAACACAGATCTATTCCTTTCTGTGAGTTCAGGGTTATCTTTCACAAGCTCAGGCTCTTCAGATTTGGGGATACATTAAATCAAAAGACTGGCTCACTTTCTCTCCTCTTCTTCAGCTTGTTTTCCTTTCACCCTGTGAGCTCTGAGGGGCAGGTCTGTGGTTGTTCATGGCAAGCACAGAGGACTCTGCAGGCTCCAGCAGTGCAGGGGGCAGATCTTTTCCTGGTGAACACTCAATAGGCTTATCTAATGCTGCCAAATCCAAGATACCCCTTTAGAAGGGGCCTGTGTGCAGTCAGGGAGGTGCCCTTTTGAGCTGCCTTTAAAGCTTTCCTTAGCAATGCTTGAGTGCCAAGGTTTGGGTTTCTGTTCTGAGGTCACGTCCTGGTTCACACACTGCTGGAAACAAGAGGAGCCCCAAACTCTGGAGTTAAGAAAACTCTGGTAGCTTAATTTATGAAGATTTTATATTTTTTTAAGCATGTCTCAGGATTTCTTAGCTGCCAAAAGATGCAGTTTCACCTTCACTTGGTACTGGCAGAGCCTCCCTGTTGCTATTGTCCCAGTAATCTCTAAGAAGGTGAGAAACTATTATTGCTTTTTAGCAGAGTTGACACCATATTGGCTCTGAGCTGCTCTTGGAGCTTCAAACATTTCAGAGGTGGCTATAAACCAACTGAAACACCTTCATTCAGCATTCTTACTGCCATGAGGTCATAGTTTGCAACAAAAAAAAAAAAGATCAAATGGTGTTTAAGTTGTTGGGTTTTTTAAAAAGCATTCTCATACCAAAGGGCTGTAGCTGTGGATTTTGGCTTCTGGCCAGGCAATCAAGATTTAGGGTTTTGACCAGCTGTGATCCAGTAATGTTCCTCAGAGGGAACATTTCATGGGGAGGAAAAGATACAGATTTGAGCCTGTGCATTGTGTTCTGTCCCTTGTACTGCTTTACAGCTTCTCAGAGCCCCTTGCAGACAGATTAAATAATCACAAGTGAGTCTGACTGAAGAAACTTGTTATCAGAACTGTGAGTGACCAGGAAGTGTTCCCGGAGAAAAATAACTTCAGCAGTGTTTGTGTCCTGCTGCAGTCGCTGCATCTCACCTGTTTGCACTGTGGGCTCTGCCTCCTGCCTTAGAATGCTCCCTTGGGCTATTTATTAACTAGTGCAAACTAATATTTGGGGGAGAAAACAGCTACTTGGTAATTTTACTGCCAGGAAAACTTAGAGCTGAAGTTAGACCATTAAAAATTGGCTTTTGAGATCTGGATGCAATTGAAACATTGAGATTGGTGGTGATATCATCCTCTTATCTAGAATGTCCAATAAACCCCAGGTTTCTCTTTTTTATTTTTAATTTAGAACTGCTTTCTGAAAGGAACTGTACACACTCTGGACATAGCCAGTTCTGCTCTCATCCAGCCTGATGACTACAAGTCTTCAGGGCCCCATGACAGTTCATCAGATGAGGTTTTATATCCACTAGCTGCAGGCTGTTCTTTGTGGACAGCCATCCACACCTGGTTGCTACCTCAGGGGATGGACCAGGGAATTGTGGCTGGAAGCTGGAGCAGCTCAACCCGAGGAATTCAGGTCAAGGCTGTACCTTGGAGGGAAGGCTGTGCTCCTGCAGGCCAGACCCTCCTCCTGGGCATGGTTCCTGAGCACTTGGATGGTTGTTCTCCGTGACTTTCTTTTTTATACACTTTTTGTGCTAATTCCAGGAGCTGCCAAGCCCAAAGGACCAGGGGGAATGGCTTTAAACTGACAGGGAGTAGGTTTGGATGGGATATTGGGAAGGAATTGCTGGTTGGGAGGGTGGGAGATCCTGGCACCCCCCGACAGAGGGGCTGTGGCTGCCCCATCCCTGGGAGTGTCCAAGGCCAGGTTGGACAGGGCTTGGAGTTACCTGGTCCACTCGTCCTGGTCCTCTCTTTTAAAAGCTCCTGGGCAGCTGCTTTGTCAGAGAGCTCCGGACTTCAGAACACACCGTGTACGGCTCGTGGTAGAGCTGCAGAGAGCTCAAAGCTCTCCTGCCTCCAGGCTCCTCTTTGGGCTCCCCAGCCTCGAACCAGGCTTAGGCTCCTCTTAGCAGCAGGACCGGTCCCAGCCTGTGCTTTGGGCTCAGTTTGGTAAAGAAGAGGGGAGGAGGAAGGTAGGAAGGTCTTCCTTGCCCAGATGTCGCACAGAGCCGCAGCTTGTCCTCCTTCCTGCCTCTCCAGGTGGGATGTGCATCTCACCCCCTGCCTTTGGTGAGATGTGCCAGTCCCATGGTACACCCCGCCCTGGGCAGGCAGGAAGGGAGAGGGTTCAGCTCTGCAGCAGGGCTGTGGCCACAGTGGGACAGGCAGCAAAACCTGAGATGTCCTGCCCTGGAAAGCAGCATCTGCTGCCTTGCAGAGTGTCCTGTGCCTGCAGTAGTGATCTGCAGCACTCAGTTAGCACTTGTCCTGAGGAATCACTTCACACAAACACAGGCTGATGTGTCCTTGGAACCAGGGAAGCGTCTTGAAGGAGATCTGGCTTGGAGAATATTTGCACGTTTTGGAATTTGGGTAAATTCCTAAAACTTGCCATTTGACTATAAGATAAACAGAATCTCATCAAATAAGCAGGACAGAGTATTCATTTATTTCCTGAACAAGGGCAGAAAGTGCTAAGCTGGGGGAAGGGAAGGGAAACCAGACCATCCCCAATGGATCTGCAGTGCCCATTATCTGGGTTCAGGTCACCAATCTCCTGCCTCACATGCTTGTGTTTGTTATATGACATCATTTTAAGAATACCTGGTTGATTGTGAAGGGCTTGGTTGACAGACAAATCTGCAGATGCTTTGTGGAGTTTGCATTCACAGGGTCTGAAACAGCTGTGGAAATCTAAGGAAAAGTTGAGGTGTTTGCTGCTGCCTCCACGTGCGGCCCTTACCTCTCAACTTCACTGTCTGCAACTTGTGTCCTGGAAAACAACTTCTGCTTTAGGGGATTTGAGGGGTTTATGGGAGAGAAGGAAACCCTGCAGAGGAATTGAGGGGCAGCCCGGAAGGAGGTGAGCTGGGAGAGGACATGAAAGAGCAGGGGTTCTGCTCACTGCCCTGCCATGGGGCACTTCACACAGGGACTCCTGCAAGCTGCTCTCTCCTGTTTACAAGGCGGGGAGCAGAAGCAGACAAGTCCTGGGGAAAAGGATCCACACCGGGGACTCCCCATAAGTGCTGTTCCAAGGCAGATCCCAAAATGTGTCAGGCCTTGAGCAGGAGTTTTTTTAATGGAGTTCATGAGGGAGGCTCATACTGACAGCAGCTTAATCTTGCAGTTTTATATGGAACTCCAAGTAATGGCTGTGTTTTTATTATTCTTTTTTAACTTGGGAGAAGGATGAACCAGTTGCTTATACAACAACCTATGAGCATAGAGGGTGGTGAGGATATTTGGAGAAGGATAAGGAAAATTCACATATCATGGCCCAGAGGATGCAAAGAGGATGGTCCAAACTATAGAACCTGAGACAGTGAGGGTGGTTTGTGGAACGGAATGAAATAGTGAAGTCAAACTTGTAAATTAAGCTTGATTGGTTCGTGTTCCTCAAGAAATAGAGGCTGATGATTGTCCAAAAAGTTCTGGAATGATTGGCATGGAAAAGCAGAAGATCTGGCATGATCTCTGCAAACAGCAGGGTTGCTGTGGTTTTCCTCCTTTGAGCAGCTGTCAGGGAAGTCCACTATTGGATTCTTTGCTCGCAGAGGATTCGGCCATTATTCCTCACTTTTGAAGAGTTTATGATGGCCCAGCACAGGCCATAAATTCATAAATCCAGTCAATAGTAATAATTCATAAAGTGCAGCCTGCTCCTATAAAACGGTGTTAACAGTCCAAATTAACATAATGTGGTGGTTTCTGGGGCTGTTGCCTCTGCAGACCCGGAGCTTTGTGCCTATTCCTGCTGTGCTGCTCAGGCAAGTTGTCCTCCAGGGTGTCTTCTGCGGTTCCTCCGGCGCGAAACACGTGGGGGGGTTTAGCGCTTCAGGATGCAGCCCTTGGCCGAGCGGAGCCCGGGCTTGTGATAGAACAAGCTGTGCAACATCTGCCCTGCCGGTGAGCTGCCTGACAGCTGTGGTTTGTCCCCTGCAGCGACCGCCACCACACCTCCAGCGCCATCCCCGTGCCAAAGAGACAGAGCTCCGGCAGGTCGCACCTGGGCTTCTCCAGCGGGCTCCCTTCTCCGGACAGGGCGCTCCGGCAGCGAACCGGCTCCGGCAACGAGAGACTGCAGTGCAGAACGTCCCCTCCGGGCTACAGCCCCGCTCCCACCCAGCCCGGGGCTGTCCCAGCCCCCCAGGGCTGCCCCTCGGACACCTCCTCGCACTCCCCGGCGGGGCACGCGGTGCGGGGCGAGGCTTCGGCCGGGGGGCTGGCGAACGGGGCGCTGGGCTGGGGGGCGGTGGGGCAGGCGGAGGTGGTGGTGGTGGGCACCGAGGAGGTGGTGGTGGGCACCGAGGCTGGGCGGCTGGAGGACTTGGGTGGCGTCCCCGTGGAGCGCGCCGTGGCCGTGGAGTGCGACGAGCAGGTGCTGGGCGAGTTCGAGGAGTTCTCCCGCAGGATCTGCGCCCTCAACGAGAACGTGTCCACCTTCCGCCGGCCCCGCAAGAGCTCCGACAAGTGAGCGGGGCCGGCACCCGTGTGGAAATCAAATTGCACTCACCCTTTGTAGTCAGTGTAAAAATAAAGAAGCTAAAGCTGTCCCCACGGTGTTAGACAAGTGGACTCGAGCACAGCGGCACGGGATCATGGTATGTGCACAGCCCAGGGAAAGGTTTATTCTGCTTCCAGTCCTTTTGTGTCTGGTATTTATAATCTGTCTAAAGTCCTTTTTATTTTTTATTTTGGTTTTCTTTGGACCTTGGGATCCATTTATAAAAGCTTTTCTGAAGAAAACTTCTAGTGCTGATCAGGTCCTTCTATGACTATTTGTTGATTTCTTAATTATTATTTAGAGTTAAATTTATTTTAATCTTTTCAGAAAAAAAACAAACACCAAAACCTTTAATTTAAAAGTACATTTACGGTAAGATATGTTTGCCTTCTCCCACGTACTCCTGTGTGTGCTTGAGCAATGCAGTCAGGGGTAAAGAAATACCATGGATTTGTTGCAGCTGAGCAGCTTTCCCTTGAGTCTTTGAAGTTCTAGTTTGCACTGATCGGTCTTCAGGTGGTGGTGGAGACTTGCCAGAAATGACATTTGGGGGTCTTCCCCACTCCTCCTCTCCTCCCTGCTGGCTCCTCCTTCCATGGGAGCCTTGAGCAGTGAATCCCCTCTGAGGTTCTGTGCAGTGATCTCAGCCTGAGCGTTCCCCCCGGGGCAGGGCACAGATCTCCTCACAGAGACCTGAGGGACCCTCTGCCAGCACAGAGGGTTCAGCTGCCACCCTGCCAGGGCTCTGCTGGGGACAGCAGGGGCACTGCTGGCATGTTCCTGAAAGCCCTGAGAATGCAGGCAGCACTTTGGAATTAGTCAAGTGGGTGGGATCGTTCCGGCCTCTGCAGAAAGCAGGAACTTGATATTACTCATCTGAGCTAATATCCTTTTTTTGACCATCTGTTCTTGTAAGGAAGAAGCTTCCAGGGCTTTGCTGGAGGTGCAGTGTGCGTTTGGGCAGGTCAGCACTGCCACACGTGTTCAGCTGCACGGATGGGAAAGCAATTTGCAGCCTGCTCTGCCATTCCTGGTATTTGTTGCCGTTTGGATTTCATTGCTCTTGCCTTCTATTTTGTGTACCCAAGAATCTGGGCTCAGCTGTGAGCTCTGAAATAGAAAAATATATAGCAGAATAAAAAACACTTCATCACGCCTGGCTTTCTTTTCCTCCCTGGTTTTATGCTTTCTTTTGAGCCCACGACCTAGTCTTTCCCAAACTGCACTGTAAGACTAGCCTGAATTAACTTGTTGAAAGTGCGGCTGTGTGTAACAACCTCAGCTCTCTGTTGCCAGGACAAGAGTGTGTGTGAGAACCAATGTACATCGTGGCACTGCATTTCTCCAGGTACCACCGTGGTAATTGTGTCAGAGTGCTCTTCACGTCTCCTCTGGCAGCTGTTTCTGGTCCTGGGGGTGGTTGGGTGGAGCCTCTCTGCAGCCCTTTGTTGGCTTTGGTGTGTCCTGGGGTGAGCACTTGGAGAAGTCCGTGCTTTGAGGCACTGCACGTGATTTCAGGTGCGAAGGTGGACACGTCCAGGAGTGTCCTCTTCCCCAGATGAGCTCCCCTGTTCCAGCCTCATGAAAACTTGCCCAGAGGAGGTGCTGCTGTCAGAATTGGCAAGGGATAGGTAGGAGGCTCCTGCTCTGGCACAGCACTCACCAGTGAGGAGCCAGGATGCTCCAGCCTGTGCCTGTGTCGTGCCATCCCCGCATGTGGGGGATGCAGAGCTGCAGTCCCTGTGGCCTGGGGGACGGGGGCTGGCACTGGGGGGGCAGCACAGACCTGTCTGTGGGCACACTCGTGGTCTGGGTGTGGTGGTGACTTTGCAGAGCAACCCAAAGAGGAGGTGTGAGGTCACGACTCGGCCACCCGTGGAACTGGGTCTGTAGGGCATCAGTGGGGCTTTGCATTCTTTCTTTTTCCCTTAGCTGCTCGTTTTCTCAGGTTGCGCAAACCAAATGAAGTCTAGTTCTGCTCCCCAGTGTTGTGTTGCTGCTCCTGTTTGAGCCCTGTACTCGTGAACGTGTCAGACACTGTGGCTGATTTCTGTATCTGTCACAGGAAGCTGCTTGGACAGGTTTGCTGTGGATGGACCTTTAGTGGGCCTTCAATTGTCCCCGGGTTTCTCTTCCTGCTGTACCACTGTCTGTGGAGCAGGAGGTGTGAGGTGGGACAGCACCACGGGGCTGATGGAGCGCTGACCAGCTCCTCTTGGGGGCTGTACAGGCTGCAGCCACCCTGTAGCTTTCCTTTTCTCGTGTTTATTTGTTTTTCCACCCCCTGTATATTACTTTGAAAATATTGCCGTGGGAGAGAAACAAACAGTAGGTTTGGAGGTGAGATGACAGATCACAGTGTGCTTCCAGCTGTCACAGCCTTTCAGTTCCTGCACAGCTGTGACACTGTTAAATGTCTGCAAATGTCTTCAAGTGTAGAAAGCATTTCATTGCAGCCTTTCCCCCTCACTTAGGAATTCCTAAGATTTTTTTGAGAATATTAGTTTTGGAAGATCAGATCCCACTCTATTTTTATAGCAAGCACAACAGCATTGGCTTACCCTTGCTCGACCAGGTATTTCAAATAAGCAAGACCAGAATATCCCATGGTAAATGACACATTAAAACTGTGTTGGTAATTGCGGGAAAGCGCATCTGTATTTATAAAATAAAACTGATTAGTATCTCTCGACTCGTGTGTCTTCCTTCCTGTGTTTCTGCTTTGACCCACACTGTCCTTCCCAGCCCCCAGAACTCCTTGCCTTGTTGGTCATCAAATCCACCCTGCTCCGACTGGGGATATTTGGGCAGCAGGATTTGCCTGGAGACCTCGAGTGGCTCCAAGCCCTGGCACTGCAGTTCTTTGTGCTTCTCCCAGAAAGGTGGCACACAGCTGGGCAAACCCAGCTGCGCCTCGGCAGGGGCAGGGGGTTTTGGGGCTGCTGGGTGGGTTTGCTCCCTCCTCGGGGAGGTGCCCGAGGTGCTCCCGGAGACAGGTGCTGGCTTTAGTCTGACCAAGTATCCCTTGCTTTCAGTTTGGTGCTGGTGGTGTTTGTGAAAACTGAGTGGATGAGGGGCTCGGGAATCCAAACCACAGGAGCAAACCTGGAACAGAGGGGAGGGAGAGCACACAGTGCTCAGGGGTCATCCTCAGTTACCTGGCTGGGGCAAATGCTTCCAGCCTGAGCTATTCCCACTGACTGGAGGCCAGAGGGAGGGATGGAGATGACCTGCTCCCCATGTGACTGAATGTTTGAGGGGAGAAAAGAGGCTGCAAGTGCCCTGCACACCCCAGCCCTGACCATGAGAGCTGCCCTGGCCGTGCCTGCCAGGGGAGTGTGTGCAGTTCAAGACAGGGCGAGCTCCCTCAGCACAGCAAGCTCTGCTCTCACTGCCAGATCCACCTTGAGCTGGGGAGAGAAGGGAGATCTGGGTTTATGAATAAAGATTTGTATTTATTTTATTTAAACCTTTTTTTTTTAAGATTTCCATCCCGTGATCTTCAGTTGGAGGAACCGAAACTTCACCTTCCTTTCCTCCAAGAGCTTTCTCCATCCAACTGGCTGTAAAAGCTGTGGAGTCTCTGTGAGATGAACTTAGGAGGAAACATCAGGGAATGTGACATTAGTTAAGGAGACCTCCAAGGCTGTGGCTAATAACAGCACCTACTGAACAGAGACTTTAGCAAAAGCATTTGTTTAGAGAAGATGTGTATTTGGACAACACTCAGACGCATGGTGGGATTCCTGTGCCGGGACAGGAGTTGGATTCTGATCATCGTGGGTCCCTTCCAGCTCAGGATATTGTATGATTTCCATTGGATTCTTCTTGTCTAGTTTGGGGTTATTTTAAAATCCAGCACATGGCATTTCAGCTCCCACTGAGCATCCCTTGGGTAGGAGGCTGCTCCTCATCCCCGTGGGAGGGTGTAACCCCTCTGAGGAGGGGAGCCCGTGTTGCCCTGGGGGTGCCTGGCACAGGAGAACCAACTCTCCCCCCAGAGTGCTCAGGATGGAGCATGAGAAATGAATGGAGATGCCCATCTTTCCAGTCCATCTTCCCTTCCTCTCTGCAGAGAAAAGGGGGCGGAAGGAATCCAGGCAGGAGCTGCCGGCAGCCCCTGTGGCCACGAGCCTGCAGAGGAAGGGCTGTGTTGTCCCTCCTGCCCCCGTGCAGCTCCCCTGGCATCCCATGCTCTGGGTTCACCCCTGTGTGCCTTGAGCCCAGGGAACAACATCTTGTCTGCCCCTCTGTGTGTCTGGGAGGGTGGGAATCCTGACTGTGCCAGGGACTCTGGGCTCCCAGGGTGGTTGGGCTGTGTACAAGGAGAAGGATGGAGGCTCCCAGCACATGAAGCATCCCTGGCCAAGGAAAAGGTGGGAAAAGGCCCTGGAGGAGGGCGAGGGGCTCATCTCCAAGGTGTGGGTGTGTTGAGCCTCAGCTGCTGTGTGTGCAGTGTGAGTGGCTGTGCAGGGCCATGTGTGGCTGCTCTCAGGGAGCTCTGACAGGTGACCCCAGGGCGTGGTTGTGTTCGCCCAGGGCTTAGTTTTGACACAGTAATCCAAACTGACACTCAGGGCTCGAATATACAAGAAGTTCATTACAGCTGAGCCCTCCAGCTCAGGGATTTCCTGGTGGTAAGCCTTGGAAAAACCAGGATTCCCAGTGGTGCCGCTGGAGAGGTTTGCAGATAAAATTCAAGTGAGTGAGCTGTGCCAGAATGTTTTGGGAGCCCAAGGGGAGATGTTTGCAGCCCAGCGAGTGGTGCCTTGTCCCTGCCTGTGCCTGGGATGGCCCTGCCCTGCACAGCTCCCCAGCAGGGTCCCGGGGCTGCTCTCAGGGGGACCTGCTCACGGAGCAGTGGATGAAGCCACAGTCCCATGGCCAAGCACATTCCTTGAGTGTGGTGTGGGAACTGAACTGTCGCCTCTCATCCCACTTTCCAAAGAGCACGAGAAAAACCTGCCCAGCAAATGTCCCCGATAAAGCCGTGACAAGCTGCCCGGGCAGATAAGGCTTTAGCTGTCCCGGTTCCCTCCAGGAGTGGGATGTGTCTCCCCATCTTTCCACGTCCACAGGAGGGTTGCAACACAGCAGGGTTGCTACTTGAGCTGGTTAATAAGCTGTGATGATGAGGTGTGAGGGGCACAGGGACAGGACCTCTTCTGCTTGCACCTCCTGCCCTCGCTGGAGCTGATACCTCATAAAAACAGATACTGCTCTCTCCATCCGACGGGTCTCGGCTGGGATCTGCAAACTACCACTGGAATTTGGAGCTGGTTTTCCAATAAGGTGGAGGGGGAGCATTGCTGGCTCCCAAAGGGAGGTGTGGAGTGGCTGTGTGCGGGTTTAGGGGTGGGAGAGGAGCCGGGAGGTTCCCCAGCACGGGCGGTGCAGGAACCCGAGGTGCTGCTGGTACCAAAGAGATGCATCCCCTGCCAAGGAGAGCACGGCAGGGGCTCCTTTCTGCACACCCAGCACCCTGTGAGGAGAAGAAATGCACTCACAGCAATTGGGCACTCGCGGCATTTTAGGGAAAAGGTTCCCGTTCTTTCCTCCCCCGGTGGTTTTTAAGTTTTACACATCTTAGACCCAATTAATTTGGTAGTCCCCGGGAGCGCAGCATCCTGTATGGCTCCTGTGAGGGCAGCACGTGCTAAAGGCAGGGTTAGCACCTGCAGGAGCAGCAGCAGGACTGACCTGGTGCCTTCTGCAGTTTGGGACGTTCTGCAGAGCCACGAGCTCTGCAGAGGGAGCTGCGACCTGGAAACAATTCCTCCCCGCTGCCCTTGGGAGCGTTTTGTCGTGACAAAAGACACCCAGTCCCTCTCCCACGGGCTCGTGTCTGTGGGCAGCACTGTCTGCCCCACCTCACTCCTCCAGGGGCTCACCCAGAAGGGGATGGGGCTCTTCCTGGTGCCCACAGCTCGACTCCCCCAGGGATCTGGGGAGCAGAGGCTGCTGTGGGGATGGGCAAGGGAAGGATCCACTGCTGAGAGAGTCCTGCAAAGTTTGCTCTTTAAAAGTGCCCTAAAGGAAGGAACAGAAACCTGCTCAGCCTCAAGGCATAGACCTCCTCAGTTCAGACCATTTCTGATGACTCAGAATAGAGATAGGTCTTAAAATTTCACATTTCTAGGACTCCTCCATTCCCAGATAGTTCCTTCTCCTTGCCCGTGTCCTTTCTTCTTTCTTCTCCAGCCATGTGGGACGGGAGTTTCCTCCAGGGTGGCACAAGGAGCTGCCGCCCATCCCTGAGGAGGGGCTTTGCTGAGCTGGGGGACCTGCTGTGGCACAGGGTGGTGGTGATCCAGGTGCTGGCCCCTCTGAGCCTCCAGGTGCTGGGTCAGCTGCAGCCTTGCAGGGCTCCTGGGGAGCTGCAGCATCCCTCCCACGTAACCTGCACGTGGAGGGGAGCACAAGGGGCAGTGCCCACCCCGGGATGCTCCTTAGCAAAACGCTGGGGGAGAGGGATGGGCTGGAAACAGGAGTTTGGTTCAGTTGCATCACCTTTCCAAGGGATCTCAGTTTATAAATAGTTGGGGTCAGCCACGTGCTCCTTTCTTTGACACTTTCTCAAGGCTGAGGACGCTTTGGGGTCTCTACTTAGAAACTTTCCTTTCCTGGCTGCCCCCATCTCCCTGCCTGCCAGGAAAGTGCAGCCCAGGAGTCAGAGAGGTGCCTGTCTGGATTAACCAGGATCCAGCACGGAGCCTTGCCCAGGGCATGGCCTGGATGGGACCAGGAGTCACAACAGCACTACCAGGGTGCTGAGCTGCCCTCAGAGCCGGTCCCAAACGAGGGAGGGAATGGGAGGGCGCTTCTCCCCCGGCCTCAGCAGTGGGGAAGCAAACTGGGAGGTGAGGGAGGAGTGGTGCTCGTGGTAGTTTAGCACCAGGGAATTACTGCCTACAGTCACCAAAGCAGGGGAGTGATGTTCCTGTGCTGCCATGACTTTCGTCTCCCCAGCAGATGGACATCACAGCACCTCCTGGGCAGGGGAGGCTGCAGGACTCGGGGGGGCTTGGCTCCAGGAGCTCTCCTCCAGCTGCTCTGGGGTGTTGAGCTACTGCTGCACCTTCTGCCTTGGGCTGGGTGCAGTGAACACGCCAGCAGCACCTCCTGAGAGAGGGGCAGGGCACAGAGGCTGAAGGGAGAGAGCAGAGATGTTTGCACTGCAGTTCTGAGCTCCAAAGAGTCAAGGAGGAGAAGAGAGCATGGCAGGAGATGAGCTTTAAGGTCCCTTCCAGCCCAAACCACCCTGTGATTCCAGGATGTCTTTCTTCAAGTGGAATGGTTTTCCCCAGTTTTGTTTGTTGGAGACTTTGGCAAAGGTGAGCAGAGCCAAGGTGACCTCTGTCCCAAAGAGCTCCAAGTCTGGATGTGGCAGAGGGTGCAGGTGACCCAGGGAATGATGGCACAGTCAGTGGGTGAGGAGGGAGGTGTTCTCTGCACTTCAGTTCCTTTATGAAATCCTCTTCATTATCCTTTTGGTTGAATGGGACCTTCTGCAGCCCTGGCTCTGTTTGCCCTTTCATTCAGGCCCTGGAACTGCCCTGGCATTGTTCTCCTCTTTTCTGTCTGTCAGAGACCCTCCTGTCTCCTGGGATACCAATCTGCCAGGCTGCAGAGATCATTAAAATCACCCCTGGAGCCCCCGCAGCCTTGGCCCTTTATTACTGCAGGGGTGCCTGTGCACAGGGGAAGAATTTGGGAATTCCAGGGGATCCCATCGCTGAGCAGGCTGACAGAAGAGCAGATTGACCCCCAGAGGATGTGGATGTGCCTGCAGGGTGCAGTTTGCTCTCAGGGAGCCCGTGGGTAGCAGCAGGCTGTGGCCAAAGGCTGGGAGCTGTGGCTGGTCCTCAGGAGAGCCTCCGAAATGCCTGACAGGAACCCTACAAAGCCCAGCCAAGGCACGGGTGAGCTCTGACAGCTGGGGTGGGACCACCCCACGAACACCAGGACGGGGGATTGGAGCAGGCAAGGAAGGACAAGGCTCTGTCCTTGTCATCTGGCGTGCAGAGCTGAGCTTTGCAGCCCCTTCCTGCCAAGAGAAGGGCTGCGGTTCCCCTGGAAGCTTTGAAGGGTGTCCTGACTAAAACCCCAAGCAGTGTCCCGTGAGGAACTGCTGCACAGCCAGGGGAAACAGGCCTGGCCCAGCTCTTCAGCACATCCTGGAGCTTTCCCAAGGGCAGCGTCAGAGAGGTGTCAAACAGGGGGGCATTGCAGGGCTGTGGGGGCTCACGCTCCACCAGCTGGGGGGCAGTGCCCACAAACACGTGTCTCTGGGTTGCTGCCCACCCCTGGGGGAAGCCGGGGTGTTGTTCTCCAGCCCTCCTGCCCTGCTGAGATGCTGCTGAGGGCTCCGTGGAGCCGTGGTGCTGCTGAGATGGCCAGGTTTCCTTCCCGGGGCAGTGCAAATAAGGGGCCTGGGCTGTGTCCTGCCTTGGCTGCTGGCTCTGCCACCTCCCTGGGGATGGTGCTGGAAGGGGCAGAGTGCCACTGCCCACCTCCCTGAACTGGCACCTGAGAAATGTCAGCCTTTTCCTGCCCACACCGACCGAGCAGAAACGTCCCCCGAGCGGTTTTATGAGGCTGCAGAGCCTGGAGATGTAGGAAAGGCAGAAAGGGCTAATCAGCAGAGAGGGAAAAACTGATTGAGAGGAAATTAATGTTGTGGAACTTTGTGGAAATTTAGAAACTCCCCTGGAGCCCCGGGGTGTGATTCTGACCTGACCCAGAGAGGTGGCAAAAGCCTCCAGGATCCAGCTGAGAGCCCCTCACGGAGACGTGGAGGGGCTCTCAGTGGGCAGGAGCTGCTGCAGAACGGAGAGACGGGGCTCTGGACCCTGGACTTTCCCTGCCCTGAGGACAGAAGGAGTCTGTCATGGGTATCCTGACTTCTGTGGGGTCTCACGGTGCCTCCAGGAGCATCCCAGCCAGCTGTGCTCCGAGGGGGCTCCCTGTGCTGCTGCTGAGTCCTCCAGGGGATGGCAGGGAAGGGCAGTCTCACCCCACCCCAGGGCACTCAGAGACACGTGTTTTGAGATGTCCTGGCATCCCACTGCGAGTCTCCTGGATGAACTCGTTCCTAACCTTGCTAAATTCATGGTGCTTTTGCACTGGTAGCGTCCCCGTGCCATGACTACCCTTCCCCTCAGGATCTCCCAGTGCCCTGGAGACAAAGGCAGGTCTATCACCTCTGCCTCAGAGGTGGGCCCGGTCTGCTGGAACGGGGCTTTTTTACACCTAGGCTAATTGCTTGAGACTCTCTTTTTGGTTGCTGGAGAGAAGCAGACACTTTCCCTCCTTACATCCTAATGGGGATGATTAAAATAGGTCAGATGACCAGCTTGAGCATATTTATGCAGTGTTTGTGATGAACCCCTCCAGGGAGAGGAGGGGGAGCAGAGACAGCCCTCTGCCTACAAGAGTATTTTTGCCTTTAACTGCCCATGCAAGATATTATATCTAAATACTCACAGGCTCTTTCCTGTACTGGTATGTGATGATGGATGGATAGATAACCTTTCTCCATAAAAATATACATAGTTAAGGGTAAATTTTTCATTGTCATCTCCAGCTTGTGTTTAACAATTTATTTTCCTTGGTGTTTTTTTCTTCCCCTTGGAATATTGTTGTGGGTGGAGAGATCTGACCTGTGTCTAACATAATATTCTTGGATGGGTTTTTTGAGTAATGGCACTGTTATTGTACAACCTCCAGCAAGAACAATTTGCAAAGTGTTGCAAACTTTTCCAAATGACCTGACAACAGCTCTCCAACCAAAGTGGTTTTACAGGGATCAGTTCCAGCACCGCAGGGCTTGGAAAGAGGGAGAGGGGGGGAAAAATAAAAAAAAAAAAGGCATTGGCTGTCCGTGCAAGCTGCCCTTCCCTGCAGGTCTGCAGTGCTGGGACAGGGGTGGGGGCTGGGGCTGCAGCCCCCGTGCACACAGAGAGGGGCTCCAAGGGCTGGATGCTTTGGGAACAGCCCAAACCTGGAGCCACAGGGTCACCCTCGTGGTTTTCTCAGAGGGTTGATCTTCGCCCGTGGCCATCTCCTGCACATGGAGGCAGCAGACTTGTGCCCACACCCTGCAGAGACCTCGCAGATAGGGAGAAGGTCGTGACTGCAGGTGCTGCTGCCTCCCCTGTGCCAGGGCTCCTCTGGGCCACCAGGAACTCACTCTAGTCTATCTCCTTCAGACTTGTTCTTGGTAAAACACAGGTCCAAGCACCATGAAAGGAGAGAGAAACCACCCCACTGTGAGAACCTCAGTGCCAGCTGCTGCTGGAAGGGCCGAGCCCCCCATGGCAGGGCGTGGGCTGGGCTGGAGCCCCCGGATCCCTGGCGTGGTTGTCATCCTCCCAAGGGGCTGAAAGGAGAAGGTGAATGTTCAGAACCAGTCCGGAATTCCCTGCAAGCCTGCCAAGATTCGTGGCCCAGCCCCAGGGCTGCTGTGGGACCCCTGTGCTGCCACTCCAACAGGAACAGTGCCAGGAGGAACCCGAGACATTGTTAGGGGCAGAGGGGTTGAGACCCTCGTGTGGGATGAGGATGCTTTGGTGGCTAGCAAAGGATTTAGGAGGGGTTTGCTGGGTGAGTGGGACGAGGAGGTTCATGGTGGGAGGCAGAGTGGCAGGAGCACTGGTCCAGCAGCCTGGGAATGCTGGGCAGGAGTGATGGGTGGGGTGCTGTGACCGAGCACCTCAGGTGGGCTGGGTGTGCACAGAGCCCCTGCCGTGGGTGCCCGGTGGGTGCTGCGGGTCCCTCAGCGGGCAGATGAGCAGGATCTGGTCACCTCTCCCACCTCACCAGTTCCTTCAGTGTGACCAGAGTGGGGCAGACTGACCAGAGGGAAGGCACTGCCAAAACCCAGCCAAGCTGCCACAACCCTAACGAGGGGAAAAGGCTGCCTCACTAATTACAGGTGAGCAGCCAAGGGCAGGGACGACTCCACTCGTCTGGGCTGGCAGAACAGATGGCTGGAAATGTCCCCAGACTGCCTAAAAGTCTGGACTGTGGCTTACCCACAGGAGCCTCATGCTGACTCCCCCCAGGAACCTCTGCCCACTGCATTGCTCCACCCAGGGAGAGTAACAAGTGGGGGTACAAGTGAGACATGGAGCTTACCTGGACCCCCAAAGCTGTGAGACCAGCACCCCCTCGCTCCCCACGGAACAGCACCGGGGGCAGCTGATCTCCTGACTGCGCTCCCTTGGCGGGAGCCCTTCCTCCTTTGTGCTAACAGGCTCCTCTGGAAGCAGTAAAGTGGGCTTGAACCATTATTAAAATAATAGAGAGACCCCAGAGGATCTTTAAGCAGGAGATCTTTAATAATTACTACCTCCAAGGCTCTTGCTACTCGGTTTGAACCAGGGTTTCTCATGCTATCCGAGTCCTGGAGCACAGCTCAGTCCATTCCCACAGGGCCACGAGTGCCATGTGACTTAATTGTCCTTGATATTTTTCTAGTCTTGTCAAGGGCTTCTTTGGAAATGTTATATAGCTGAGAAAGAGTTTATTATTTGCTGTCAGGGGGCAAATAACACCAGGGCATCTCTGAAGACAACTATAACATATCTGTGTAATGCGAAGGTTAAAATAAATCAGTAAAAAGAGCCCCTCTCCTGGGGGCAATATACTGTAAAATATTTCATCAGAAGGCCTGCATATTATTGCACTTGTAATTAATCTTCCTGGTAACAGCAGGGCTTGTTTTCTCCTGCCATGGTGCCTCTCTCAGTGTTTTCAGCAGCCACTAGATGTCGGGGAAAACTCTTTAGGCATCATTTTTGAGGAAAGTCCTCCCTCAGCTGGGAGCTGCTGAGCTTCTTCCCTCATCTGAGGTCCAGGGAAATGCCTGGTGGGGTTGGACGTGGAGACGCCTCAGCATCTCAGCAGGTCCCCTTGCTCTGCATGGCTGGGTCCTGTGCGGCTGGAGAGGCTGAGCACTGGCACAGGGATCCCACAGCACTGACCTCCTTCCACCCTCTGCGTGCGGTTCATTGTCACCGCTGCTGGTTCTACCCGAGCGCGAGCTCTGGGAGCGTCTGTGACCCTTCTGCTCTCAGCCCATCGTGTTCCCCGTGTGCTGGGACTCGACTGCTGTGACAGAGGGACTCGTTTTTCTCTGTAAGATGAGTGGTGGGGACAAATCTCGTGCAACAAACAGATGTGTGCCAAGAGCCACGGCGCCAATTGGACCCGGGGAGTCCTTGCCTGGGGAAAGGTGGTGGGAGAGGACGCCGTGTGGGTGGTTCCTGCACGCCGGGAGGCTGCCTGGGGGCAGATGTTCCCCTCTATCACACACCCCATCAGCACCGACCTCCTGCCCAGGAAGGGTCAGACTCCTTCACCAAAAGAATCCAGCAGGAAGGTGCCGGAGATCCACATGTCACTCCTGGCCTCCACGAGTCCTTGCAACACAGTTTTGGGTTTTTTTCACAAAAAATGCAAACCCCGAGTCCCCCAGACGGAAATGCTCTTGCAATGTTGTCTCGGAAGTTCTCCTCCTGCCTGGCCTTGCACTGCTGACTCTTGAGCAAGAGCTGATGGCTGCCAACAGCTCTGCCCTCGCAGCAGTGACCTGGGGAGGGTCACGGCTGGGAAGGGGGTGCTCAAAGGTAGAAGGTTAGTGCAGGAGGACAGGGGGCTCTGCCTCTGAGCGATGATGGTCCTGCTCCTGCCTGTCCCCTGCAGCCCTCCCTGCCCAGGCACTGCCCTTGCTGCCCAGCCCAGAGGGGCTCCAGTCAAAAGTGGGGTTTATTCCCTGTGCTGGAGAACAAGAGCTGAGGGGAATCCCCTCCCTGGGTCGTGGTGTGTTTTGATTCATGAGTTTCCTCCTAATGTGCCTGGCCTTTCCGTAGGAGGCTGAGAATTACAGAATCATGGGACCGTTTAAGTTGGAAAAGCTCTCCGAGATCATCGACTCCCATTGCTAACCCAGCACTGCCAAGGCCACCACTGACCACATCTGCAGAGCTTTTAAATCCCCGCAGGGATGGGGACTCCACTGCCCTGGGCAGCTGTGTCAGGGCTGGGCAGCCCTTC
Organism: Formicarius rufipectus; assembly: GCA_013399695.1. Lineage (NCBI taxonomy): Eukaryota > Metazoa > Chordata > Aves > Passeriformes > Formicariidae > Formicarius > Formicarius rufipectus. Next base: position 131,455 of record VXAU01004848.1, read on the forward strand.
TGGGGGAAGGTTTCCCTAATTTCCAACCTGCCCATGCCCTGGTGCAGGCTGAGGCTCCTCCTGCCTGGATGGGTGCAGTGTGTGCAGCCCTGCTGGGCACCAGGGTGTCACCTGGCTCATGGCACAGCTGCTGCCTTCCCCAGAGAGCCAAGCACTTGGCTCACTGCTTGGATCTTCTGTCTTTCTCCTGCAAACCAAAGGAATATCACAGTCCAGGGGAGGTTGTTGTGGCAAAATGAGTTGAAGCAAAAGATCATCGCCTGTTGTTTGCTGCAGAGCTCCTGGCCCAGCTGGGATTCCTCCAGGATCCAACTGGACATGAGGAATAGTGGTGATTTCAGAGCTGTCTTCGTTCTCGGGGTCTGCAGTTTCCCACACCTCCTGCGTGATGGAGGGGGGCAAGTGCAGGTTCCTAATGAGCCCACCCTGCCCCTTCCAGAGGGTGGGGTGTTTGCAAAGAGCAACCCGTGTCTGCAGCAAACACAAACTGAGGCATAAATGCTGGGGTTGGTCTCCCTCATGGGCACACAGCTGGGAGCTGGACGTGGTGGTCTCAGGGAGGAAAACGTGTCTCCTGGGGTCTGGAGTTCTAAGTCCTGCAGCAGGGTGGGGAGTGGGAAGCTCACCCCATCCCACAGCTCAGAAAGCAGTTGGGTTTGGTTTAACTCCCATGGGGGAGGCTTTGAGCAATCCATTTCTCCCCTGTGGAGCCCACCAGGGTGCTGCAGGTCCTCCAAGGCAGCAAAGGTCCCCCTCTGGAGGTGCTGATCTCCATGGGAGCCTCGGGATGCTACTGCAGTAGTTGTGATTGATAACACCATTGTGTTGGGGGGCCACTCGTTCAGGAAACGCCATGATGGGAATTATAATCTCCATTTAAAAGCATTTCCCCCCTTCCTCTGGTGGGTTATCAGATTACAGGAAATGAGAGCACTTCTGCTGCCTTATTATGAGAGATGGATGCTACTGTTTGGAGAGTGTGCCATCGATCTCTGTCTGCCTCTGAGGGGGCTGCTCTGCTCAGCTGATGTGCACAGGCTTCCCAGAGCCCCCTCGCTCTGCCCCCTCCTTGCTGGTGCCTTTACCCGGGCTTTGCAAGGGCCCAGTGTTTGCTCTGCTGCTGCCCCAGCTTCCCCCTCCCAGCACAGCCCCTCTTGCACAGAAAGATGGATCTCTATTTTCTTAAATGCTCAGGCAATTATGTTCCTCCTGCAAGTGGTCCCAGAGGGGAGCTCTCCAGTCAGGGCTCTTTGCAGCTGCAAATCCTTTTTCAACGTGGCAAGTGCCGTCGTTGACCTCTCCCCATCCTGCCCCCGTCGATGGCCACGCTTTGGGGGAGTCCCTGGGCATCCTGGTGGGTCTCAGTGGGGTCTGCAGCTCTGTCCCTGTGCCTCCTCCATCCCTCCCGTGGGTCAGTGTGCCCCTCACTGCAGCCCCAGGTGGACACAGCCTCCTGGGTCCGCGTCAAGCACCCAAAGGGGAGCAATAAAAGCACCTCAGGTGAGACTTGCTGTGCCACCCATCACCAGCTCTCCAGGTGCTGGCATCTGCCAGGCCAGCTCCTGTGCTTTGACTAAACCCTCCCTCCCTGTCTGAGCTTGGGAGGTGGGAATGAACCACAGCAGTCTCGGGGACAGCACGAAGGCTTTGGTTTCTCCTCTCATTTACAGTCCCTACTCTGTTCTGTCACCACCCCAGCTCTGGGGGGATGTCCTGTCCCAGCGCTGCAGGACAGATGTGCCCAGGGCCATTTACCCTGAATGACCAGCAGCAGCTTCATTTCCCTGAAGCCAAGTTCTGCTCTCAGCATGCCAGCACTGTGCCTGGGACTCTGCAGTCCCTGCACTTGGCATCCCCTGCCCTGGCATCACTGCTGATTTGAGTTTACCCAGGTTACAGTGACTCCCCCAGCCTGTTCCCCCTTGCACCCCCTCAGTCCCCACCACCCTCACCAGGGTTGCTTTCTAAGTGCACTTTGAGTGAAGTCACCTGCCTTGCTTTCTGCCTGGCTCCCCAGGGAAGCACAGCCTACGTGAGGATGTTCTGCGCGTGCCTGTGTCTCTTTAGCTCCTCAGGAAACAGGAGGGATGTCCAGTAGTTGAAACCAGAGAAGGGGGCATTTCTGGCAGGTTTTATGAACACAAGGCAACAGGTGAAAGACGTCCTGCTGATGCTCAGTGGAGGAAAGGGCTGAGGGGAGATTTGTGGTCCACAGCTGGTCAGAGAGCATCAGGGTGAGGGCATGAACACCAGCTCAGGTAAGTGAGGCAGTGGCAGACACGGGGAAAGGCTTCAGGGGCACAAGAGGACATTTTTCAGCTCAGTGGAAGGAACAATTAACAGTTAGTTAATTAATTAACAGTTAATTAACAGTTAACACAATTAATTGTGTCAGGGCAGTGAATGCAGCCTGGCTGCCACAGGGAGACACCCAGCAAGGGGAGAAGGTTTCTGCTGCTTTCCTGGTGGAGGGTTCCAGTGTAGTGACAATATTCTGTGAATGTGACTTCCAGAAAAGCCTGATATCCCTCTCCACAAGCAAAACTGAGCCAGCAGGAGGATTCAGCTCGGGCCACGTGTGCTCATTTCAGGATTTCTGCTTTGTTTGTTTGTTTCTCAGACTGGTCCTGTCATCAACTCCCTCGTTGTCTCCAGCTGCAATAGGGGTACAGGGGAAGGCAGAAACAGAACTTTGGGACAGACTGAGTGCAGGAGGTCTTTTCCAACTCTGATGATTCTAGGAATTTGTGATTGGAGAAACCACCTCTTTTGTTTGATTGTTCATGTATTTGATATTTGCAGGTATTTGTTACAAAGAGTCAATATCCAATCAAAACCATAAGAATTGGCTTCTTCCCTTCCTGGGTGAAATGATCCATGTTAATATCCCAATCCTCTCAACAACATGGTGTGGAGATGTTTTCCTGGGGTATTTGAAAAGCAGAAGAAAGAGTTAAAATACTGAAAACTGGGAGAGAGCAAACCAAAAACCTTGAGATAAAGATATGTGGGATCCCTTGAGGTTTGAGACTTTCCCCTTGTAGACATGCCACAAATCTTACCTGCCCCTCCACGAAACAGGCATGACTTGGACACTGTGGCTGGGGCAGGACCAGGAAAGCTTGGCGTGCCCCGAGGGGAAAACCAGAGCAGCACACGTGGATTTGCTCATCTCCAAAGACTTGGCTGCAAATGTAGGAATTCAAATGAGCTCTCCAGCAGGAGGAACTCGCCAGGCCATCATAACAAACAGCAGGAGACACAAGTGCAAACTCACTCTGCGCTGTGCTGCCAGACTCCAGCATCACCCGGGGTCGGGACGGGTGGGGGGCAGAGGGGATGGCCCTGCTGGGGAGGGAGGTGCTGGCAGGACGGGATGAGAACAGCCCTGAGCTGTAAGGGGGGAGCAGAAGAGCAGGAGGAGATGTGACAAAGCCCTAATGCCAGCCCAGGAGACACTTGGGTCTGGCTCAGTCCGTGCCAACCCACACTGGGGATTCCGTATCTGCAAGGGTCGCTGTGCTTGGAGCAATCATGGAATGGTTTGGGGTAAGAAAGGACCTTTAAAGCTCACCCAGTCCCACCCCATGCCATGGGTAGGGACACCTTCCACCAGCCCAGGTTGCTCCAAACCCCATCCAACCTGATTTGGAATATTTCCAGGGATGGGGCAGCCACTGCTCCTCTGGCCACCCTGTGCCAGCCCCTCCCCACCTCCCCTCTGGCTGGACGAGTGTCCATGAGGAGCAATGAACCAGCCCCTGGAAGGATCTCTGCTCTGGGGGCTCCTGGTTCTGCTGCACAGGGACCTTGCTGGGGATGTTGCAGCGTTCAGGGCGTTCACAGCTCCTCCCACGGGGACCTTCCAGGACACAAACCATCCACCTCAGTGGGCACATTCACATCACCCCCCTCCTTTCCCCTCCCTTCTTCACGGAGCGTGTTGGAACTCAGGTATTTTGGAGCCTGCTGCTTTCCCGTCAAATGAGCTAGAAATTTGTGATGGGACTCCAAGAATGCTGGAGAAGAAGCAGACAGGCTGTCAGACAGATATGCCCTCCCTCCCACAGGCTTCAGGAGTGACTGTACAAACTTCATCTCCTTAGGATGCAACAAATCACTCCGCCCTTCATCAGACCCTGGCAGCAAAGAAAAATTGCAGCCCTCAGTATTTCTCAGCGGTGGAGTTATGTCCTTATTTTTTTCCTTTGTGATATCCTATTTCTGCAGAAGAAGGAGCTGGAGCCTGAAACCCTGATTTTCTGTAATTCCTTTTGCTCTCACTTCAGGCTGGGGATTTCTGTGGAAAAAAAAAGAACCATTTAAGTGCCTATAAATTGCAAGCAGTGGATGCAAGGCAATGAATAACAGGTGCATCAAAGGATCCTTGGGATGCTGTGCCTTGGATTAGCAGAGAGTCCTGGGAAAGGGTTGCAAATGACATCTCTCTCTGAATTAGGGATTAGAATCATGGAATCCCAGAATGGCTCTGGTTGGAAGGGACCTCAAAGCTCACCCAGTGACACCTCCCACCATCCCAAGGTGCTCCAACCTGCCCTTGGACACTCCCAGGGATCCAGGGGCAGCCACAGTTTCTCTTCCCACCCTGTGCCTGGCCCTGCCCACCCTCCCAGCCAGCAATTCCTTCGCAATATCCCACCTATCCCTGCCCTCTGGCACTGGGAAGCCATTCCCCCTTACCCTGGTATGACACGCTCTTGTAAACAGTCCCATCTGTCCTTTGCACTCAGATTTGAATGCCCCCTGCATTTCCTGTCACTGCAGGCTGGACGTGGTCTGTGAGCTGCAAGAGAAGGAGGCTGGTCCTAGAGAACAGAAATAACCTCCAGATATGGGTGGGAATCTTCCCTGAGAGGAGAAAGGAGACAGCCAGATGGGCTTTTGGAGTTTTCTTCCTTCCTTAATTTCTATAAACATGAAAAGAAGTTGGACAAAGCCCCAGGTTTGCAGCCAGCCTTGGAAGAGCTGATGCCCAGAGTTTGGGGGGGTGGGATTGCAGTTGTTTCTCAGTGGGAGACATTCCCATAAAGCTCCTCCAGACTTGGACATGGATATCATTAAAACAGGTGTCTTTGTTTTTATGAGTAGCTGGAGTTCTGATGTTTCTCTTGTGTTTGAAACGGGTGTAGAATTGTCAGTGGGGTTCTGCTGGACTCTTCAGCTTCTCTTTATCCAGAGAGAGCCACTGTCTGCCCGAGGAGGGGTCAGTCCAGGAGGACCAGAATCGACCCTGAAATCCCATATTTAGGAAAAAGCCAGCCCCAGGTGTTTATGCATTGCCATGAATTGAGCTGAACAAGGTTTTATTGTGATTTCTTTGCTTTCATGTTTAGTGTAAGGCAGAGAACTCAGTGCTGCAGTTCACTCAGAGCTGCCAGAGCCTGGGTCCAGGTGAGCTGTTTCCTGCCCTCCCTCTTGGTGATCTCACTGAGCAACTCAAAACTCCAGCCTCGAGGAAAACATCCTTTTGGCCTTTGATTTTCTCTCCCCCAGGACAGGTGGTGATGTTGCAGCCCCCACCAGTCAGGCCCTGTTGCTGTTGCCCTGTGCTGAGGACTGTGCTGGAAGGGTTTGCCCCTTGGCTGTGATGCCCACCCTGCACCCAGGGGCTGCAGCGTGCCCACCACCACTGGGGACCACCCCAAAATGGGTGCTGGGGAGGCATTTCCAATGCTTGTTACTCAGGTATTTTGGACAGCCTGGAAACACCAGAGGGAATTGCCCTTCTGGCAGGGCTGGAGTGGACTCAAATCCAGACAGAAACAACAAGAACAGAGTATGGCAGGAAGCAGAGTCTGGTTGTTATGGATTTATGTCTCAAAGCTGATGGCTTGTTAAACTGATTTATTTTAAGATTGTCCTTTTTTTTTTGGTGTTTCACCTTCAGAACTCCCTTGGGCTTTTTGTACAGTTTGTCCACTACAATCTGCTATGTACATCATCCACCCTGTAGAAATCAGCTAATAGGATAAAAATTAAGAAGCAATTGTTTAGATAGAAATCACTCCCTTCTCTGAATCATTATTTTAATGTGGAAATAGCAACATAATTTCTTTGGAGACCTTCAGTTTCCTGTCAAAGCTGTTTGAAAAATCAACAGGTGGAGAAATCTGTGGGGGACAGATAGATGACAGACTGAATGACCATGTAAATCTAATTTCTTGGGGGGGAAGTTTATATAATAAAATGGTAAAGTGAACTCACAAGTGGCTCCCTCACAGTATTTCCTGTACTAAATGGAGGAGAAGCAAATTGTGGAAAACCTTAACCCAAGTTTGAATGTGGGGATTGAAACTATCCCTAAAATAAACTCAATTTTTTTAAACAAGCCTTGATTAGACAAACTCTCCACAGATATTTGAAGAACTTCTCCGAGAGCCAAGTGTATCTAATTTGTCCATCGTGTGCTCATCCCTGGCAGAGTTCTGAACAACTTGTCCCTGTGCTGAGGGAATGGAGGGTGTTGGAAAATCCTCATCATTGGGTGGTTACTGATGAACCTGAAGCCAAGGAGTGGCAGCCCCAGGGCAGAGCAGGAGTCATCCTGGCACAAGGCAGCAGCAGGATTTGACTTCCACAGCAGGGTTTCAGCAAGGAATCGTGGAATCACAGGCTGGTTTGGGATGGGAGGGACCTTAAATCTCACCGTGGGCAGGGCCCCTTCCACCTTGCTCCAAACCTCATCCAACCTGGCAACTGGTGGTCTTGGAGCACGGGGGCAGGGGAGGAGATTGACCATAAAATCCAAGAGTACACACATTTAATTTCCGTGTCCCTGTGCCTGATAAAATGGGAAAAGGCCTGATCTGGGGTATGTCATCTCTTCAGGAAGACCAGTGAGTGTTACTGGGAGTTGCTTCCCTGCAAGGAGGACAACAACAACCTTGGAGGCAACCTGAGAGAGCGAGAGAAGTGGCACTGTGATGGTGAGAGATTTGAGACCTTTGGGTTGGAGGAGTCACCTGGAAGAAAACACAATTTCAGCCCAGTACTGACCATCCAGAAGGGCTTCAACCCTCTGAGGACCATTTGTTTTGGGAGTGGAGGCAGATCCCTGCAGAGAGCAGACCCCTCCAGCTGGTTGCCCTCTTTCCTGGGGCCACAGTCTTCATGTCCAGCAGCGAGAGCTGCACTGAACACAGAGAGCTTCATTTGGGTGCTTGGCAAAACTATGTTTGGACAGAGGGGACTACCTGGCTGCTCCTGGTATGTGAAGTTCATCCCTTGGGGGGCACATTTATCACCCCTCTTCCCTCTTGGAGGAGGGGGAAGGGAACAGTAGGAGGGGAAGGCAAGTGGAAGACAGGAGAGGGGGGACCCAGACAAGGGAGGGGGTCTGGGAGTGTGTCTTCCCAGCTTGAGTGATTTATTTTTCTTCTGGGAAACACTGAAACTTCCAAGCTGAAATTAATGGGACAGAAACACTTTCCAGGTGCTCACAAGTGCAGAAGGACAATAAATCAAAGAGGTAGTTTCAAGGAGGAGTCCTGCAGCCTGAGGAGGAACAGGAAGGCAGGGGAGCAGACTCCTGAAGCTGAGTCTCCTCTGGAGTGCACGGTGGTCTCCGAGCTCCCGGGGTGCAGGGGGGCTGCACAAGGAGCTGCCTGGGGCTGGCCCAACCTCACAGTGGAGGAACCTGCTGCAGGAGCTTGTTGTCTGGAGGGCAGTGAGAGAGATGTGAGAGGCCAGAGAGCCAAGAAGGATGGGGAGGTAAAACTGGCAGAGGCAGACGACAGATTCACCTGGCATCTGGAATGGAGGCAGGTTTCCACTCTCACCCTGTGACCCCACAGCTGTGGTGCAGTTCTCTGCTGACATCCCAGTATCCTACAAAGTCACATTTACTCAGTGTCCAAGGCCAGGTTGGACGGGGCTTGGAGCAACCTGGGCTAGTGGTTTCTTGAATTTCCTTAAGATTTTTGAACCAAAGAACACATTGCCCAAGTACTGCTGGGATTTTCCTTCCAGGAACGTGCAGTGTCACGTGGAAAACGCGTCACTCGAACTCCTGGGAAACTGGAGCATCCATTCAGTGTTCTTGTGGATATGATTCCCCATGTTCCTTAGACATCACCTCCACCACTTATTATTCATTTATAAATGCTATTTGTATGATTTCTTATTATTACATGCTCTGAACAATAATAACTGGTTATTTTTGCCTGTTTCCTGCAGCGGCAGCCCCTGGGACCTCGGGGGCAGCTCTGGCCCACCCTGTGCCAGGTGTTGTGCAGATATCCTGGAGAAATGCAGTGGAAACTCCCTTTTCCCCCTCTCCCCGAGTGTGCTGGGCCCGGGCCCAGCGGATGTGCTCTCGATGGCTCACTTGCTGACAGCTGTGGAGAGCACAGGGAGTCAGTTCCCTGCTCGGGATGAACCGCTGGGCAATGGGACGAGCAGGGAAAACCTCTGGGCAGGAGGAAGGAAACGCTTTGGGCTGATGTGAAGTGTGCGAGGGCTAAAGGGGAATGAGAGCTCTCCAAAATTATAACAGGGGAAAAGGAGAACCCAGGCTCATTAATAAACAAAGAGCAGGATGTAATTAATAAATGCCTCTAAACCCGCCGGAATATGGAATTCCTTTCTAAATATGTCATTAGTAAGAGAAATAAAGAGGCAAATTAAGCTGATAAGGATGGGCTTGGAAATGTTGAAAGTATACAAATCATAGGAGTTGGCTGACATTTATCCTGCTTGTTAAAGGGATTTAACTAAAGAGTGAAGGAATCACTGTGGAGCAGTGGAATTGTGGCCATGGGATGCAAGAGGAAATGTTTGTAGTTGGCTTTTACATGGCAGAACTCGTCTGCTGTGCTTATCACGGTACAAACACAGCAGAGGGACGTGGTCCCTGGGCAGAGGGGAGCACTCCACTGGATCCGGTCCTCAACATGAGGGAATTTGTACCATGCAGGGAAAAAAAAAAAAAAAAAGGAGAAATGATTCCCCATCTTCCAAACCCTGGGTGATAAAAGCTGTGCTACCAAACAACCGTTCTGGTCACATTTGCAGCAGGGAATAATGGCACACAGAAAAGAAGCACGTTATGATTTAAAACTACTTCTGACTACCAGGGGGTCAGTCACTTCACAACTTCTGCATGTCCTGGGCCTCATGTTCACACTCACAGTGCCCCAAAAGCTCTCCCTGTTCTCTGCTTGAGAGCCAACCCAGGAGGGGCATGGAAGGACCCACCAGCCCCGGAGCGAGCAGGGCTGTCTCCTGAACTTCATCTGCTGACGTGCCTTGATGACTCGAGGCTCTGGCCAAGAGAGAGGACACATCTGAGAGCCCTGGGGTGGGTGGGCAGCAGGTGCCACCCCTGGCAGCAGGGAAGGGCTGGTGCTGGCCAGGGGCTGAGCGAGGAGGGAGCAGCGGCTCTCGCTGGGATGGCAGAGATGGGGAACCCGAGCAGGGCTGTGGGGCAGGAAGAGACCTGATCAAAGGGATGCTGCCTCGGCAGGGATGGCAGCAGGATGGGATGGCTTTGTCAGGATCAGAGGAAAAGGGGTCCCCACACCAGGATGTGGTGGGTGGGTCGGGAAGGCTGCGCTGCAGAGGCAGCGTGTGCAAGGCAAGGAGCCAGAACCAAACACAAGAGTGGGACAGGATCTGACTCTCCTCCAGTTATACCACATTTAAATCCTCCTGGTATTTCCCCCTTCAAAATGCAGGCTCTGGCTCAGGCCTGAATCACCCAGCAGTGTCATGGAGAGCTGCAGTAGGACTGCACAGCCATAGAAAGGGACCTCTCATCTGGCAATCTCTGCCTTCACTGAAGGTCTCTGCTTTGCCTTCCTTCTCCTTGGGGGTTTTTTTCCCCATTTTGTCCTCACTGGGAGAAGAATCATCCCCACAACTGTCTAGTCCAGCTTTTTCCCAGTACACAACACAAGTGACACTATTTTGGCAACCCATCTGGGATTTTTTTTAGCAGTCTTCTTCTCTTTTCTGAACTTTAATATGTGCTTCAAATCTTCAGTGCAAAATGGAAAAAGTAAATAAAGAGACAATTTGGAGGGGTAATACACAGGCCCAAGAGAAGATGGGGAAGAGACACAATAACAAATAAACCTAAATAAAGAGTCAAACTCTTAATAAATTATGTCTGATCACCAGACAGCTGTAGCAGAGCAGCCAGATTAGCTGCCATCCCTGCTGCTGATAGTGCAGATAAAATATTACAGCAAATGTGCACCAAAGAGGGGCTCTCAGCAATGGCAACACAGTTTGTTTTCGAGCCGAGGCAAGAATAACATGTAATCATTTAATACAATTCCTTCAAATAAACTTCATTTTGGGCTAATGATTTCCAGATGGATGAAGGTTTATAAACATCCCTGCCACAGGATACGTTCCCACTGGGTGACAGAGAGGGTAAGAGAGGGATTTGGTCTCTGGGTCTGCACCAGTGAACTCCTCGTGCCCAGCGCTGACCTCCTGAGCAAGGGAGGGTTTGTGCCCACACTGCTGCTCCCCTTGCTGCCCAAGACCAGGTGGCTCCTTCCAAACTCCTGCTTGGAGTCCCTGGTTCCTGCCTGGGAGGTGTTGCATGGAGCACTCCGGTGGTGCAGAGCTGAGTGGTGCCAAGAGCATCCTAAAATGTGGGGAAGGGAGCTCCCGTGCCTGGTTTGGTTTGCCCCCACTCACACAGCCGAAGGGAAAGCTTGCAGAACACCCCACAACCCTCTGTGCATCAACCAAAACCCTCCTTGAAGCTGTTTTGGGAGCTCGTCTGAAGCTTCAGGGCTGGGTTATCGGGGCCAGCTTTGGAGACACGGAATCCCACGTGAAAGCTGGAGCCACGAGTGGTCCTGCTGAGACCCAAGAACCTGCTCGGGGTGCCCCCAGTCTGTCAGCTCATGGCCCAGCACCTGGTTTGGCCAAAATGAGCCCTGAGCCAAAGGCTGTCAGGGCTACACGTGCTTTTCATTGTTGTACAGATCAGCAGGAGGAATGTGAGGGAACAATGGCACTTTGCACTTCCAGCAGAGCTCCGAGTGGTATTAATTATTTCTCATTTTGCTGCTTAGCACTAAGAGACAGAGGGCTGAAACAAATCCAGGCAGAAATCAGCCACAGTTATTAGTGTCTCAAGTCTTTGTCTTGTAGGCTTCAGTCTGGCTAAAACAACAGAAAGGAAGAAAAAGCTACACATGTTTCAGATGAAGGCCCCCAAGATATGTGGGATTTCAGATAAACGACCTGGGTTGGATCCAGCACTAATTATTTCCCTTTAAATCCTCAGATATTATTTTTTCCCTGTTTACAGGGGATTGTTAGTTTGTTTCTTTGCCTCAGTTTTATCCATACCTCCTGCTATGACAATGCCCCCACCGATCCCACAGCTGAAATCTAAACAAACTGTGGAACAGTTGGATGTCATCAAGGACCCGATGGAAAACTGGTGTGTTTGGAGCACCTCCTGCCTGGTTTGTCACCTGGTGGGTTGGAAGAAGCCTCGAGGACCCCAATGCTGGGGGGGAATGGACTGCTCTGTGCTCTGGCCATCACTGGCTGATGCAGAAGGTGAGTGGTGCTGGGGCTGCAGCTCTGGTGGGACACCCCACGATGGGGCAGCTGCAGAAGGAGCCTGCAGGATGGGCACCCTGCGGTGGCTGTGCCTCACAGGGATGCCCACCTGGGCAGAGGAGCACACTGTGCTTTGCCTCGGAGGCACAGGGAGCAGCACCCCCTGCCCACCCTCTGGATCCCCACACTGGGACTGCTCTCCGGTCCCAGCAGGGTGTTATGGGGTGGCTGGAGGTCTGCAGGAGCTGGGTTTGGGGTTTGCCTTTGCAGGAGCACCCGGGGCATTACCCTGGCAAACCTTCCAGCCCTCCTGCTGCCGCTGAGGGGAAGGGGGACACGCCAGCCCTGGGCAGAGTGTGTGTCAGCCAGGAAGGGGAGAGTCCTGGGAAGGGCTTCTCTCCTGCAAAATGAGTTTTGCTGGGTTTACAAGGTGCTGAAGGCTGTTAATCCTGCCTGCTTTGGTGCCATGAGATTGTAAACAAAGTTTCACTCTGCCTTTCCACAGTGCCATTTATCAGACTCCATCTTTTTCCCCTCTGGCTTTTTTCCATATCCCCCCACCGCTCTTTTTTTTTTTTTCTTTCCTTCCCCCCTTTTCCTCTCATTCCTTTGCTTTGTCTCCTGGATTTATTCCCATTTTCTAGACTGTCTTATTAATTTTACTCTTTCTCAAAGAGAGAAAACCAGGCTTGTGGGCTGGAGGCTTTACAACATTCCCTCGTAGCCCTGGATCTGAAACGCCTCGCCGGGGGTCTGTAATGCACTGCCATGGGAAGACCAGACTTGTTATTAAACCAATAATCCAGGAATTTTTATGAACTTCAGAGCTCTGCGATGTTTCCTGACCACAGGGCAGGGGTTGCTGAGGCTGCAGCCCCATGGTGGGGAGCCCCTGAGGCAGGACAGGGCAGCTCTGGCAGCACCTGGGGCAGGAAGGAAAGGCTGGGCGAGCCAGGGAGGTGGGTGAGAGGAGTGGGATCCAAGCAAGAGCCCTTGGGCAGACCTTCCTGCTCCCTCCCGGGCTTGGACCTGCTGCTCTAGCCAGGCTGTGGCTGTGGCATTAGGAGATGCTGACAGAGAGATGGCCCTGCCAGGAGCTGGGGATGCAGCTGCACGGTGGGCTCATCCTCTGCCTTGGCCACTGCTGCCTTCTGGGCTAGATGGGTCCGTGAGCCAAAGCAACCTGGCTGTGCTTGTACTGGAAGGGCAGACTGGTCTGCTTGAGAAGAGGTGGTGCTCCACCTCTCATTTTAACACCTTTTCCCATGGTAAAGACTGAAAGCCTTTTATTCTTTATTCTTTTTCTTTTTCTTTTTTTTTTATTTTCAAGTGTGATGGAAGCTTTGAGCATTTGTCTTGAAGGCCTTGTAAGGATTGACCTTTGAAAGGTGTTTATGTTGTGTGGTTTAAAGATCCATTTGACTTGCTATCTCAGAGAACCCACAGTGCTCTCCAGCAGCTGCAGCATGAAAGAGGGGAAATTTAGACTGGCTATTAGGAAGAAATTTTTACTGTGAGGGTGGCTGGACACTGGCACAGGTTACCCAGGGAGGTTGTGGGTGCCCCAGCCCTGGCAGTGTTCAAAGCCAGGCTGGACAAGGTCTTGAGCAACCTGATCTAATGGGAGGTGTTCCTGAACAGGGCAGGGGGCTTTGGGACTAGATGATCTCTAAAGTCCTTTCTAACCCCTAAACATTTTATGATTAGGAGGTGAGGTTGGCATTCAGAAGGTGGCATTCATTGGCAGTCATTGGCATTCAGAAGGTGGCATTCATTGGCAGTCATTGGCATTCAGAAGGTGGCATTCACTGGCATTCATTGGCATTCAGAAGGTGGCATTCACTGGCATTCATTGGCATTCAGAAGGTGGCATTCACTGGCATTCATTGCCCACTTTGCTGCCCAGAAAGGTGCAGCCCCCCAGCTTGACGCTGCTCATTCTGTTCTCAGAGCATAATCTCAGATGATGCATGAAACACATCTTGCTCCCCCCTCCAGCCCCCTGGGCAGCTGCAGTGGGGCCGGGCAGTGCCACACTTCACTGGTGATCAGTGTGATCCGTGCAGGGCTTTGCAAAGCTTTTCCCTGTCTTTCAGGGGGAAGCTGACAGTGGAAAGAAAGATGCATAGCTATTTGAGCCATCCTGTAAGGCAGAAAGCTGACCATCTATCATGTGATTTATATCTTCGTGTGATCTGCTGTTGTAGGAGATGGGTTTTTTCCACTGCAAGGGATTTGTGAGACCTTCACCCCCTGCATTTTTTGCCTGCATGTCAATCCTCTTCTCTTTCCATCCTATTTAATTGGAACCACTGGGTTTGAGGGTGCCTCTCCTCAGAGACTGAGCACACCAGGCCATTCTCCACGTAACTCAGGGGATAGAAGTGCATTGGCTGCTCTGGAATCACCTGGGGAGAAGCAGAGAGGAGGAAAAGCTCAGTATCTCTGGGTGATGGATTACTAACCCATCCCTGGGCTATTCCAGAGAGAACAGACACGCAGCCCATGCTGAGGATGAGTTACTGGATCCCATTATAACAGGAGGAATAAAGAAAAAGAAAGACTTCTGCAGATAATCAGCACCAGCTGCTGCTGGTGGGATCCCCTTCCCCCAGGCAGCCATCCCAGCACTGCCACGTGTCCTGCTGTAGGACACCCATCCTTCCTCCTCACACTGGGCTTTCCAGCTGCTCAGCAGGGCAGGGAAGGTGGAACTCACCCATGGCCAGGACAGGGACGAGGTGTTGGCCAAAGTTTCCTCTGGGTCTCTGGCCACAAGACATGCATCTCCTTCCCTTTGTCAGCAACAGCTCAGGGGGACTGGGAGCAGCAAGGCAGTGCTGGCAAACGCTGTCCTGGATCCTAAGCCTTTGTGGGAGTCCCTGCTCACAATAGATGAGGTGCTTCCAAGGGGCTGTGACAACCCCCGCACACGCTGAGCCTCTCACCTCAGCCAGGGAGGCAGGAAAAGGAGGTGAAAAGTTTCCTGCAGTCCCAGAGAGAACAGGGCCAGGATTGTTTGGGAGGAGAAAAGGGCAGAGCAGGTAATGAAGGCAGTTCGTAGCTGGGAAGACCAAAATTTACTTGTGGAATGTGACGTGTGCTTGCTAAGGGGGCAGCGATGGGGTTTAGGAGGTCTGGGTGTGCCTGAGGCTCTCCCAGCACTGGCACAGCCACCACAGGACAGCTGTGCCCCTGTGGGGGTGGGCAGGGGCTCCTCAGGAAGCTCAGCAGCCCCTCGGGGCTCCTCCCTAGAGCTGGGGGTGCTCCTGCTCCCACTGCACACCTGATCTCACGGGCTGTCCCTCTTGCCCTGTACTGTACCATGGGCTGTCACCGCCTTTACCAGGCATCGGTGGCATTTTCCTTCCTTCTTTGGAGGGTTTGTTCTGTGGAGGGAAATCCCTTTTCCTTCTTGAAAGCTGTGTCTCAGCTGACAGGTGGTTTTTCTATGTTTCTGTCACCAGCCACCAGCCCAGCCCTTGCTGCAGCTGCTCCACCCCCAGCAACCCTGTAAAGCCCCACACAAGTATTCACCTTTCAGGAGAAGACAGACCTGTCTAAAGTGGTTTTCTCTGCCAAGGAGATACCACGAGCAGACTCAGGAGCCCTGAACCCAGCCCAGATGTCAGCCCTTCCCCAGGGCAGCCACAGAGGACCAGTGCCTGGCACCCCCTGCCTGGTCCCTGTCATGTGCCACGGGACAGCAGTCGTGTGTGCTCGTGTTCTTCTGCCTTAGGAATGTTCCTGCGGTACATTTTTCTGAGTGCTGCTTGGTCTCTCCTCATTTCGAGTTCAGGACCTGGACATTTGATTTGAAGTGCATTTGTTCCTGTGTAAGGCCATGTGCTGCAGAGGGGGACTCTGACACACCTGCAGGTTGCTGTGGGGCTGGAAGGGCACCGTGTGCTCTCCTAAATCATCCCTCCTGTGCCTCTCGTGAGCTCTGGAAGTTGGGCACGGCACGGGGGGAGTTCAAATGAACCCCCTCCAGGGGGATGAAAAGGAGGATCTCTTGGAGTGTTTGCACGTTCTGGCTGGGCTGTAATCCCATCCAGGAAAGCTGATGCTGTTCCCAATTTCCCCCTTTGATCACTTGTGGAGCCGTGGTGGATCTGGGGCCTCCGCTGGTGACCTGCTGCCAGAGCCCAGCAGGGCAGGAGGACAGTGATGGATTGGCCTGAGATAAGATGTCCTACTGCAAAACACATGTGCTACACATCTTCCCTCCCTCCTGCTCCTTCAAAACCATGGCAGGAACTGGGGCTCAGCTCCCTTTGTCTTGGAACCAGAGGAAAGCCCCAAGCCCTGAGCCCTCCTGGGAGGGGGATGCTCAGCACAGCTGGATTGCTCAGCACAGCTGGATTGCTCAGCACAGCTGGATTGCTCAGCACAGCTGGACCTGCAGCAGGACAGCCCCACTCCTCCTCTCCAGGGCTGGCTCTGAAAGGAGAGGGGATCTCTTCCTGGCTGCTGCTGAACACCTCCACTTTCCCAGAGGGAAAGGAGTGTTTGTGATGCCCCTTCGCTCTTTCCCCCCGTGCTGTGGTGCCCCCCCATGCTCTGAATGGAAGGCGTGCAGCCCCTGGCAGGGGTGTGAGGGGCAGTCCACACCCCGTGAGGGGGGGATGTGTGTGCAGGTGCTTCTCTCTGGCTGCAGGACAGCATTGTTGCTGCACTGGAGCCTGGAAGGGGTAAGCACTGTCAGGATGTCCTTGTGTTAAACATTTGATGTGCAGGAGACCTACCAAGCTTCTTATCAAGTATGACAGAGCAGAGTGGGGAAAGGTTGCCTTGCCAAACCTCTGAAGGGTAAAGGCTGTCCTGTTTTATGTGCCTGTGGCTGGTCAAGCATGGAGGGACATTTGCATCGTGGTCACAGGGATTTGATCCAAAGTCCTTTGAAAGGTAGGGATAAGTCAGGAAATCCCAGCCTTTGATGTGGTCTGTGCTCTCCAGGAGGGGAAGTGGCAGCCCCAGAGCCAAATGACAAGGGGGTCAGTGTCAGAAGAGCAACGTTTCAGGGGGTTTGGGGTATTTTTAGCCACCTAATCACTCCTAGACAGCTGCACAAATACAAATGGGAAGCAGACACCAGTTTCACTGTAATGTGCTCAGAGCAAAGCTAAAGAGCATAAACTTGTGTGCAGATACTGAGTTAAACGTGCATCAGAAGTAAGACCTGAACCTAAGATTTTTGTGATCTTTTCCTTCTATAACTCTACTTTATGGTTTTGTTTCTTCAAATAACCTGCACTAATTTCTTCCTAACAAAAGACTCAAAGGTTTGCTGAGGAGTTTACTGAGGTAAACTCCAAGTCAACCACTCTTTCCCTGGAAACCTTGGGAGCTCCTTCCTGGAGGAGTCTCAGAAACTGTGGATTGTCTGAGTGGTGTCTGTTTGTCCCAGGTTTGCATTTGGGTCTCCCACCCAGCAGGACCTCCTGAATTTCCCACTCTCTGCACTTTACAGGAACATTAGCTTTGCTCTGAGACTGTGCCAGGCTGTGAGCAGCTGGAGTGCTGATGGAACCAAGGCTACGTGGGACTGCTTTTAAGTCCTGCTAGAGAGACATGCAGGCTAAAACCTCATCACCCAGGAGATGATGGTGACCCTTCCAGAGTGCAACACACTCTTGTTTTCTCTTCTGGAGCCATCTCATGTGCCCAAGTGGGAGATGAGGCTTTGGAGGGGCTGCCAGCTCCTCTGACAGGGAACACTGAGTGTGGCAGCCAGGGCAGAGAAGGTGCAGGACTGTGGTCTCTGCTGTGTGTCCCACTCCCTGCTGGCCTCTGAAGTCAGGCAGCAGCCTGGAGTGCAGGGAGGGCTCCTGCCCAGCACTGTGGGCTGGTACCAAAAGGCTACCAAACTCCTGACAGGAGAGGAGTGGGGGGGAAAAGGGATTCTGTTGTCTGTGAGACAATCCTCTGTGGCTGCTCTGACAGACAAAGCCACAGCCAGTCGTTTGTGATTTGCTGGAAAGGGCTCCTCCTGAGCACCCTTGCAGGGAGGAGGAAGGTTATTGGCCTCAACCCTCCTTATCTGGTGCTGCCCTCGGGACCTGCTGGCAGGGCTGGGGGGCTCTGTCCAGCATGAAATGTGATGAGATTCCTCAAGGTTGTGCTAACTCACTCCTTCCTCACAGGAGGAGATGTGGCTGCAGGCAAACAAGCTGGAATTTTGTCTGGGGAGTCTGTGAGTGCTCAGAGAGACAGGACAGGGATGAAATGATGGAATCAACAGGCTGCCCCGTGAGGGTCCCACGGTGGCCACTCCAGGCTGAGTGCTCAGGGTAGAAGGAGAGCACAGTGGGAGCACCTACCCTTGCTGGATGTGCCCACCAGGCACTCTGGCCAGGAGTGGGACAGTGAGAGAACTGAATTCCCCCATCCCACAGGTGAGCACAAACCCCGTGGGAATGTGAGTGGGAACTCCTCACACAGCTGAGGCTCCTCAGCAGGATGGGCAGCAAACACACAGCAAGGGGGCATTATCCAGGGTTGCCCTTACCAGTCTGGCTGTATAAAAGGCGCCACAAAGAGGAGAGGAATAAGCTCCTCTCTGTAACCCCAGGGAAGAAGGCATGAAGTTGTGGTCCTTGATGGAGCCTGGGAGAGCTCTGGTAAGCTCCAGAGGCAGGTTTGTGACAGGCAATCCCATTAAGCACTGGTGTGGGTTGCCTGGGGAGGCTCTGAGTCTTGAACCAATTGTGGTCTTTAAAAGCGGATTAGTGAAACAACTGTCAGGAACTGCTTAGGAACAACTGATCCTGCCTCGAGGCAAAACAAAGGCCTTGATGACCTCTCCTCATCCTTCCAAACCATTCCTTTTATGACTGTGGCTTGACTTTCCTTCTAATTGGCACAATATTTTATGTTCCAGAAACATCCCGCTCTTCGCAGGACTGAAGGGATGAGTGTCTGGCAGCACAGGTGGGAAGCAGAGGTGCTCAGCAAAACCCTCCTGCGGAGGTTTCCTCATCACTGACACGTTCTTGGCAACATCCTTCAAAAGAAGAATCCTCATTCCCTGGCTTTGCTGCCAGGATGTTTTGATGGAGCCGTCGTGGGTCTCAGGAAGGGCTTGGCCATGGGCTGAAGGTAACGTTGGCACCCAGGGCTCAGCGTGCAGAGGATTGAATTCCCTTCAGGGTCCACAAAGAGCAGTCCTGGAGTGCAGGTCATCTCACTGGTTTCACACACAAGCATTAGCAAACTGTTTAATCCACCTGCCTGAAAATGGCATGGATATCCTGGCAGTGCCTGCCTCTGGCCATGGACCTCCACAGGTCGGCCACCAGTGGAGAGGGACTGGAGATAAAATTAATGCATAGGCTATTTCCCCCAGGTTTCTACTTCCCCAAGCTGAGGAACCCCTGAGACTGTTTGTGTGGTTTATTTAGGGGTCCCTGTGTCTAAAATCTGAAGGAAGAAGAGGACTAAAGACGGGGTGTGGGAAAATCATAATTATCCCTCATTTTACAAGTGCTGGCTCCCCCAAATGAGGGACCTGTGGTTCTGTACACAGGCAAGCACAGGTGGTTCCCAGTTATCCCCAACCCACCAAGGAAGCAACCCCCCTGTCTTTTCCTTTTTGAATTCCTTCCTTTCGTGGTGAAACTCTCCAAGCTGGGAATTAGGAGAAAGCCTCATTGCTGGGTGTTTTCAGGAACAGGATTGATACCAAAGGGCACTGTGAGCAGATCTCCCATTCCAGACCACCCCACACCAGAGCTGTGCTCCAGCAAATTTGTTGTTGTGTCTCTGCTCGTGATCAGTACCAGATGCCACGAAAATAGCTGCAAGAAGCTCTGAAACAGGCAGTGGTGGGGGGAAAAAAAGGACATCTGAAGGAAGTTACTGAACCACCCTGACATGGTTTGTGTTAGAAAAAAGAAGGAGATTGAAACAAGGTGAAAGGGGGCCAGGGATTGTAGGATCTTTGAGTTCCCTGCCTGAGACACGGCAAAGGATGGAGTTAATCACAGAGAGTTTAAAACAACTCCAAGATACCTCAGGATGGGCACCCCAAAACTCTGAGGTTCCCCAAATTGCTCTGCATTCTTACCAGTTGTGACCAGTGCTTTTTAATCCACAAGATGTGGTTATAATTATAAATAGACAAGTGGGGAAGAGCTGGGCAGGGCCATCAGAGCATCAGCAGGTCTCCCCTTGGGGAAAGAAAATTCATTTTAATTTTTGGTGCATCCTGTTTCTGTCTACTAGGTCATGTTTTGTCCTCTTGTCTTCTGCTTTTTTTGTTTGTTTTTTAGTTCAACTGAGTTGGGCCAATATGAAAGAAAACAAAGCCCTCACTGATAGATGTGTCAGGGAGTGTGAAATGGCAGCTCCCAGTTCCCATGTTCACTGTTGCTTTTGATGTCACCTAAGGAACGTGGATCCTCTAAAAGGTTCTCTTCAGGGGCTTTAAATCTGGAAACCATTTGCCAGGTAAGGCAGAGGTCATAGTGGGGTGTGTTTCTGGGCCCCATTGGGGGGTGCCCAGGAGGATGAGCTCCAGTGTGGGCTCTGCCTTCACCCACCATGTCCTGAGTTAATTCACTCTGGAGAGCTTTATTGCTGGGAGAGCCTTGGAACAAAAATGGGTTTGTTGGTCTGAGGGAAAGCCCAGCCAAGATGAGAAGACAAAATCTAATTATGACAACTAAGGTTCCCTCTGCTCTCTCCCCTGACACACGGAGGAAATGCCGAGTGTGGTGTTTGGGGTGGCAGCAGGAGCCACCTGCAAGGCAGCAGCAGGGCTGTCTCTGCTGGCACTGCAGGCTAAATCCATCCCAAAGTCATCAGCACAGTTTGCTCCGTGTCTCTGACTGTTTTGCCTCCTGTCCTCTCCAAGTGCCACTCCTGCCTGACGTGGACCATGGCAGGGAAGTGTTTCTAGGGGCTTTGAATTGGTAGGTTCAGCACTAATCTGCTGGAGGGCACTGAGAAGCCTCAGATTCGGCTCCAGGAGGGCACAGGCACAACACAGAGCTGGTCTGGGTGAAGATACCCCTTCTCACAGGAGGGGACTTGGCACTGAGTTGTCTCTAAAGGTCCCTTCCAGCCCAAACCATTCTGTGAGTCTGTGATCCTCTGATTCTTTGTTAAGTTGCTTCCAGCTGTGGAGCAAAGGCCAAAGCTGGAGGACAGGGCTGGTGTGGGAAGGTCCTGGGACGTGTCTGAGAGCTGTCCTGCCAGCCAGCACAGGGTGGCTGAGGTGAGCAGCTCCATCACTGACGGGGTTCCTGCAGTCCCCTGTCTTTGGGACAGCCCAGCTCTGCAGGTGAAATCCTCCCAGTGCCCTGAACACGCCCTTGTCATGTGGGAAGGGAAGTGGCAGCAAAAATACTAAGATCAGGCTGAGGCTGCTGAATTCAGACTCCCCAGGGCCCCCCTGGCATCTCTTTCAGACCCTGTGTTCCCTCAGGGTATTGTTCCCATAAAAAAGGGTGGGAAGGGAGACAGGAGCTTTTCCAGTGCAGGGCACTGTGCTTTCTGGCTCCCAAGGCACGTGGCTGCAGCCTGTGGCTCCTCGCAGGGCTGAGGACATGAATGAGCTCTCTGGTTGGAAAGCTTTCAAGGACGTGCTGGAGCTGGTTCTTACACAGCCAGCAAAGGGAACCAGCGGGGCAAATCATGCCTGAAAAGAGAAATTGAAAACAGCCCTGGAAGAAAATGTGTACACATTTGGCATGCCACTTATTTATTGTGCTGTGCTGCAGAGCTCTTGCCCAGGCAGAGTTGAAAGCTTAATGAAAACGGTGGATTTTTCTAAGCTCTACCAGGATTTAGACCCTCCAGCAAATGTATAAACAAGGAACATTTTCAAAGTCTTCTCCTACTAATGGTTATTCATAACTATTTTAGGGACCTGCTGTTTTATTTGACTGACAGCGCTGAAGAGAAAAAGGATCCCAAATGCGGTCTTTCCACTCCGTGATTTTCCGAACAGCTGGACATAATGCAAAGCCCATTTTCTGCTCCTGCCACAGCTGGTTTGACATCTGTGTGATGGAGGAGAAGCAGTGGGGATTGATTGGGCTGGTGAGATGAAAGGTAATTGCTTTTGCTTCCCATGTCTCTGAGAAAGAAGGTGATGGAGCAGGTCTTGCCATAGGGGAGAAGCCCATTCCGCAGTTCCTGTCGGCACAAGTGAAACCCTTTGTAGAAAACTGGGGCAAACACACTAAAGGCTGACTCGACAGAGGGAAGGGGACACTGAATGTCAGGGCTTGGAACCTCCACCCTGTCTGTGTGAATGTCTCTTGGGGAAGATCTCTTAGCTCATCTCCCCCCATGGCCTGAGGAAGGTCATTTCTCCTTCCCCCCAGGGGAGAGGCTGCAGTTCCCACGTCCCCGGGATTGACTGACCAGTGTCAGGCAGGAGGGGCAGTTGATCTTGTCTCCGTACAGTGGGATGAACAGGGCAGAACTCTGTGTTTTTTCCACTCCTGTCTTTTGTGAGTGTGAAAATACCTGCAGACAGGGCATTTCCAAGATTTTTGCTTCCAGGGCAGTGCTAAGACACTTGGAAAGGCTGCCATGGGTTTTCCTTTCACTCTCTGTGGGCTTTTCAGCTTCTGAGGCTGCAAGTCCTGCACCTTTTGAGGCATTCAGGAGTTATTTAGAGACAAGAGCTGAATTTTGTAAATGTAGTGAGCCTGGGTTAGAGAATGGGCTCAAGGTGGCCCTCCAAAGATACCACACGGCACACCCTGAAGTGTGACAAGCTGCTGGCCCCCAGATGCTCTTCTCTTTATAATAAGAGCCTCAAAACACCAGTGCCAGCAGTTCTCTCAGTTGGTGTCCCACACTTTGGCCTGCTCTGTGGTGATAGTGTTTGAAGCAAAGTTATTTTTTCTAGTGATCTTAAAACATCTCTACATCTGAAATTCCTGTGCTGGCACTCGTTGTCAGCTCTCACTGTGGCATGCCAAGCCCATCTCAGGGTGACAGCCCTGGGAAACCAAAGCAACCCTTTCACAGCCTCTTGTTTGCCTTATTTTTGTCAAAAGCAATCAGTGGACACACCTCTATCCATCTATCTATCCATCTATCTATCATCTATCCTTCTGTTTGTAATTGGAAATATCCCAACCAGCCCTGTAGAGGGTGGGGAGAACACTTGAAATGAATTTCACAGAGGTTTCCTTCCCTGGCCTTGACTCCAGCCCAGGAGAATGCCTGGCTGAGATGATGTGAATGCAAAATTTTATTAAAAATAAACCAACATTATAGGAAAGGAAGCCTAAGTTGTTGTTAATGCCAAACAAACCAACCTGAGCATTAGGCAATATAAATGTAATCTACATGATGATTCACATATGTTCTCTGTCTGTCTGTTCTGAACTGCAACAGCCCACTCAGGGTAGAAAACAAAGAAATTTATTTTTTTTTTCTGCTTATATGCAACAAATGTTTGGGTTTCTTTTTTCTGCCTTTTTTTTTCAGATTTTTTTTTTAAATAAAAATTATTATTGCCAAATCAGATGTGGTCATGTGGCTTTCAGCAGATATTTCCATGATCCAATCCAACCTGCTGGGTTGTCAGGCCTCATCCATCAGCCCCATGAATTGTGCCTGAGGCCTGAGATGAGCACAACCTTTTCTCTGGCTATCTGTGAGAAAGGTCTGAACATGCAATAATGCAGCCAACTCAACCAAGTAGCATTTGGGGATTACTCTAGGCCATTTTGGGGTTCCTGTAAGTCATGAAGAGGTTACTCAAGATCATTATGGCCTTAATTCAAGGTCAATGTGGGGTCATTCAGGTCACTAACCTCGAGTAGCACCAAAAATACCTCAAATAACCCCAAAATGCTCCTTGACAGCCCTAAAGTAACCCCAGTGTGTTGTGCACAGAGTGAGTTTGACCTAC
>VXAU01004849.1:0-35979 GCA_013399695.1 Formicarius rufipectus
ATTTCGTGCTTTTTGGCATCACTACACAGAGCTGCTGTCATTAACTTTGGGAGTAAAACACTCCACTGTCTTTAGGGTTGCAAGGACTTCCAGCTGACCTGAGAGGAAGGTGAGCATAATCAGTGCCTGTAACTGGAGATGCAAAATTCCTCTATGAGGTTCTTTACCCAAACTGAAAATACTATTGGGAAGGTAACAATTTCAAACGTTCTTCATTATCATGGCCAGACAAACCAGTTATAAAAAGATTCAAGACAAATGTGCTGAGTGGTCTTGCTCAGGTAGAACACATTAAACCAGAAATCTAACATCCTGAAGTGATAAGGATAACATCCTGAAGTGAGAAGGACAATGACTAATCCAGCCCTGTGGGTGCTTAAATGGAAGGCTAAATTCACTCACAATTTCAGTAGCTATAAAACAGCAAATAACCAAAAATATGCAAACATACTTGGGCATGTGGCAGTAGAAGTTCAGAGCAATATAATCCACTAGCTTTCAGTCAGTCACAAGCACTTGTACATTATAATACACCTTCTTCCTGAAGCTGTAGTTTAAGCAAAAAATACACACTTCTCCCTTCTACTATCCCCACTCTCTGCTATACAGACAGTTTTACAAATCCTTTGCATTTTCATAGCTGTGAATCAGAGTTTGGCCATTTTTGTTGTCATGCCCTATTATAAATTATTTGATCAAAGTGATATCATTAAAGAATTTCACCTAAGTACAAGGGTCAAGCTTAAAAAGGGGCTCTCTTTAAAAAATGAAACAGAGATAAAATCAAAGGAAATAGTGATTAGCAGTAATTTTGACAAAAACACTCAATCGTCTGCTTAACCACAACCTCAATCATTTTAAAGTTTTTGTTGTTTCGTTTTTGGCTGCTGGTTTTTTACTGGTTTGTTTTTGATCAAAACCACTCAGCAGTAGAAATGCAGAAATAAACTAAATGTTGATAGCATTTACTCTATGTCTAAAATGGGTTCAGTGAATGGCAATTGCTTTTGTTCCCAGTTACTACATGAGTTGATGTAAACATGACAATGCAAGACCAGAGATTTATAGATTAATAAGAAACTAAAACAGTATTTTCATGTTAATACGTTCTGCAAGTAAGGGAATTTTAGAAAACAGAGACATGGCAATGGTGTTCATTCCCTCTGAAGAATTGAACAGCAGCACACACAAATTGCAAGTGATGATTGAGTTTGGAAATATGTTATTTTAGCACATATACTGCATATCAAGTTAATCTTTGATTGCTTATCACATTTTCCTTCTTCAAAACATACTACTTTGGAAAATTGCTTTTCTATAGAAAAATCTTGGATAATAAAAATGAGAGGTGCTGACAAGTTCCTCATAAAAACTCATCTTCAGTGACTGAGGTAAATCAGCATTTGTAATCGGTTTCTGATCCTAAAGGTATTGTACAAAAAGAAATATAAAAGTAAACATTGTTTAAGACAAAAATTAAGTACATTATACATTCTAAGTTTATAAACCTAAAATTTCCTTTTAAAAAGCTGATTTAATGCTTTAGGTAATGCTATAAATAAGAAAATAAATAATTGGATAATGACTTATTTTTCTATTCTCAGTCCACAAATCCATTGTACTAAAATTAAATTTTAATTTGACCTCAAGCATTAATTTAAAGAGGGAACAGACTTAGTGAACTGGCATTGAATAGATGTATTCTGTAAACACAAATAATCATGAAACTCTGTGACAGATAATGTTCTACATTTTCCTTGATATACTCCAGGAATGTAATTAACACTACTCTTACCTCTAACTTCTATAGTTCTTATGGTTTATCTTTACTGATAAGTGGATGCAAATTTTACTAAAAACATTAAAACTTGAAGCTTGTTTGAAAATTCAAATTTCAGACACATAATGAGTAACCATGTAATTGGATTTTGAGCAAACTGTATTCTAATGAAAATCTATCTTCAGAATCAACTGTGCTGTGATGCTAACACCTTGTTCCTTTTAAATCAAAGGTCAAATGTTGAATATTTCAAGTAAAAGATGAACCAAATAACACTAACTGGAAATATATTAATTTAACAGTACTGATGCACACATGTCTAACAAGCTGCAGAAGCATTAACTGGAACCACTGTAACTATCATTATATGAAATTAGGCTGAAGTACAAACAACGCCCATGATACAGCAACAGGTTATGAAACGCTATAGAAAAGCTTATATTAAACATTTTTTTAAGTTGTCTGGTTTATACCTCAGTTGTTGTTGTAGCTGCTCTAGTTCCACATTCTGTTCTGTCACAGTTCTCAGCAACTGCTGATTGGTCTGCAAAATAAGAAAATATCTGAAACATGTTCCTTATAGTACAGAAAACGTTACGTATTCAGAATTTTTACATGACATTTCTACAGAACATTTTATCATAAAGATAGCAAATAAGGTTTATTTAACACTGTGGCTGGTCTTCAAGTGCCAAGTTTTATGTAGAGTATTTTAGAAAGACAAAAGCAGAGTGATGCTCCTGCCCTTCTTTCCCCATATTTTCGTAATACAAGAACTTCACAAGACAAATCGTAGTAGCTTAGACCTGTCATCTGCATTTCCGTTTATGTCATAGTTTAAAAGAAAACGAAGATGTCTATTTGGATTAGAAAAGGGGGCCTCTTCCCAAAAACCACCACAACCTTTAAAATTAAGAGACTTTAAGCAGAAAAGGTATAGAGAAGGATAACAGTTCTTAACTACAATATATATATAACCCAAAACAGAACAAACAGCAACACCATAACCAAAACCTTCAAACAAATCAAGTCCTCTCTGCCCCTTCGGAGCAGTTCTATTCAGGGACAGCAGGGGGCAATGCCACGTCTCAGGAGGCAGTGGCCACAGAAGTCATTGCCAGGTTCTACCAAGACTAGTTTCAGAAAAATCATATGGAAAATGGTGGTCACAGGAGACAGGACAGAACTTTTCCTATGGCCAGTGCAGACTCTCCCCTCGTCTTTTGTCCAGAAGTGTCGGGGCCGAGGTGGGGAAATCAGCAACTCCTCTACCCAATTGTGTAGGCCCTCAGGGGGTCTGTAGCAAATCCAGGTAGCGATGACTGCTCTCTCTCCCTCCGCCAAACAGCCCAGGGCACACGCAGCTGGGAGGCCGAACCAGGACAACTCCCCACCATGCTCCTGCACCAGTCCAGAAAATGGTGACTCACCCCACACCACAGTCAAAGCCCAGAAAAAGTGTGGCAAAAAAACCCAGAAAAACTTCTATCCACCCCCCAACCCCCTCCACCCTACCTACCAGCCATTAAGTCAAAATGCAAAGTTATCAGCCATCCTTTGTGACCTGGTAGTGGAGGGTTGGGCATTAGCTTCCGAACCCAAGTGTTGGTAAGGGAGCAGAAAATTCCATGAAAGATTTTGAAAGTATAATAATGTACTTTAGGCATCTAGAATCCCTTGTGACAGAGTACCATGGCAGACCACACATACAGCAAAGAATTCCTGAAAGAATTACAAGGAACAATGAGCAATTGCTCCTCTCTTATTCTTTTCTATGCAAGCCATACTGCAGGTGTCACTCTCCTTCAACTTTCTATTTAATTTCATATTTTTGTTACCATACTAGCCTTTTCTAGAGCTTAAACATACATTTTGATATCAGAGATGACCATAATGTCAGGCACCGTTCAAAATGCACAGTATTCTCCTTTTCCTCCCCTGTTCTATGAATTGCTAACATTCTTCTTGCTTTGTTGACTATTGCTAAGAACTGTTTTTTAACACTTCCTACTTCTAAAATACCTGTTCTGAATGGTAACAGTTAATTTCAAGACTGTCACGGAATAACCAAAACGAAAGCCCTCTCTTGCCCACATGTACTGTTTTGGTTTTATAATACTAATGTAATGTCGGATAAAATTAAGTCAGATAATCAACATCATAAGATGTTTCTACAAATTTCTGCAGTTTACTCCGGTTTTCACTACTGTAAACATTTTAGCATCAGCAGTGAATGCTGCTGCCTTAATACTGAATCCTGTTTCCAGAACACACATAAATATGCCAAACAACTCCTACCTGAGCACATCTGGGAAACACAACTGTTTTAACACAATAAAAAACCTGATTAATTACTCTGTCTCTTCACTTTCTATTTTTCTTTTTTTTTTTAGTAGAAAAATTTGCCACCTTTTGGGGCCTGCCCCAGCTCGTGTTACAGGCGTGGCTGCAGTGCCACATTTGTGTCCTTCGGTGGCAGAGAGGACAAGGTGAGGTCTTCCCCTGGTGCTCTGACCCACGTGGCCTCCCAGGATTTCTCAACAGCCTGACATTATTGCTTTGCTTTGCTGTTTGTATGTTACAATTGAGAGGCGGTGGGCGTTGGCCGAGTGGCGTAGGCCCCCGCCTGTGGAGCCGGCTCCTCCTCTGAGGACGCCGGTTCGAATTCCCGGAGGAACTCGCTGTCGCTGTCCGAGCTGCTCAGCCGTGGCAAGATGAGCCTGAGGAGTAAAGGGAGTGGGGCCAGTTCCGCGCACACTGTGCCTCACTTAAAAAATCCATTGCACAGGCTTATCCCAAGATCTTCGTTCGCGAAGTCCAGCCAACAACAAGTAGAAAAAAGGTCATGCTGTTTTATCCCATGACATGCCTTTGGTAACAGATGTTTTTTGGATAATGCATACAAACTGATTCCCTTTATCTTATGTTTCCCCTCTTTCAATTAGCCTCTTTTCTCTCAACATTATTTCTTTCCAACTGTATGATTTTAAGCATACAGTGATTCTGCTTGTAACAGCAGTTGATAACTTTCAAATCCTCAGCAAAACTGCTTTAGAGCACATCATTATTTACTTGAGACTGTTTTCAGTCAGCAACCCCCCAATAACTCTAAGGTATCTATCTTTAGATAGTAGTTAATTTTGAAACAATCACTGACTTCATAAAGCAAAACTTCATCTTTTGGAGTAGTGTACTGTTTCCAGCACCACAGTTGAAGAATGATGGCACAATTTGAAATAATTCAGAGGTGATCAAGAAGAATGATTAGGTATCTTAAAAACATTGTCAAAGAACATTCAGAGATTTGACTTGCTCTCAACAAAACACAAAATGCAGGGAAAGGAAAAAGAAGCAATACACTAGTTTTCTATAACAGAGGCACCACAACAAAGCTTACAGTAATCTTTCCTTCCTATGTATAATGTTTCACACCAAAGAAGCAGGCTTACATTTTAACAAGATGTCAGATGTGAGGAAAAAAGGGTTTCGGTGACAAAGACAAGAGAGTAGACTGCCAGAGTAAGTTAGGAGTCTTTTTGCACTGCCAATATTCAAAGTAAACATTAAAAAAGTATCACACAGGAATCATGTCTTTCAAAGATAAAGCTGCTCAGTCAGAAACTTCACTCCAATTTTTCTACAATACTAAAACTGTTTGTCAATTTTGGAAGCCCTAGGCGAAAACTTAGCAACTAAGAAATCTCAGTCTAAGGCTGTGGGAAAAGCATTGGAAGATTATTAAAGATCAGAAAAATGTGCAAAAATGTCAATGACAAATACGCTGAAGTCAGTAGTACCAAAATTGAAATGGATAAACATGCGGCAGAACTAGCATATGAAAGAGGACATCCTTTAAATAAACTTTTCCTTTGTGAAGGCCGTTTTGAATGTGTAAGTGAAGTACACTAACCACATACTATATTTCTCAGTGTAAGCTTACCACTGAATTCTAAAAGAAAAAGCTCACATATACTAAAAGCTAACCTTTCAACCACCTTGAATTGGTGTTTGGAGGTTAAGAATAAAGCCATCACTACTTGATTTTTGTCTAGTCTGTAGAGTAGCTTGCAAATTTGAGTGGCACAATTTTTTTTTCAGCCAGATATGTATGAAGGACTTCTTCCTCCTGTTTTATAGAGTGTCTAGTAGGAAAAAAAAATGAAATTACTAGCTCATTGTTCAGAAGGCTTTACTTACCAGCTCTGTTTTCTCATTGGCTATGTGCAGTTGCCGAGTCAATTGCTGAAAGCTAATCAGTTGATTCTACAAAGAGAATTCAAAGCTTATTGTAATCATTATAATAGTAAATGGTACATAATTAAAAAGTTTCATTGCCAACTGAAAGTATTTTCAAATAAACTATACATGTAGCAGGAAATTCAGTATGCCTTTGTAGCTTTTAATTTGATAGCTTTTACCTGTTGACCTTGTAATCCAGAAAATTAGATTTACTACTGAACCATGTATCTAATTATCACTAAATTACAAAATTACTTCTTCCAAAACTCATACGCACTTACTCTCAAAATAAAAAAGCACACATGAGCAGTGCCTTTTAAGAGCCACACAGACTATGATGCTACTACATGCATTTTTGCTAAGCACAGTAACAGCCATGTACCCATTAATTAAAAAATGGCAGTATGGAAATGTTTAATTTGCTCTTTGCTTATAGGATGTCTTGTGTTCATAAAAAAAAGAAAAAAAAGAAAAAAACAAACGGGGAAAAAAACCAAACAAACAAAAATACAAACGCTCAGGTAAGCTCTTGAGTCCCTGAGCGTGAACTCTGCCATCCAAGGAAAACTAGTACAAAAGAAAAATCACCTGCAGCATGCCTGAAACATCTAATTGTGCTGTGTTCATCTAACAGTCTCAAGGTCAAGTATATGTCAGAATCCTCTTCCTGCAAGTCCCTTGCCTACTATATGCAATCCTTATGATATCCTCTCTCATCTTTGTTTTCTGTCAATTCTAATTCTAGTTGGTCTTACCTATTTCTATTTACCTCTGACAGCTATTTTATAAAAGCTAAATCTAAAACAGTTCATTTAACTGAAAAACTGTTTTTTTTCTGGAGGACCAGTAGTATTTAAGAATAAAAGGGTGACTAACCTCACTCTTGTTACAATGGCATTAAAAATCCACCAAAAATTTAGTTACTAATGAAAAGTGGAATCTGACAGCCCTAAAGGCTCCAACAGCTACCAAAGGCTCTCTATAATCTACTATGTGAGACTGTTACCATTAACTAACAATAGAACACAAGAAATAATCTAATAGAAGAAATAGGAGCAGAAAGTTGAAACCACCCAGAGTCCTCATAACTATTCCTTAAAATAGTTACAAAACTTGATAGAGCACAATAGCTATACAGATATTTATCCCACTGCCAAAGTGAACTTAATATGGAAAAAAAAAAAATCAGAAAAAAAATATTTCTGGGGTAACTGTGCCCCTAAGTCAAGTATACTTGAAAATAGGAAATATTAAAAAACCTGCAGCTTTACTGACCTAGCAATGAATGCAGAGAGGTACATACAGGCATAAAATTTCTATTAGTTCTTTACACACTGACTATCTCTATGTAGACCATCAAAGCAGAAGAGTTTTTCTAAGATTTCCTGAAAGATCTCCCCCAGAGACAGAAAAAGAGAAACAAGCTACTAAGCACAAGCTAACTTTGGATGACTGTTATGGAACATAATTAACAGTACAGTCTGAACCTGCCCACTTGCGTTTGACTACACATAGATCCAGAATCTACACAGTATAGGAAGACATACCAAAATTAACAAAAACATAAAATGAAAATTACATTCTGCCTTTTCCTTTCAGTCATGTGAATCTGTGCTTCAGTCAGGCATTCCTGGTACTGTTGCTGAAGTTGATCATGCTCCTGTAACAACGTCTGCCAGAGCTCAACTGCTTGTTCTTTTTCCTAAGTCACAGAACAATCCCTTGTAAAAATATTCTATTACAGCACAGTTATCTTCAGCTATCATTCTCTAAAAAGAGAGGTCTTAACTTCTATTTTGAAGAAACGCCATTACCTATAATTTTCTCTGCTCACAGTTTAACTACACAGACAAAAAACTAAATTCAGATGCAGAAAAACAGATGCTCAGAAGGCCAAATTCCACTTAAAAGTGAATCACAAGTTTTCTGCTTTTTTTTCAAGAGATCACAGGTATTTAGGTAGGCTTATGGTATAGATAATATTCAAATATCAAATTCAGCTGTCATAATGAACTTCAACAGGATTGATAGATTGTTGCAATAAGCTGAACAAAATTTGATTGTATTTTCAGATTTAAATATTATTTTCTATATCCCACACATACTTGCCTCCTCACATCACATTACAATCGTTTTGATTAAAATGACAAGCTACCACAAAAAACTTGAATTGAACAAAATATATCATAAGTTGCTGGACATGAATTCAACATAAGGATCAAATCAACTAGGTAAAATTACTGGCACAAAGTAATATTAAAAAATTCTTCTATGAATCCAGGAAAGAAGTTCCTTCAGGTATTTAAGTCCCATGTCAAGAAGGCCTCAAAACAGTTTCCAGGAACTGTGAACAAATGAATTCTGAATCAAGAAATAAAACAGTTTCCCCTAATCTGTAAAGGCACAATAAGAGAAATAAAACTGTATTAATGTTTCATCTCACAGACTTGTTTTGCCAGTTGTAGCTGTTCTTGAAGGTTTCTCACTATGCCCTCATCTGCAGGAATATCAGTTTCCAGATGTGCGAAAGGAAGAGCCTCCAGTTGCTTCTCAAGAACCTCTTTCAACTCTGTATGCAGCCTGAAATTCAAAGAACTAAGTTCACCAAAGTATTTCTTTCAAAAGGGATTTTTTTTAAAAAGTGAAATATACTGTGCCTTCCATCTGTACATACTACTTCCTTCTAAGTCAGATTTAAACCGATTAAGTTACATTCTTGTTATAGTTTTTTTAGGACCAGTGGAATCTTCCTTTCCCCTACTAACGAATGAGGAGCGAATGGCCCTTATCTTTCCCTACTGCAGATATCAAAGGAATAGGTCATGAGTGAAGGGGGGTTACCTAGAAACATTTCATCATTGGCATGGGTGTGGTGAACAGGAAGGGGCACTCGGTTTTCAGCTTGCAGAGGGGTGGGGGAGGGAGGAGGAGGACTGCTGGGGAGAGGGAGAGAGAGACGGAGAGAGAGACGGAGAGAGAGACGGCTCAGGTAGGGTGCGGTCTCCTTCCCTTTTTCCAATCCCTGGATTTTCGGAGTTCCTGGTGCTTACGAGAGAGACAGAGAGACTTGCTAGCTGAGGCTTTTTGCAGAGGGCTTCCTGAGAGCACCAGCGGCTGCCAGCCTGGGAGCGAGGAGGTCCCACAGCATTGGTGGCTGCCAGCTCAGAGTAACATCCCTCCTCCAGCCACGGACTAAGAGAGAGTTTTTGCCCACGGAAAAGGATCCCAGCCCTTTTCCATCTCTGCGTGGCTTCTCCCAACCAACTCCACACCGACACTTCTCCACCCACCCCCAGGGGGCAGTTCAGCACCGGCCGAGGAGCAACATCGCCACCTGCTGACCATAAATATTGCTGCGCCCAATGGGAGCAGAGACTGCGGGGGGTTCAAGGGGGGATTATCCCACAAATCCCACAGACTCTGGTAATTCTTTCATCTCTTTTTTTTCTGACTGATACTGTTCAGTTCTGGTTGCTTTGTTTTTCTTGAATAGATATATATAGATATATACTGTAGTTAAGAACTGTTATCCTTTTCCATTACCATATCTTAATTAAATTTTGTTTGAATTTAAAGGAGGTTTGGCTCCTTCCTTGGTTCCTAGTCCAACAAATTTCCTAATTTCCTCTAAACTAAGACAATTCTATAAACACAACAATTTGAAATAGTTTCATAGCTATTTCTTGTAGCAATATGGTTCAGTCTTCTCTATCTGGAGCTGTAATCTGTATTAAGCACTATAAGACTCTAACATTAAGATCCTGGATCTACATAATAATTAAAAATTTCAAAGAGTTCAAGGTCTTAGAGAAAAAGCTTTTAAACGTTCAGAAATCAGCAGAAACATTGGTAGGAACACAGCAGTGCAATTATTTACCTTTTGTTTTCCTTGGTGACTTCCTCCAGTTTTAGCCTCATCTTGCTCATTTGTGCCTGACACCAAGACATGCAAGAGGAAGCACTCATTTAAGTTACACAAACTCTGGTAATTCTTTCATCTCTTTTTTTTCTGACTGATACTGTAAAAGATGGACAACTTAATTCAGCATAATACAGTACATTAAATTTCTTTTTTAAGGCATGCCACTTAAATCTAACAGCTGTGAAGCCCTGTTATACTTCAGCATTCAGAAGTTATTACAGGCATTAAACTTAACCTTTTGAAATTCTTATCAATCTTACAAACTGATATTTAATTAACTCTTTAAGGGGCACAGTGGATAATTCTCATCTTTTATGCCTTAAGCATTGGAGTTTAGAAATCAACAGAGGAGAAACTTTAGTTTATGTGAATCAAAGTGGCTGTTTTGTTAACTAGTGCAACAAAACTAGTACTTCTGCTGGCTTCTGAAATGGGTCAAGTTTGAAGACTATATTTGCAAAATCTTTATGATGGACAGATCAAACAAATTCAGAGCATTAAACCAAAACCAGTGTATAACTTATGCATGTAGATCACACATAAAAATTGCTTTCTGTATGCCACTGATTTTAAACATATCAGTTTGCTTTTCGGTCATGTTACAAAGCATTAAAAAAGTTTCATTTTCTGTAATAGAAGGGAGGATCGTTCCCTTCCACCTCAGCCTCCATGATAATACACATCTAAAGAAATATTTGAATCTGAAGAATTAACAAGAATGAAGAAAGCTGGGTGTATCTACACTTGCAGGATGGAGTTGGACTGTATCAGATCCGACATGGAAGTAAAGAGGGAAAAAGCTGCCTTGTCTCAATGTCACCTAGAAATGTGCCTGCAACCATATCAGAGCATCTCAAGATATATAAAGCCTGCATGTTTCATTTCACAGCATTGCTTCTCCAAAGAGTAAACGGTTGCAACTTGGACAATATCTCAACCTTTTCAAAGAAAGCTCTTTGTTCGTCCACTTGAGGCAGACTGCAGTCTGGGAGGTTTGTGAAGCATGATAAAAACTAGTGACCTAGATATTAAGACCACTAACAATATACAGTTTGAAATGTTAGCAACATTCATACCTGATAAAGCTGCAGCTGTTCTTTCATTTCCTCCAAGTGTTTAGCATACTCTGTGACTAGAGTTGACAAGCTAAGAAATTGAAAAATATGCTTAGAATAAGTTTTGTAACTGCTGATAATCAACTAATTTTAAAGAATTCTTAATCTAGAGACCAGAGCAGTCACTTTTCTTGCATTCCAAGCTTGACGTTCCCCAGAATCAAATGAACAAAGTTAGTTACTATTTTTAAACTATGATCATTAACAGCAAGAGTCCTGTGTAATAGATCTAGAACATGGGACACTATAAGTGACCATTAATACATTAATATTTCTTAAACAGATACTGTAGTTCTATAGTTTTTCCTTCCTAACATTTTTATAATTGATAGTAATTCTTTGAAAACTCTGTATTAGTCTAAAGTGATAATGTCTTAAAAGCTAAGAAGAAAGGTTCAGTTATTTTTGTAACAAGAAATTACAGTGATTACAAAACCATTTCCTGATAGGCAACTGTTAAAGACTGTCAAATAAACATTCTTAAAAACATTCACCTGACCTCAGCAGACAGCAGTTACCTGAGTTACCTGGATCAGTACAATCCTACCAGAACTTTTGTTCATTATCTTAAAATTTAGCCTAGAGAATTCGTTCATTCATCTCTCATCCTTTATTTGACAGATTGTGGAAGCAAAGTCAGTAATTTCATTTCCTGAATAAACATAATGCTAACTAAAGATAACTGCTACAGTAACACCTCTATAGACTCCATTCATAAGTTCTCAGACCATTGAACATGTGTATGTAAGACCCAGTTCACCTGGATATTTACACATCTATGAGCAGAAGACAACTTCCTTCAAATTCGTTGTAGTACTTCCACTTATCACTTGGAATCAGTTACCTTTGGTCCATCACCTTAGATCCTGATATGCCATCACCACCAAGGGAATTTTTCTGTAATGGAATACTTCACATATTAATACTTGCACATAACTGTGTGTAGTTTTAAGCTTTTATATGCAACCCAAAACTGTGCTGAATTGTACACAATATCACACAGAATTACTTTCAGGGTTATGCTGATGCCGATCTAGCCCCAAAAGGCACTGAAGAACTGCTCAAAGTTTTTCATCTATAAGCAGGAGGTATTTATTTGCAACAGTGGGGGGGCTCCCAGCTCACACTGGACAAAAGAGCTCTGAAGTGGTAGTGAACGGTTGGACTTTTTATACAGTTTTTGCTAAGCAATTACATAACTTCACATACATATTCATAATATTGCAACATCTATTTTTAATATTCATAACAGGCAGAGTTCAGGCAGAGTCAAGGGTGCGGTCTTCAATTTGGGGGGAGGTTCAAGGGAACATCCTGTTCTTTGGCCTCATGGAGGGTCTTTTTCTTTATCCTCATCTTCATAAACTTTTGAACTTTCTCTAACTTGGATGGTTTCCCTGTGCATTTGGCAGGAGTTCCCAATATTTTGTAAGGGTACCTGTGCCTTGGTTCATCTCCTTTTCTTTATCTCCCTCTGTCTCCCCTCCATATGTGGATGTTAGCATTTTTAGTTCTCTCTGTTTTCCTGTGTACTTACATTCTGTCCTTGGTGTCGGTGTGTCATGCATTTCTTAATGAGTTATTACCTCCACTGTTCCTTAGACTCAGTTCTCTACGCTTTTGCTTGTAGCATGCATTCTAAATTAACTCTCTAATTCTTGTTCTGCTATTATGTTAGCCTTTTAGGCCTAGCTCTGCTTCAATGTTCAAAACCCCTAAAGTGCTGGCCCAATATGAAAAATTGTATTTTATTTTCCTGGAGATCTCTGATATAAAGTATAGTTGCATCTGAGGGGGAATCACGTCAATCTTAAAAGAACAATCCTAAGTTTATCTAAGCGTTAAGTCAATTTCCATGCATCTCAGCACCAGGAATGTACAGATGTCCTAACTTCTTCACAGAATTTCAGACAGGCTTATGGTACCCAGCACAAAAATTACCCCAATATGAAACCAATCCCTTAGAAAAGTCTATAAAAGTGAAAAAGTGTACATTACAAATCAAGCATTCTATCACGGATAAAACTTTTGAAAATGCACCAAAAATACCATAATTCACTGCTAGTTTTGTTCAGCTTTTGCTACTTGGAAAAAGTGCAAGCAACTTGAATTGTGTGATGGATCCAAAGCAGGGCCAGGCCACGCTGAAGTGGGCTGTGCTCTATGTATGCAAAGTTGTTTGTCTCAAAACTTCATTGCCAAAATTCTTACTACTTCCATTCCTGAGTTCACGTACCTGCTCAGCAATAACTCTCAAAATCTCATCTGTTTGAAAGTGTCCAAGTGCCATATTTGGCCTCTGATCTGAAAAACAACAAGTTTGAAAATCACAGCTACAACACTGGTCATTATTACATAAATATGACTGGCAGTCAGAAATATGTTTAACAGTGTAGTGCTTTGAGGGCAAAAACCTATGCTTCTAAAATTATTTAGCACAACTGTTTAAAACAAAACAGGATTTGAAAGGGCCTACAGAGAGTGCAGTAACAGTGAATTCCATTCCTTCCATATTCCTTCTATTTTCTTTAAGAAATTCTAAAAAATTAAGTTCTGTCTGGAAAACACACAAACACATACACATCTTCATGATTTGCAAGGTATAAGGGCAACAAATCACCTTGTGTATCAAATTCAATTAGCTGGATTCTGCTTTTGTCTAGTTTGGAGGAAAGGAGGCTGAGGAGCAACCTCGTTGCTCTCCACTGCTTCCTTGATGAGATGAAATGCAGAGAGACGTGCTGAGCTCTTCTCTCTGGTATCCAGTGATAGGGTGCATCGGAGTGGCTCAAAGCTGCACCAGGGAAGGTTTAGACTGGACATGACGAAGCATTTATTTTTCAAGACGGTGGTGAAACACTGGAACAGGCTCCCTAGAGAGGAGGTTGAGGCCCTAAACCTTTCACTGTTTATGAGGCATTTGGACACCACCGTAAAGAACAAGCTTTAATTTTTGGCCAGACCTGAATTGGTCAGGCAGTTCAACTAAGTGATATTTGTACATCCCTTCCAAATGTAGTACTTTAATTGGCAAGAATCTGAGTGACGCCTTTGTAACTGAAATAGGCAATGAAGAAGAAAAACAAAATTGAGGAAGTAATTTTGGTTTAAGCAACTTCTTGTCTATTTTTCTTGCTACATATCCCATGGCACTTTTTCTAGTTCTAATCTTCTAAACGAGGAATAGGAAAAAGACACAGGGGATGAAAAGGAGTTAACAGTAAAAGAATGCTTAGAAACAGGAAGAGGAAAGTTGTTGCCCTTACCAGCCAAAGAATGTAAAAATGAGAGGCCATAGGTGCAAAAAGGGTCAAATTCTGATATATACCCTCTATTAGAAGCTCACCTTCAACAGGGAATCACTAAATACATTCTGATAAAAGTTCCAGTGTATCACAAAAATATGTAATGTAATGTGGGGTTATTTGTAGTTCTGGCTGTTATACTTCAAAATGCACTCTGGTAAAACTCAGCTTATAAACTGATCAGAGAGTAGAATTTCATTCCAAGAACCCTCTTTACAGCTACATATATTTATTCTAAAACATGAAATAGAGTACTTAGAGAATCTCAAGTTAGGGGTATTACACACATTCAGTGTTTTGGAAGTTTGATTTCACATTCATGAAGTAAGAGAAACATCAATACATATGTCAGACTCCGAATAGGCCTCAAACAACTTAGGGCTCAGCTGGCAAACAAGATGTCAAATTTATCTTTAGGCACCTCTAAAAATGTATAATTGTTTTTTTAAAGAAAGAATTATACTCTTAGATAAGAAAGGCAATTTTACTACTTCACAGTGCATTTAGTCTGAGCTCTATTTAGAGCCAAAAGATTTATAAAGCAAGAAACTACAGCCAAACTAAATACATACAAAAAGGCAAAATTCCAAATAGTTAAGACACGATTTGTTCACATCTCAGCATAATATCTTGATCAATAAACATACAGACTTTTGAGTCAGAATGACTCTGTTGATTCAGATAGAATCTTTTCTGCTACTGACGTCTTTGGAATCAAGAACTGGTCTTTCACCTTTGGCCACCTAAAGCCATCACACAAAACTTGCTACCAAATGAAATTCTGAGGTTTGGGTAATGCATAGCTATAGCACTTCATGCACCATGACCTTGACTTACTACTGTGCTGCCGTTTTCCTGCAACACTAATTATGGACAACTACAGTTCTTGAGACCACACCTTGACCCATTTCCTAATCACAGGAATATAAATTGTGCAGAAGTAATTTTGCCAGTATTTCGCTAAGGTGTACTCTGATTAAATCATATTAGGAAATATTAAAACTATCAAAATTGTAACACAAAACTAAAACTATCAATTTTAGTCTGTAAAGAAAATTTCATAAGCCACTAGCAAGTGACTTTTTTTCTACCTTTCATGCGTAAGCCGTGGTTTCATAACTAATGAGGCATTAACACAGAAACGCATGTGATTTTGCCATTACCCATAACAGCAGCTTTTATTTCTGTTTAGCTAACTAAAAATATTATTCCTGCTGTTACTCGATGCAAAATAAAAACCTTCACTACCTACGCTCACCTACCTGTTCCTGTGTTCTCACCGCAGCGTTCCCCTCGGCAAACACCCACGATAAAAGCGCTTATTCCAGCCGCTCGCAGGCACGGAAGGCGAGAGCCGTTCTAGGGGAGCGGAGGCGGCAACTCGCGGGCGCCGGGGAGGCTCTCAGGCGAGGGCGGCGAGTGAAGTCACCCTTCCGCTCCCTGCCCTCGGCCCCGGTAAAGAATCACCCCAGGGCCGCCGCGGAGGGCTCCGCAACCCCAGAGCGAAGCCTCCCGACGGGGCCTGAGAGGGCAGGGCAGGGCAGGNGCCGCCGCCGACGCCGCCCTCAGCGCCGGCGTCGGTCACGAGGAGCCCGGACGGGGCGGGGTCTGAGGCGGGGGGAGCGCGGAGGGGGACTCTCGCCTTCCCTGAGGAGCTGGCAGAGACGGCGTGTCTGGAGGGGTAAGAAACTCCTCACCGAAACTTCTCTTGAAAAGTTTGTGGGTTACAGATGAGCGCTCAGGCGTTAAACTTCTCTTCAGGAAATTAGTTTGTCGCTGCAGTAGCAGAGGCGGCAACCGAAAGCGGGAGCGCTGTGGAGCCCTCTGGAGCTCTTGCCTGTTGAGGGGTGTAGCCAGGTGGGGATCGGACTCTTGTCCCAGGCAACCAGCGAGAAGACGAGAGGACACAGTCTTCAGACGCACCAGGGGTGGCAGTCCCAGAATCAATTAAGCTGGAAAAGGTCATCGAATCTAACCCATAACCAAACAACCACGGTGTCAACTATAGACCATGGCACTGAGTGCCACATCTGTTTCTTTAAACACCTCCAGAAATGGTTCGACCTAATTGATCCTGTGATTCTAGTAGTGAAATCTTAAATACTGTAAAAACTGCTGTCTCTGATTTGGTTTCCAACTTTTCCCCTGAAAGCAGCTCATAAAGAGCAGTTTCTTGCTTCCTGGTTGTTTCTATCCTTTTTGCCACCATCAGTAGGGTTTGAGATGGAAGAGGCAAATCCCCTTGGTAAGGTGAAACATGAGGCAGTGGCACCTTGCTGGTGAGGTGTGATGCTCCTGTGGCCCAAGTCTGTGATTCCCAAGAAAATAGGCATCGCGGGAGAGATGAAGTAACACAATCTGGTGCTTCTACCTGAAGGGAATGGGGTTACAATTTAGCTAGAGAGCCAGCACCTCTCTAGTCACAGGACTTGACACTATATATGTAGTTCTCAGTCAGGCTACACATTGCTAGCTCTCTTCTATGGCTGGGAGATGTGTAAGGGAACAAATCAAGGACCCCTTTGTGGAGATGGGAAGGAACTCATAAGACTTAGAAGGGTAGGGATAACAGACCATAAACTTGTCATAAACTGGGCCCCACTGGTTCTTTTTCTTTTGAACTAGATTAAGGCTATTCCTAAGGCTTCTACAGTTATTCCTGAATAGCATCAGCTATTGGATTGCAATATCTCCCTGTTCTTGCTGCTCCACAAACATTTAATGTGTTTAACAAGATGTCCTTGGGGTTTTCCTTGAAATCCCTTAATTTGTCTGGTTTACAATGGCCACAAAGGAAAGTTTTAGCTAATTGCTTCATTTTCTTGTATCACATTGTATCATTTGTTGAAGGTTTTTCTCAATCTATTTTCCTCATGTTACCAAGTCCTCTAAGTCCATGAAGTGGAGACTGTTTTGTTTATCTGTTCTCTTATAAATATTTCTAGTGGTTTTGGAGGGTATTTATTTAGATGCTTAGTCAAAAGGCCTTAAGCTTGATAAGACTTCAGAGTGATTTGTAACCCTCCAGGTATAAAAACCTACAAGAAGCAGCATTCATGTAACTGTTTAGTTGTTTTATAAAGCTAATCTATTTCAGTTTTGATGTCTAAAACCATAATTTGGATGTTGACTTTGTGCAAATCATGTCTTTTTTCCTGGTAAGCAAACAGTGCAGTTGGTGCTGAGATGGAATCTGAGATCTTCTTTGACAGAACTGTCCTTTCTCATTTATATGAGAAATATAATGGAATTTAGAATTAAACACACAGGGGATTGTTTACCTGGGAGCCATGAACTGGTTATGATTGGGCTGAGGCTGGGCAGTGTAGGACTGTTAATGAAAGTTCATGCTCCTTTCTTTAATGAGCCAGAGAAACCTCTTGGTGGACTGCAGGACTATGAGGGTAAGTGTAACTGTTCTGCTACAAATATATCTGATTTCTACAGACACTGATGTCCTTCTGCAGTTAATATGCCTGGTCTTTATTTAACAGTCTGTGATGGTTTTTTCAAACTCATCTAATGGTTGTGCCTGTATGACATCTAATTTTCTTTGGTCACAGTACTGCTTTTACAGATCAGATCTGAAATGTAAAGTAAAAATTTTCCTTTCTGTTATATCCTGAGCAGTCTGGGAAAGAATACTGGGAAAGAATGCAGCTGTAATCATTGCCTTACCCTTAAACAGCTCCTCAAGCTTCCTGCTATATTCATATGAAAACTACTCCAGACTCTCTCAGGAGTTATGCTCTTTTTGTATATGGTGAATTGATTTTCATCACTAGTACTGCTGTCTGTAAGGCAAGTTGTTGGTTTATAGTAGCGCAACAATACAGATGACTGGAAAATGAAGCAGATAGGTTGCATCACTTGGTGAGCTAGATTAATTTCAGTAATGTTGAGGTTGACTCTTCCTGATCCTGTCCATAGTATATGCACTCAAACTTAGTTTTTGGGTAACTGATATAACTTGTGAACTATCAGAGGCTTGGTATATTTGTATATCAAAATAATTTTGTGGCTTATATATAAATATAAATGCCTTTGCAAGAGCTAAGTAGAAGTGAAATTCTAAATATAGATTCCATTTTTGCTTTAAAAAATAACGTGTTTTAATTGCTTTTCCTAGGTTTCTTTGAGGAACAGGAAACACAGAACAGGAAACTTCTGTGAAACACAGAAGTTGCGGCTCATGAAATACAATTCAAAATTGCACCGAAATGGAATGGGGAAAATGCTATAGTAATTCTGTTTTCTTTCTCCTTTCCTGTCCATACTGTCACTTTTACCCATTGCTTTGAATAATGCAAGAACCAAATGTTTCCAGCAGTTCTCTACTTCCTGATTATTGAGCTGTTGATTAAAACTCTACCGAAACAACATTAGCATCTCTTTGATATTATTATAATAAATAGGCTTATGTAAAATAAATATATCAGTCATATCTAATCATAATTCTAACTAAAGCTTTCTAATAATGTCCTTGCTTTGAGAAACACTATTGTAATTTTATGTGAGAAACACCACTGTAGTTCTACTTAGTGTTCCTTAAATGTGATTCAACTGTAATACCCAAGGGCATTGAAGTTGTGTCAGAGGTGGTTTAGGTTAGATATTACATAAAGGTTCTTCACCCAGAGGGAGGTTGAGCACTGGAGCAGGCTCTCCAGGAAAGTCACAGCACAGTCTGACAGAGTTCAAGAAGCATTTGGACAATACTCTCAGGCATGCTCTTGGGGGTGGTCCTGTGCAGGGCCAGGAGTTGGACTGGATAATCCTTGTGGGTCCTTTCTAACTCAGCATATACTGTGATTCTGTAATACATGGCTTTCAGATATACCTGGTCAGTAATGCCCTGTCCAAAATA
Source organism: Formicarius rufipectus (assembly GCA_013399695.1). NCBI lineage: Eukaryota > Metazoa > Chordata > Aves > Passeriformes > Formicariidae > Formicarius > Formicarius rufipectus. The sequence continues at coordinate 19,229 of VXAU01004849.1, forward strand.
CCATCCATATTCAGGGAAAAATCATTTAAGAGCTCCATTCTTTCTTACTGTTTCTGAGATTTAGCAGTCATAGTTTTGGAGTGTGTGCTCTGCTGAGAGTGTCTGATCCTCTTTTTTTGTGTGTGTGTTGGGTTTTTTTATTGTCTCTGGTGCTCTATATCCTCAGAATACCAGCAAGCACAAGATTTATGCACTGAAGTGCTCTACCTGAAGTGCCTGCTAGGAGTATGATTGCGCAGGATCACTCTGTCTTAGCCAACTTTGTTCACAGCAAGCATACAGGATAAAATAACAGTGTGCTGATGCATTTCTTACTCCCGGGAGAGGTAATCTTAATAGACTTGCCGTATTTTTCCACTGCATCAAGGTGAGTGTTTTCGAAGCTGAAATTAGTAAGTTAAACTAAGTACAGTACTTTATAAAGCTTTTTGTGATAAGAGGCATGAAAAAGAAAAGACCCTGAAGTTGGAATTATGGCACAGCATTTCAAATAGTTAGGAAACTGTCAGTAGCATGTACACAAGTAAGTCAAACTCTTTCATGGCACGGGAATGTTTCAGTGGTCACACACAGGCAGTTGCTTCCTTGCAGTTGGACAAAAAGTCTATGATTTCGAAGGTGTTTAAGACATTACAGACACTTCAGTTCATCACAGCATCACCTGGCTTAAACATTGTAACAACTGTTAGTTCATTGGTTGTCCATGGGGGTGATAATTACTCGCAGACAGAGGAGAAAAGACGGAAACAGCAGAAGTAATAATGCAAGTAATCACACATTGTACAATACCTGTCTGGATCACTAAGAATGTAAACCCAACTGCAATCATCAACCCAATCCTTATTAGCCACTGCCCCACCCTGTGAGTCCCAAAGGGTGGAGTATGGACACCAGTCAGGAACTGGGGATTCTTCAGCTGCTACTGTTGCATTGTGAATGGTATGCAACATTGTTTCTGTAAATTTTAATATTCCACATACATTTTGTGCTTTTAGCAATAACATATCTAATGCCAAATTATTTGTAAACCCATGTTTAACACTTTTTGGACTTAAAAGTTAACTCTCCAAATGCATACCTGGTCCAATTACCAAGGGAACCCCGAAGCTATCTTTTGTTCCTCTGTATTATAATCTAGGGCATGTATATCACCGATCCATTCTCAGCTTTGTTCAGAAGAAATTAGTTTTCACCATGTTTGTAGCCTGAGGGGTTGGGTGTGTGCTAGGTAGCGGCTGCAAATGGGCCATTGTGAGCCGTTCATGAGAAAAAATGACATAGAAGGTTTAGAATACACACCCACACAGTGCCAAACTGATCCTGGCTACTATAACCAGGACAAATTGTTATTCTGACTTACAATCTCGTTCTGAGTTGGGTTCATTTCTCCTGCCAGTTTACCTTTAAATCAGCACAACCCACAACTGTGAAGTATGTGTGGTGCAAGATGTACTATAGTTACTATATAAATTAGCATGGATAAAGAACTGATATAAAGTTAAAACCGTGTTAGGACACATGGTAGGAAACTTAATAGTACATAATACAAGTATTTTAAAAAATGGTTACAGATCTTGAGAACTGGTAAAAGGTTTTCTTGTATTTTTTCTATGTCCTATTTTGCAGTGTATAACTGCAACTCCTTCTGGTTTAGGAAGGAGGACTCAACTATTTTTCATATACTTTCTTTTGTTCTATAAGATAATTTAATTCACTCATCAATATATCTGAAAAATTTAGCTAAATCATCATAAGAAATCCAAAACCTCTTGAGGAAGAACTGGGAAGGTTAATGTATAATTATATGATTTCAAATATATATAAATTCTTCTACCAACTCACAAGTTAAATCTCGTTGAATTTTTTAATTCTTGATTTGTTGAAACAAAATTCTATATCCATAAGCGTAAAAGATTTTTTCCACACCATTATCTTTTTTTTTTTTTTTTTGTAAAAAGACAAAATGAATTCACCTAAACTAACAATACATAAAGTGGTTTTGAAAGAGGACACAGCTCCAGAAAATGAATTATTAATTTTGTAATTTTAGATAGTTTTGTATTCATTTTGTGTTGTGTTAATTTTATGATTTCAGTTAATTTTTGTACCCAACCTTGTGTAGATTAATTGCTGCTTTAAACAAAGAAACTTTTGAGAAGAGCCAGTCTTGCAGTTGTAAGAAATAAATTAAATAATCTGTCTATCCTAGAGGATTAAATCAGTAAACTTTGTTTAGTTAAAAAGAAATATATAGCCAAATGGTAACCCTAAAGTTCATCAAGAGCTATAAAGCAGGTGCCTGGGTCAGAAGCAGTGAACTACGCAGGCGCAGAGGAATGCCTGAGAGAAAGGTCAAACCATGGACAAGCAATAAAGATGTCTCAGAGACCCGAAGGAATGAAGAAGACGACCCCTACCCAAATTGTATACTGAAGAAAAGAGACAACAGGGGTTGATCTTGCTTCGTGAAAATTTAGCAAGATGAAATTGGAGATGCCAACTGACCTCTGCAGAGCTCAGACATGGGGCAGGGGTTTCAATGTATACATACCCTGTAACAATAGAAGTTCAGGGAACGTGTTTTTGGTGAGATTATCACACATGTTCCCAGCACTGCTAATACTAAAGGAATGTTTGGTTCAATAATATTTCCATGTTATTGGACTTATGGGTTTTTTTTCAGCTTTGATGAGCAGGCAAGAGGGGCTCTGACCACCTCTGAGAACCTTTGGTGAGTGGGACTCTTTGGCACCAGTGGGCATATTCTCCAGTAAGGCTCTCTGAGCCAACTGGTTTATTGCAGAGGCAGACAAGATCCTTGCCTGAGGTAAGAACATTCCTTCCTTTTAAATATGGTTTAAATATCGTTCTGACTGGTCTTGGGTTTGCAGCTCCTAAGTCATTACATATAAAATGCAGGACTGCATGTATCTAGCTGCTGGCACTTTGAAGATGCACAAATTGTATATTTTCAGCATTTCATGTGGTTCTGTTAAGAAATGTGAATTTTTCCAATGCTCTGATTAGCTTTTGAGCTTAGTTTCAGATTTGATGTTTGTACTGTGATCTATTCACCATGTGTGCATGTTGTATTGTGCACGCTGGCAGAACAGGAGCAGCATTTGCGGCCTTCCTAGTGCTGTGTGTGTGTAACTCAACTGCTGCTGGTGTTATGTGTGTGGGGATAATAAGTACTGATCAGGTTTACCCACCCTCTCTGCAGAGACACCTAAAAGAACATGTGTTGTTTATGCAGAGTTTTCACTGGTGTGTCAGAGCCACTCCCGCAGGTCGGGATGGGCACAGCGGAGCCACCAGGCAGCACCAGTGGAGTTCGCTGCAGTGACCATGCTCCCCAGGGGAACATGTACTGATGATAGAAAAGGTCAATCAGAAGCAAAGGAAAGGAAGTCTCAAGCACTGTTGTTCAGCTTGCAGCATAGGTCAGAGGTGTTTAAAGATCCAGGATTGGGAGCAGGAGAAGAGGTTGGAAGATTATGTGAGCCCATTTAGAGCAGAGGCTGTTGCTGCTGCTGAGCCTGTCAGAGCAGAAGTAGATCAAGATGATGATATAGAGGAAGATTTTGCCACCTTTTGGGGCCTGCCCCAGCTCGTGTTACAGGCGTGGCTGCAGTGCCACATTTGTGTCATTCGGTGGCAGAGAGGACAAGGCGAGGTCTTCCCCTGGTGCTCTGACCCACGTGGGCTCCCAGGATTTCTCAACAGCCTGACATTATTGGTTTTCTGTTTGTTTGCATGTTACACTTGAGAGGCGGCGGGCGTTGGCCGAGTGGCGTAGGCCCCCGCCTGTGGAGCCAGCTCCTCCTCTGAGGACGCTGGTTCGAATCCTTGAGGAACTCACTGTCACCGTCCGAGCGTGCTCGGCCCTCGGCCGTGGCAAGATGAGCCTCAGGAGTAAAGGGAGTGGGGCCAGTTCCATGCACACTGTGCCTCACTTAAAAAATCCATTGCGCAGGCTTATCCCAAGATCTTCGTTCGCGAAGTCCAGCCAACAACAACATAGAGGAAGATGAAGAAACAGGGATAGAGGAGGAAAGTGAATGTGGTAGAAGGAAACATGACAGAAAAGGACAGAAGGTGAGAATTAGAGCCTCTCACTTCTCCCCACTGTAGACGTGCAGCAAAGCAGGAACCAAGATGGTTTTACAAGCACCACTGAGGCACGTGGCAAGCCCTGAGGGTCTGATAAGGCTTAAAGTAAACTTCCAGTGGGAGATCTGGATAGTTGGAAAGAAAGAGCTAAGAAATATTGGGATGATCCAACAGGAGTAGCCAAGACGTTTGCAGGATTTGTGGAAGTTTTGGACCCTGATTGGGAAGACATAGATTTGATGTTTAGATGAGTTAACTGATACAGAGAAAGATTTAGTCCTGAAGATGGCTAGAATCCATGCACAGGCTCAAATAACAACCAAGAGACTCAGAAGGGCAGTAGATGAGTATGTGCCTTTAGTCCGAACTGGTATTATAATCTACTGGAAGATTATGGTAGTTAAAACAGTACCAGGAGTGGTTGAAGTTTGGTTTAAAACATGCAATTCCGAACTCGGTAAATTGGGGAAAATTATATACTGTGAAGCATGATATCTACTGAATTTTTACAGGCTTTGAGAGATGCCATGAGGAAGTATACTACCTTGGACCCTTCATCTGAGGAAGGAAGGAGGGAAGGAGGGAAGGAGGGAAGGAGGGAAGGAGGGAAGGAAGGAAGGAAGGAAGGAAGGAAGGAAGGAAGGAAGGAAGGAAGGAAGAAAAGAAGGAAGGAAGGAACCAGCGAAACAGCTAGTGTCTTTGTTTATAGGACAGTCCTCATATGATATTAGGAAGAAGTTACAGAAACTGAAAGTGGAAGAACCGCGACACTTAGAAAAATAAATAGAGGAAACTTGGAGCGTGTATTGAAACAGGGATACCATCAATATGAGGACGCCGGTTCGAATCCTGGAGGAACTCGCTGTCGCCGTCCGAGCTGCTCAGCCGTGGCAAAATGAGCCTCAGGAGTAAAGGTGGTGGGGCCAGTTCTGCGCACACTGTGCCTCACCTAAAAAATCCTTTGCGCAGGCTTATCCCAAAATCTTCGTTCGCGAAGTCCAGCCAACAACAACAACCATCAATAGAAAGAAATGGGGAAAGACTGTAGCTAAGGCTGCAGTTGCAGCACTAGGACAAGGGTCCAGGGGAGCCCCGTGGGGGAGCAGAGGGTTTACCCAAGGTAGAGGAGGGAGACCACCACCCTCTAATGGATCAGGGGAAAATTTTCCACCCTCACAGAGATTAGAGGTAAATCAGTGCACTTACTGTAAGCAAATAGGACTCTGGAAGAGAGATTGTCCTAAAGCAAAGAGAGGAGCATTTCAACAACCACCTTACATACAAGATGAGATCATGGATGATTGACAAGAACTAGGGGATTTTTCCTCAGCAGATCTACTTGTTATAATGAAGTTGGGGAAACAAAAGCAAGAATTTGATTTCTTGGTATATACAGGAGCAACATTCTCAGTACGGAATCAACTGGCATATTCAGTACTAAGTCAGGGACTAGTGCCTGTAAGTGAAGAGTTTTTAGATGTAACTGGAGCCACTGGCCATCAAGAGAAAGCATACTTTCTGAAACCATTAAGGTGCCAATTAGGAAAACATGTTGGGATACACAAATTTTTATACATGCCTGAATCTCCAAAACCACTGCTGGGCTGGGACTTACTGGAACAATTAGAAGCCAAAATAATTTTTGGGAAAGGAAAAATTGAATTTAAGGTAAAAGAAAATCAAATGATTGAAACATTGAGTCTGAATCTTACACAGCCAGAAGTAAAAGGTAAAATACCTCAGAAGATCTTGGACCATGTGTACCCAGGGGTGTGGTTCTCAGGGATTCCAAGCAGGGCCATAAATGCAGAACCAGTGGAAATAAAATTGAAGCCAGTAGCTAAACCTGTCAGAGTCAAACATTACCTTCTGAGGTTAGAGGATCAAAAAGGAATAAAAGAAATAATTTACATCTTATTGAAATTTGGATTACTGATAGAATGTGAATCAGAGTACAACACTCCCATTTTGCCTATTAAGAAACCAGATGGTAAAAGTTACAGGTTAGTACAAGATTTAAGAGCAATTAACAAAATCGTAGGAGACTTGTGTCCAGTGGTAGCAAACCCATACACATTGCTAACTAAATTAAGAGACAACCAAGTGTGGTTTACCATACTGGATCTAAAAGATGCCACCTTCTGCCTGACCCTAGAACAAGATAGTCAAAAGCTTTTTGCTTTTGAATGAGAAAATCCTGATACAGGACAGAAAGGCCCAGCTTACCTTGACAGTCTTACCCCAAGGGTTCAAGAACAGCCCAACCATATTTGGCAAACAGCTAGCCCGATATCTTGAGAGATGGGACCCTCCAACCCAGGAAGGGACACTGCTGCAGTATGTGGACTATCTCCTTATAGTCATGGAGACAGAAGAAAACTGCATGCAATGGAGAGTGAGTCTGCTTAATTTTCTGGGATTTAATGGCTATCGAGTTTCTCAACAGATAGTCCAGGTGATCTAGTGTCAAGTGACCTACCTCGGATTTGAGATTTTGGGAGGACAGCAAGATCTTGGAAAGGAACGAAAGGACCCCAAGACCTGAGACAGTAAAAGAACTCAGAACCTTTTTAGGTATGATGGGATGGTGTAGACTATGGATTTACAACTATGGCCTGTCGTGGTCCGAGAGGGAAAGAAGGATCGGTCCACGCAGAGGAAGAGTGTAAACAGGCTTGAACACTTTATTAAGGAGAGCATGGGATACTTATAGGGTTCTAGAACTTGGGTGGAGTTAGGGGCGGAACGCAACACAAAAGGAAAAGGGTAGGAGGGTTTATAACTTATAAGGAAGAACTGGGGATGGCCCAGCCTCGCAGGGTGGAGCTGCTTTGCTCCACCGGCTAGCCAATGAGATTTTGGAGTGCATCAACCAATCAGGGGGCTGTAACCGAGGTTTCCATAACTGATCAGAACAGTTGGACATACAGAAGTAATCGAATGGTATTAATTACTTATCTAATACATCTTTTGTCCTAACTATAACATTTAAACAGTATAAAAACTTGCAGAAACAGCAGCTCTATGGCAAAGGATATACAGCAGGTGGTTGTGGCAGCAGCAAACAGTTTCATCCATAGGTAAACATTATTATTTCAATAGTCCCTGACAGTTGCCTCTCCCGACAATGGCCTACTAGTAAAGCCACTGTATGAGCTTCTGAAACAAAATGGAAAACAATTAACCTGGACAGGGGAAGCCAAAAGAGCATTTGAACATCTCAAAAAAGAACTCGTGAGAGCCCCTGCCCTCAGTCTTTCTGATGTAACTAAAGCATTGTGGCTGTTTTCTCATGAAAGACAGGATATTACTTTGGGAGTGTTAGCCCAGCAGCTGGGGCCATACAAAAGAGATGTCACTTATTTCTCCAAGCAGTTAGATGAGGTAAACAAAAGTTGTCCAGGATGCCTGTGAGCTGTTGCAGAAGTTGTTCTTAATATTCAAGAAGCTTGTAAACTAATTATGGGCCAGAAAATGACTGTAATGGTCTCCCATACAGTCTCTGCTGTGTTGGAGCCATTGGCTCTACCCCTCTAGGTTCCTGAAGTACCAAGCTATACTGGTTGAGCAAGATGATGTTGAAATTGTGACAACTAACGTTGTGAATCCAACATCTTTCCTCAGTGAGGTTGTAGCTACAGTGGAACCAGTGACACATGACTGCCTGGAAACTATTGAAACAATTTACTCCAGCAGAGTGGATCTAAAAGAAGAGCCTCTGGAGGATGCTGAGGAATCCTGATTTACAGACAGGAGCAGTTTTGTGAAAGCAGGGACTCATAAGGCAGGATATGCAATGACCACTGTTCATAAGGTAATTGAAGCAAAACCATTGCCTGCAGGGACATACACTCAGAAAGCAGAAATAATTTCCTTGATACATGCCCTGGAACTGGCAAAAGGAAAAAAGATTAACATCTGGACTGATTCTAACCATGCATTTGGGGTGATACATGCTCATGGAGCTGTTTGGAAAGAAAGGGGATTGCTTGCAGCACAAGGCAAGCAAATCAAACATGCTGAAAATATATTACAGCAGTTATATGTTGTAAACCTGCCAGAGAATGTGGCAATCATACATTGCAGAGGACACCAAAGAGGGAACACTGAACAGGAGCTGGATAATGAATTGGCATAATGAAAAAGCCTAACAGGCAGCAGAAGGTACCCTGACTGAGGCATTTGCCTTAGTATCAGATGGTAAACCTATTAGCACAGAAATAGAATACCTGTATTCAAAGGCAGATATGAAATTCAGAGAAGATTTATTTGTGGCACACGATAATTTGGTTCTCATACCTTCAAACTTTGTGTGGAAAGTAGTCTCAGAGGAACATAACAAAATACACTGGGGGTAGATGGTCTACACACAGATCTAACCAGGAAAATAGCAGATTGTAACTTGTACGCTATCATTCAGTATGTTACTAAGCAGTATGAAATTTGTCAGAGAAACAACCCACACACTACAAACAAAATACAGCTAGGAACAATTGAAAAAGGGAACATATCAGGCGAGCAGTGGCAAACTGATTTCTCTGAACTCCCAAGAAAAGGGGAGGTACAGATTCTTATTAGTGTTGACAGACACTTTCTCCTTCTGGCCAGAAGCCTTCCCATGCAGAACAAATAATTCTAGAGAGGTTACCAAAGCCCTTCTGAATGAAATTTCCTCGGTTTGGGGTACCAGCTGCAATTTCCTCTGAAAGGGGTATGCATTTTTGTGCACAGGTGGTGAAACAAGTCAGCAAAGTCCTGGGGATGGATTGACAGTTACATACTCCCTATCATCCCCAGGCTAGTGAGCAAGTGGAAAAGATTAACCACTTGATCAAACAACAATTAGATAAAATATGTCAAGAAACCAATTTGCATTGGAATCAAGCATTACTGCTTGCTTTACTCAGAATCAGAGTTAAACCACGGTCCAAAGAAAACCTAAGCCCATTTGAAATATTATATGGGAGGCCTTATCAGATTGAATACAGAGGAGAAGAAATTAGTCAAGTAGGATAGGGATACTTAAGGCAGTTTGTGGTAGCCTTGGGAAAACAGTTAGATGAAATAAATAAGAGAGTTATTGGAACCAGGGCTAGAGGACTGGACCATGAAGTTCATTGTTTTAAACCTGGGGACTGGGTGTGTGTTAAAGCTTTTTCAGGTCAGCCTTTGAGGGAGAAGTGGAGTGGGCCCTACCAAGTCTTGCTGACCTTCTACCCTTATCGTTATTTTTGAAAGCCACTAGATACGGATCCTGAAGGGTAGGCTAACACAGCACTTTGTAAGCAACAAAACCCACACCCTGGCTGCATTCCAGAGAACTAAAGTGGCTAAAACCCACCGAAGCTAAAAGAGGTAACACTGAAAAAGTGGGGAAAACAGAGAAAAAAAAAAAAAAAAAGAAGAAACTGTTTTTCTTGTCCGTCCCCCCCAACTCAGCAAAACAGGTAGCTTTTGTTGGTAACTTTTTTCTGCTTCTAAAAGTAATCCTAGCTTTTTCCAACCTTTTCTTGTGTCTTCTCTTTATATCTCTTAGCAATTAATAAAAATCAGTTTTTGGTATCAACGGATAACTTGTGTGAGTTATACTTTTGCTCAGGGAAATACTGGAATCTAAAATTCTTTCTGCAACATTTAAGCAGATTGTAACATATGCCAGTTATACAGAGAATGTTTTATTATGAACTGAGAATCCCTTGTAATGTAATTAGAACATTCTTCTTAAAATCAGTTTTGCTGAGTGTGGTTTCTTACAGTTTTGTTTTTGGTGCTCTGATGCCTGTTCTAAGCAGAAGACAGGTTATTCCTGTAGCCCTACACACACTTTTGGGACTGATGGGTAATCTGTTAGATATGCTGAGTGCATACCTCGCCTGATTGACTAGCAAATGCTTGTTAAAAAAAGCAAATTACTGAAAACTGTGCCCAGATTGTGGTGGTTTGTTGAAAGGCTTGGAGATAGAAGGAATAATCCAGCAACAGCTTCTGTTCCCTTCTCTGAGCAAGAGGAATATGGACACTGTACTCTGCAAGACTGAAAGTGTATGATGCTACACACAGCTGAGGAAAAAAAATGGTTCACAACTCACTGGGGTATGTGCAGTGCACACTCTACAGAGGGGAAGATGAATCCATTGGTGGGCTTGTGTTCTTAAAAGTGTTTTATGGGAGTAGCTGCTGAAGGTTTTAAGGTTTGAAACTGGAATCTGTGAGAGTGAAAAAATAGGAACCCGCATAGCTCCATAGCATGGGATGTATTTGAAAGTCTGTCATGAGAATGGGTAATGCAGAAATTGCTTCTATCCTGACACATCTTTCTGTGCAAGAGACTCCAAAAGCCTAAAAGTGATTGATGGTCCATATAGCTGAGCATGAATATACAGAACACCATGGGGTTTACGCAGTTTACAGGCTGCAAGAAGGCAGTGACTGCAGCTTGAAGGTGGTTGGAATGCAAGTTAGCAATTGAACGGGGCAAGGTCAACAAGAGCTTTCTGTGATGGCACATTTTTCTATTCAAGCTCTAGCTGTAAACAGCGCAATTCAGCTTTAGACTGTGAGAGTCAGAGAATATTATGGTCCATTGTGGCAGTTTTCACCTGGTGTCCACCGAAACCTCCAGGCCCCCCCTATTTCCCAGAGAGAAAGGAAAAGGAGAAAAGGCAAAAAACAGCTGAGACATAATGGCAAAACAAACTCAGAGTGGTTGAAATACTTAAATTTATTACTAACGAGAGAATAACTGAAAGTAAAAAGTAAGAAATAAATCAGCCTTTAAAACACCTTTCTCCTCACACTCTTCCCTCTTTCCAGCAGTTCAAGGGAGCAGGAAATGGGGATTTTGCAAGTGGTTGTTGTTTCTGTCATTGCTCTTGTCCTGTGGGTCATATCATGGGGTGCAGTTGGGTCTCTGCACCACGATGGTCCTCCGTAGGCTGCAGGAGGTCAGCAGTCCTCACCATGAGGTTGCAGCGGGGCCACAGATCTGAGCCCTTCCCCTGCTTCCATGGGGTCCCTCCCACAGGAGATAGTCCTTTATAGACCTCTCCGACGTGAGTCCACACCCCAGGCAACACTTCTACCGGGGGCAAAGAAAGCTGAGAAAGAAAGTACATAATGCACTTCTGTGTTTGATGTGGTTTACATGTGGCAAGGGGAAGGTGCAGAGCAATACTGCTTTCTTTTAGTACCTGGTAGCAGTTGCTGGACATTTGAAGGTTTGAAACAGATCTATGAGAGTGAAAAGATGTGATGGTACATATAGCTGAGAAGGAAGGTGCATAGCCCCAGTGCGTTGTGTGTAGTTTAAAGGTTGCTATGAGAAGGAGTTCCTGTTCTGACACTTTCTTCTCTGTGAGATACAGTGGACAGTTTTAGACTCTGTGACACTGAACATGTGGTAAACTGACTGCACTGTGAATACAAGTTTTCACAGGTAAGGGGGAAGGTCAGCAAAAGCTTTCTGTGCTGGCACATTTATCTGTTCAAACTGCAGCTGGCAACTGTTCACTTTAGCTATGAACTCTTGCAACATTGAGAGAATGTGATGGTATTACATATGTTGAGGAGGAAAGTGCAAATCTCCAGTATGTTTGGTATAGCTTATATGCTGCATGGGGAAGGTGAAGGCCAGCACTGGCTTTTTTTTCTAGATCTTTTGTATGGGAGCATGGATATCTGTATATATCAGTATACTCCTCCACTGTCACCTCTTACTGGCTGGGTCTCTGTTGCTTTGGGCTGTCAGTCATAAGTTTGCAGTCCACCGTGTAAAGCATAAGAAACAAGGGATCTGTGTAGCTTCAAGTGTACACCTGAAAAGTCACATCTACTTCAGTACAGGGATCAATGCTCATATTGCTTATTGGTGCTCACTTGGCTCACCTCCACACTGGTGCTGATAGTGTGTTCCACCATTTGCACAGAAAGGGTCAGGACATAAGTCTTGCTTGCCTTTACCTCCCCTGGGCAGGCTTTTATCTACACCAGAATGGGGCAACATCATTTTCTTCTTATGGAAAAGAACCTTTATTCTCTTCCAGGAAGACAGCATCATAATATTGATTTCCTATTTAAGATGTTGAATAACTCCTCTACTGATTCTCTCAGGTATTAAACTCAAAATATACAAGCTGTTCCCTACAGTTTCCCTCTAATTTTACACCCAAAATATTAATTCCATTTCTAGGTTACCTAGATTTTGCCACAAAAAAGCGACTCCAATGACTTATGTCTCATCTGCAAAGTGTTCATTCAGAAATCTCAGGTGAGGGTTATGAATTTTTCAACCAGGGAGTAGGAAAAAGTAATTTGCATCACCTTTGGTTCAGGTGTTGATAGGGGCTGATGGAGTTTTTTGCCTTTTTCAGACAAGCACACAATTTTTTGACTCACTGGCAGCCCAATGTCACTAGATCTCCTTTCCTACATACGTGTGGATGTCCCACACAGATACCTTCATACCTTTTCCCAAGCCTATGCATTGCCAAGCTTTCCTCACCCTGTACATCCCAAGTTGAGAATTTTTATTAGTGAGTACAGCAATCTCCCTCTCCTTGTTAACTGCCTCCTTGTAAAAGAGAAACCATTTTTCCTGGATGTTTCTCAGATGGTTAAGGCTTTTTTTTAAAACTGCTTTTGTGCCACTAAACCTGCTCAGAGTCCCTCCAGGCACTGGGCTATCCTTGAATGTAACAGGCACAGACTCTATTCCACCTTCCAACAGCAAAACCACAACATGCTCCTAATCAACAGTGTAACCCTACAGATGGGCAACCCCACCTTCCTATTCTGATGGGGAACTGTCCAGAACCCCCAACCGACCCATCAGGTCTGAGTATTGTGGTACAACCACTGCAATACCTAGAGTGGGAATACCAGCCCCACCAATGGGACTCATGCAGCAGGAGAAACGTACAGAGAGGTACATTTGGCTACACACAACTAACCCTGAATTTCCTCAAAAATCTCTATCCGACAACAACAACCATCCACAGGGAACACTCTGCCAAACAGCAGGTGACAGTGAAACTTTCATGTGTTCCAAGCAGACAAATTCTTGGATCCTTGCTTTTTTCTTCCCCTTCTGTCTTCCTTCAGAAATTCCACTTGGAGCTAAATTACTGGCTACTGGTCCAAGCATTTCCCTCCCTGGCATCTCCACAGGCAAGGAACTTAGCAGCTCTTCTGAAATTATCCAAGCGATAATTAAAACCACCAAAGAAGAGGGAAAAGGGGAGGTCAGGCACCCTGAGAGCTCTGCAGATGTCCCCTGGCAACATCACCCTTGCTAAAGTACACGCTTTTGTACAGAGGAGGAAACAGGCCAACCTAATGGCAAGCTTTGCCTGTCCCCTAGTGCTGACAAAGAGCCCAGAAGGCAGCAGTTAAGGCTCAAACAGCATGTCCCAGTCGAAGGGACTCACCACAAGTTTAGCAAGGAGGGGAAAAAAATGGTAAAAGCCCCAGACACCAGGTCCTGTTCTTGCTTCCAAGGCAAGACAGATCATCCCTCTAGGAAAAGAGACAAGGCTTGCTCAAGCAATGCACAACTTAACAAGTGAGTTTAACAAAAACCCTCGGGTTTTGTGTACAAAGGAAATTGAACTCACTCCTTTTAAGAGCTAAAATATCAGAAGAAATTACTGGATGGTTCCAGCCATCATCTTCTCTCAGCCTCCCAGACTTACAGATTTATCAGAAGAAGCGGTTTCAGGTGCCTTCCTCTGGAGCCCAGCTCCAAAGTGGAAAGTCCTCTTGATTGTTCCTGAGACAGGCAATTGGAACATTAGGTGCTGAGCCAAGTGACCCCCTCCCTTGAGTGCTGGCTCACCTGCCTAAGAACCAGCAGTGCTTATATTCCACCTCACTGCCTGCTTTGCACATTCCTATGAAAAAGAAACTTCCAGGCTCTTCTCCGAGTCCCAGCTGCATCTAACCCTATGCCTCCACACTACCACACCTGTTCAGGTGCCTTTCAATCTCTTTCCCAGCTTGCCTGTGTCCTCATAGTTCATTGATAGAGGCAAGCTGCATGTAGTAGCCCAATCAGAAGAACCTGCATATGCTAAAGGTTTATTTCTAGCATTCTCAATATCTTTGGAGCAATTTATTCTCTCTGCAGTCAAGTGTGAGGCCTCTTCACTTCAGAGCCAGAAGACTCCACACTTAGTGTAGTGCTGTGCACGTCCTTCTCAGTTGCCAGCCCCATCAAACACGCTCTCAAGGCTCGCTTAAGCTCACGAATTTGTCTCCCTCTCTCTCTTCTGGTTAAAACATATAGCAGCATCTTCGAACTTTGGGACATGGGAGGGGAATGGTGATAGCCAAAGGTGACAAGAAAATGGCATGGCATGTCTTCGAATAACCTTATATGTTAGCACATTTACATTTTGGAAAGGGGAGTCAGAAAGTTTTGCCTTTGCATACTTTGCCTTGGGAGTGTGTTTGATGCGGCTGGCAACTGAGAAGGAAATGCGCAGCACTGCAGTAGGTCGGGAGTCTACTGGTTGGGAAGGGAGGAGGCCTCTGACTCGACTACGGAGTGAAAAATATGCTCTGAAGATTTAGAGAATGTTGCAAATAAGCCTCTACAATTATCATGTTCTTCTGAGGGTGTAACTACATGCAGCTTGCATCTGTCAATGAACTAAATATGAGGACACAACTAAGCTGGCAAAGAGCTTGAAAGGAAGTTGGCTAGTGCCTTACTCTTTCCTTCTTGCTTTTTCTCCCATTCCCATGATGTCACGCTTGCAGCGTGTTTGAAAACACAAAAGACTTAGACTCCCTTTTTCAAACGGGAAATGTGCTGCCATATAAACTTTATTCGAAGAGGTGCTGTGCCATTTTCATCACATATTTGCCACCATCATACCCATCTCATGTACCGGAGTTTGAGTAGGCCGCTAAGTATTTTGAATAGAAAACAGAGAGAGAGACAAACACTTCAGACTCAGCGAGCCTTGAGAGCATGTTTCATGGTGGTGGGAACTAAGAAGGAAGTACACAGCACTGCAGTAGCTCTGGAATCTACTGACTGAGAAGGATAGAGCACTCTCGGCTGTGCAGTGAATAAAGTGCTGCAAAGTAATAGAGCATGCTGCAAAGAAGCATTCAGCAGGACCATATTCTTCTGAGGGGGATACTACATGCAGCCACTTTCTCTCAAGGAAATATCCAAGTGCCCTGCACTTTTCTTCTCCTTTCCTTTCACATTCCCATTGTATCACTGCTACAGGGACATTGGACTCTGCAAGCCCCGAGACTCTCTTGGCTGGCAGAGGCAACAAAGAAGGAAGTGCAGAGCATTGCAGTGGCTACCAAGTTCAAAGCTGGTAAGAGGACTCTCCCTTGACTGTGGAGTGAATAAAATGCTGCGCAGCATCAGCTTTTAGACTCCACATGCTCTTCTGAGGGAGACTTTACACGCAGTACTCTTCTCTCAACACAACAGGGGTGAGGACACAAGAAACCTGCCAATGTGCTTGTATGGCAGGACGCAAGCACCCGGTACGTTCCTTCTCTCTTCTTTTTCCCTTCCCCTTCTCTCTTGACGGCAGTGTGTTTGCAAAACCAAAGCTTTCCTGCCCCTCTTCGCAGAAGGGAAATGTGCTACAACAAATGCTTCTTGGAAACTGTCCATCTCCAAGGGACTACCTGGACCCGACCTAGCACAAGGCACACCTTGCTCCGACCATGGAGCGAGAGCGACACCTGCTGTCCGTAAATATCACTGGACCTCGTGGGAGCAGAGACTACAGAATGCTCCCAGGGCTTAATTACACTCTTTGTTCCCTACTGCTTAGCTGGATGCTACTGCTAAAGCCTTCTTTGCAGCTTGCTCTATTCTTTTGCAGCACTTTATGCACTCCAGTGCCAAGTGACAGTCATCTTCCTTCCCAGCCTGGATGCTCCAAAACCACCGCAGTGCTCGGCTCTCCTTCTCAGATGCCGGCCCTCTTAAACACACTCTCGAGGCTAGCTGAATGCTTAAGTCATTGCAGCAGTGACCCAAAGGGAATGTAAAAGGAAGGGAGAAAGGAAGTGCATGCCACTTGCATATTTCCTTGAGAGAAAGTGGCTGCATGCAGTAACCCCCGCAGAAGAACATGCTTCTGCTAAAGGCTTCTTTGCAACTTGCTCTATTCCTTTGCAGCACTTTATTCACTCCAGTGCCAAGTGAGAGTCACTTTCCCTTTCCAGCATGAATGTCCACAACCGCTGGAGTGCTGGGCTCTCCCTTCACAGCTGCCATCCCTTTCAAACACGCTCTCAAAAGCTCGATGAGGGTCAGGTGTCGCACTCTCTCTGTCACTTCTGTTCTAGTCAAATTGCTGCATTCTCACACATTGCACACATAGCAATGTGGTTTTAGCAAGAGCTGAGATGACAATGTTCACGCACGTCATCCCATAAGTTTTGTGGTAGCACCTTCATTTTGTAAAGTGGAGCGGGAAACATTGTTCTTTGGGAAAGACACTGCAAGCGTGGCACAATGGGAAGGGGAAAAGAAGAGAGAAGGAAAGAGCACGGCACTAGCCTCAAGCCATTCAAACTCTTTCCCTGTTTGCTGGCGTCTTCATCTGTTTTATTTGAGCAAATGCTAATGCATGAAAGCCTCCCTCAGAAGAGCATGC
>VXAU01004850.1:16630-26812 GCA_013399695.1 Formicarius rufipectus
AAAAAGAAAGAAAGAAAGAAATCCCCAGAATCTCATACAAATACACCAAAAAAATCCTATTCTCCCCCCTTTTTATCTTTGTGGATTCACATTCTCCCCCCCTCCCCTTTCACTTTTTGCCCAGAGTTTAGAGCTGTGCCCTTTACTGAAGTGTTTGGATTTGTTATTTATTTNCCCTCCCACCGCTCTCCATCCCTCGTCCCCCCACCAGCACAACCGTGGCGAGAAACACTTTAGGAGGGACAAAACCCACAGAAACGCAGCACCTCGGCGGAGAAAAAAACCAAAAAATAGGGGCGAAATGGAAATAATCCCATTTTGTGGACTATTTAGGGGATTATTTTATTCCTAGGCGAGGTGAGGACTGCGGAATATGGATCTGGGGAGGATCGCGGGGACGTTTTTAAGTACAAAGCGGCTTTTTGACAGTACGGAAGAAAAATCAGTGGCATTGTCTCTGCGGATTCATTGTGCCGGGCATTTCCATACTGACCGTTCCGTAACCTGTCCCGCGGCCCATTAGCAATCTGTGCTTCCCAGGAAAAAATGAAGTACCTATCTACTGGGGGTTTGTTATCCCGTGTTTCATAAGAATAGGAAAAGCGGGGCAAAAGCTCGCGGAGGATGAACTCTGTCTCCTCGAGATGCGGGAGGTGGGAATCAATTTGGGAGTGGAGTTGGATTCCCAGCTTGTTTTAAAGTGATTAGCGCACAATTAGTGGTGGGAGAACTAAAAAACTGCCTATAAATATATATTTTTATGGGTTTTTCACCAGTTGGGTTCTCCCCGCCACAGGCAATGACATGTAATTAATTAATATTTTTTTTTTTGCCTACAACTTGCAGGCAGCGAGCGCAAAGCCTTTTTCTTTTTGTCCCGTCCTAATGCAAATAGACGAGGTCTAATTTATGCAAAGAAATATGCAAATGTTTAATTGATTTTTTCCCTTAAATCTGTTGTCAGTAAAAGTAATGAATCGGCCTAAAACGATTTTAATAAGCAGAGCCCGTCACCCCGCGCCCCAACCTCCACATTTTTCTTTTGAGCCTCTTTCCTCAAAGAAACTAATAATGTAAATATTTATCCCTTCTTTTTCACTTATTGAACACGAACCCCTCGTGTTTGCGAAAGAACCGAAATAAAATAAAATATGCAAAGCAGTGTCTTCATCCCTCCCTTCCCCCACCCTTCTCACCCCACCCAGGAATTCAATTTTCTTCAAATCTCGTTGAAAGTGGCTTTTTAAAAAGTGGGCGCATTTTAATATTGGTTAGACAGCGTGACCTGAATTTCACCTCAACTGTTTGACTTGATCCAATAGGTCACTGCCAAGGAGTTATTGATGGGGGAACTCCATTGAAATTTCTCTCCTCACAAATGGCCTTTAGATCTTCTAGCGAGTTCAATAACTAGTTATAATGTAGAAGGGGAAAAATGAAGCCCAGAGGCAAACTAATTTGATGTTTCATTTTTATGCTGGAGAAATTGTTGGTTTTTGTTCCTCTCACCTCCCGCTCTGCTCTTCCAAAATGGAGAGGGGGACGCAAAAAATAAAAATCAGGGAGTTTGAACGAAGCCCCCTCCGAGCCAAGGTTTGGCTGTGATGGAAATATTTGCTATTTTATTTAGAATTTAATTGGCCCAGGCCCTTCAGCCCGTTTACTCCTCGGGACTCTGCAGATGGAGGAGCCCAGCAAGAGTCAAACTTGCTGCTTGGTAGGCGACAGACTTTTCAATTAATTTTTGATTTTTTTGATAGGTTTTTGCCCTTTTTTACCTTTCCCCACCCCTCTTTTCACACTCTTTCCCTCCCACTTCCTGATTATCTCCCTTTTTCCTCGTTTCGTCTTTCTTTGTTCTCTCTTCTTCCTTTTTCCTTCCTTCTACTTTTTTCTTGTTTTCTTTTTTTTTTTTTTTTTTTTTTTTTTTTTTTTTTTTTTTTTTTTTTTTTAAGAGAAGCTCTTGTTTAAAACAAATCAAAGCCCCCAATACTCAAGTCAATCCACTCCCCAACTTCTCCTGCGGCTCCTCAGGGCCAGGCAGCCCCAGATTTGTGCCACAGTTCCACTTCCCCAGCAAATCACCCCCTTAACGAGCCGCCCGGAGCCGGAGCTGAGCAATAACCTCACACTCGGGTTTTATTTGTGTGCTGGGTCGCCCGAGTTCATGTGACCACAGCTGGGCCCTTCCCTGGTTTGTTGGCCTTAGGGAGGGTTTACTCCTTCAGATCCATTTTCTTTTAGGCTTAAAATATTTATTTGGATTGTACCAGGGGAGCTATAGGGGTGGGGGGTCCAAGGGCAGAGTCGGAGGGTGATTTTAGGTGAGATTATTTACAGAAGCCAAGATTTCTCCTTGACTTTTCCTACACAAAGCCGACTTACACTGACCCACCAGATAATTGCTGAACCCTGGGTTAAGTTGAAAAGAAAGCACTGGGCTTGTTTTGGGGGGAAAGGGCGTGTTTTGAAGGCAGAGAAAGAGAAAGTTGGAGGAGAAAGTGTCCAGGGGCCACCGCCAGCCCATTAGCGGCTCTGTGGATGTTATTTTATGGGAAGGGAACATACACAAACTTGAGGCTGATCCCTCTTGGAGAGAGCTCCTGCTTCAGTGATACTTACTGCTCTCAGCCCCTGGAAACCCTCCTCCGGGATGACAATATTAATAATTAACGTAATTTCCTCACTCAGCCGCCTCTCTCAGACCCTCCGTCCGGGTCCACCTTTGGGTTCCTTAATCCTGAGGCCAACAAGTCTTGGGCCGGGGATAAGGGGGTGGGAAAAATTTGTGTGTAGGGACAGGAGATAAAAATTAAAGGCTTCTTTTCCCCCTAAAATTCATCACCAGCTCGGGGGTATTATACCAGAGAATTTTGGGAGGGAGGACCCGGTGTCGCTGTGGGGATGGCTCAGCCCTCACTTGCAAGAATGCACAACCTCTGGGCAGGCAGCAAAACGGGGTGAAAGAGCAAAAAAATAAGGGAAAACTCCGCCATTTCGGTACATTTTGAGTCCTGCCAAGCGGAGACGAAACCTGATTTTTACCAGCTCTTTTTAGCCCCCTTCGCAATTCAAAACCAACCCGGGGAGTGTTGCCCTAGTGGACGCCACCCAGCACAATTTAAGCGAAAAGCACCCCATAAACCATGTAGAAATTCCTCCTTTCTTCCCACCTTGATGTTCAAAAGGCCGCGTTGCTCTGAGCGGACACATCCCGAGACCCCCAGCCCCTCGCCATCCACCTTGGAGGCTGCTGGAAGCTCGGGTCGATACCCCGCTGCTATTAAACCCCTCGGGTGCCCCTTCCTCTGGAGCAGCTCAATGAAAAGTGGGGTGAGGAGGGAGGAGAAGCGGGTGACACGCGTGGGGGGAGACGTGGGTGGGTGTGTGGGTCCTGCCTCATCAGAGGGAGGGCTGATCCCCAGCCCGCAGCCGGCTGCGGATTTGGGAGCGATGGGATGAAGGGCCGAGTGATTTAAAGTCCCGGTTTTATCGCCTTTCGGGCCGCATTTTAAACTCCCCTCGCTGTGTAAACACCCTCTTTAAACCCGACACGACCCCATGTGCGCAGCACTCCTAACCCTGACAGCTCAGAGGGAAATCGTGCTGTTCCCAGAGGGAATTCTGCTCCCCGAGGGCTGAGGGATGGGAGTGGGATGTCCCCTCTGCACCCACAGCCTGGCCGAGCCCTCGCGTGTACTTATATATTAATAATAAGAGTTTAATTGTAATTAAATTTAATAATAATATCAATAATAGTAATAGTCATAATGTTGCCCCGGGAAGGCGGCGCGGACAGCCCGGGGGAGCCTTGTTAGGGTGGGAAAGAAGGGATTTAAGGCAAGGAAAGGCCCTCCCCGCTCCCTTTAATGTTTATTTATTTTTTTGCACCAGGGTACTTTCAGTTTAATCTTTCGCAGTGCAATAAACTATTATCCTAGTTAATCCCCAAGGCGAATCCATCAAAACCTTTTAATAAAAACGTTGCGTGGCTTCCGCGGGGCCTCCAGCAACAGGAGCTGGGGAAGGGCGAGCCCGGGTGGGTTTTTTGGGGAAGGGTCTCCCTAAAAATTCTGTCCAGGGAAAGGAGGGGAGAAGGTCACCCCCTTCTCGGTGGGGCCATTAGGATTCCAACGGCATTGGGAGCTGCGGGAGCCATCACTCACGGCCCCGGGAGCAAAGGGAGCCGGGCTGGAACAAGAGGAGCCGCGGGGATGATAGAGAGAAACAGGCCGCCAGCATCAATCCCGACCTGATAAGAAATCGGCTGCTTCCCTGGAAAAAGTAAAAGGAGGGCGGGGGGGGTTGGGAAAGGAAGAAAAATCAAGGGGAGAAAAGAGGGGTGGAAGGAAGAGAATAAAGGAAAATGGTTTTTAAAATATCAGAAAAGGGAAGGGGGAAAAAAAGAAAATAAATGGATGAAGGATAAACCTCCCAGCCTCCTTGCCTGGGCCATAGAGGGTTTTGTGGGGGAAAGTCGCCTTTTGCCAACTCTAAAGGTGTTCCCGATCCTTTAGCTGTTCTAGGAGAACAAGAAAAGGTGAGCTGCTGCTTTTTTCGGGGAATAAAAAGGGATAAAAGGGGGAAAAAGGGGGAAGCATCCAAAGGACACGGGGAGGGTCGCTGCAAGGAGCAGCCTGCGGGAGGTTGTGCAAACGGCGGCTCCCCAAAAATCTGCTTTTAAGCTCCAAGTCTGCCTCGAAACATCGTGTTGGGGGTTTATGTGAAGAATTAGGCGCTGGTGCAGCTCGCTGGAAGCCTCCCATGAAATATCGGTCTGTTCATACTTCACTTCCCCCCTTACACACGGTCCGGCCTGTTTTTAAATCTTCCTCTTTCACCACGATCTTCCAGAGAATTAATTCCCACTAGAGTCAGCGACCGAAGAGGAGCCGACACAGATGTAAGGTGTCAGCTTGAGTCTGCAGGGGAATCCTTCCCCCTTTTCCACCATACAAAAGGGGTTTATTCTGCCTCGGAAATTAGAGAAGGAAAGAGGGATTTTTTGGGCATGCACCCAACTTGCCTTTCTCCTCCACCTCCCCAAAATCTCACCCATATGCTCCAGAAGAACTCCCAAGGGGCAAAGGCAGAGGCTCAACACTCCCTTCCAGCAGAGAAACCCCTCAGTGGTCCCCCAAAATCTCTCTCAGCACTCAGGGGTGGGTTGGATGCTCTGAGGTGCGGCTTTGGGGGGAATTTGCTCAAATACTAAATTTGGGGGATATTTTGAAGCAGGCTGAGTGCTGGAGAGGGGGAAGATGACACTCAGGTGGTGACACATGAATCACGCCGTTATTAATTACAGATACTCATCAAGCTCAGCCTACAAACCCTTAATGGGGGCTAGAACAGAGAGGTGACCCCCAACCCCCAAAAGAGAAGGATATCCCTCCTAAGCTTTGTGGGTCCCCCCGCCCATATCCAGGATGAACCTGCTGGAGGGTTGGGGGTGGGCGAGCGAGGGGGAAAGGCCTGAAAATAAACACGGGACTGAGAGAATGGGAAGAAACGGGGGTGAAACCCCCGCCCGGATGCTGTTTTTTGCCAAAGGTTGCTCAGATTTTTCTGGGCTTTCCAGGGCGTGGCTTCGATGTAGGGTGGAAAGAGGATGAAGGAGAAAAGAGAGAAGATGGAAAGAAAGGCAGTATGTATGGAGAGAGAGAAATATGGAAAGATAATTGTGGTGGAGATAAAGGGAGAGAGAAAAGCAAGGAAAGCAAGGAAGGAAAGCAAGGAAAGGAAGGAAGGCAAAGAAGGCAAGGAAGGAAGGCAAGGAAGGCAGGAAGGCAGGAAGGCAGGAAGGCAGGAAGGAAGGCAGGAAGGCAGGCAGGCAGGAAGGCAGGCAGGAAGGAGGGCAGGCAGGCAGGCAGGCAGGCAGGCAGGCAGGAAGGCAGGAAGGCAGGAAGGCAGGAAGGCAGGAAGGCAGGAAGGCAGGCAGGAAGGCAGGCAGGAAGGCAGGCAGGAAGGAAGGCAGGAAGGCAGGAAGGAAGGCAGGAAGGAAGGCAGGCAGGAAGGAAGGCAGGCAGGAAGGAAGGCAGGCAGGAAGGAAGGCAGGCAGGCAGGAAGGAAGGAAGGAAGGAACTAGGGACTGAGAGTCTTTGCCAACTACCTGAGCCCCGGAATTACCAGTCCGGGGGTCCCAGCAGACACCTCCAGGCTGGAGCTGAGCCATGAGTGTGCGAGAAGTGGGGGGACACGGGATGGAAGGGGAGGGAAGCTGGTGCCTTGAAAACAACATTAAAATGAGTAAGAAGAAAGAAGGAGAAGAGAGGATGTGGAAAAAGAAGGAGAAGATAATCAGTATTACCGACTGCTGACTCCCTCCAAGCTTTATTTATTTATCTTAACGCTACATGAAGTAGCTTCATTTTTTAAAGGAACTCCTCTTGCCCAAACTCCAGCAAACTCTAAAATCCTGTACTGGCCCGGGATAAATCCCAGGGGTCAACAGTAGCCGCTCTCCCTTCGCTGGTGATTATTTTACTGCTGAGAGAATCAGAGGAATCCGCTAAGTGCCAAGAAAACATTTCAATATTTCCGTGTCTGTTGACATTACTGTGCTTCTCTGTGTGCACAGCCCAATCTCAGCACACTCCCACCTATGGATAAACGAATTTATCCATGTATATCCTGATATATCCATATATATCCATAAATACACAGCGTCCCACTGTCTGTAATATAAATATGGACACAGACACCACCCAAACTGGGAGCAAATGATGAACTAATTTTATATAAGGGGAAATAAAAATGGGATTTATTTCACATTCCTGTTGCTTTGGTCCTCCTTTTCCCCGCAACAAGGAGAGAAGTTGGGATAAAGAAATAAAAAGGATGTGTGCCCAGTGAACGGAATTGTATGTTTGCTTTCTTTCATCCCTTCCTTCCTAGAACCAGAGAGAGTGGATGGGGAGGATGGACATTCCCAGTCCCTTCTGGGGAAAGGCGTCGTGTCTGTCAGGAGAGAGAAAAATCGCGGCGGGTTCTCCCCCAGCAAAGCAAAAGGAGGGGGGAAAATAGAAATCGATAACTCGGGGTTCAACTCTTGGCCGGGAAAACCCGGATCAAAACATCATTTGATAGAAACGCTCTTTGAGGAGCGGATAATAAATCAATAAAATCAATCCATCAATAGGATGTACGGGACCCGGTTGCTGGGAATGGGGTGGGGGAGGATGGAAAATGATGTTTAGAAACTCTCTTCTTCACCTCGGGGAGGAAAACCCACCGAGATTATGGGACGGAAACATCGTGCTGCACTTCTAGCCGGATTTCCTTCCTCCTTTCATCCACCCGCCAATAACTCTTTTTGTTTTTTGGGTTTTTTTTCAACATTCAACTGGACATGAGGAAATTTTATTTCTCGGAGTCATTCTCTGCACTTCATTTTTTTCCTCCTGCCTAATTATGCTGAAATTTATTTTGCTTGTTGCTACAAAGGGAGATTTCTTATTGTTTTGATCGCGTAATTCACACTTCAGACGACCGAGCGCTCTCCCGGTCTCACATGGAAAGGCGAAGCAGCTTCTGAGCGCAAATTAAATGCGTATTAACTCAAATTAAGCGAAAATCCAAAATATCCGGAAGAAATGTCTCCAACCCAGCATTTATTTTTAATGACCCCCCATCCATCACCCAGAGGAAGAGGTGGGAAATGAGAGGTTGCAGAGAAGGAAAAAAAGAGCCGAGTTTCACATCAGACACAAAAAACTTTCATCTTTCTCTCCAAATCTTGGGCCCTCCGTGTTCCTGTCCCAGCCAGTCTCGACACGATTGGGAAACATCCCCTTTTACCCCCGAAAAGCTCTGGTGGACGCTGAAGAAGAGGGAGTTACCACTCCTCCCAAATCCCCTCTTCCCTCTGGATGCTTCCAGGTTTGGAGCGTTTCCGTGTTACCTCAAAAGCACATCTTTAAAACAAGCCTCTCAAGGACTTTCCGTGTGGTTTTGGGGTGATAGAGGAGGGACCAGAGGGCTCCCAGGGAGCTGCGTGTTCCCAGCTCCCCAAGCCTGGGGCTTTTTTCGGAGCCTTCTTTATTTTTTTTTTTTCCCCTGATATCTTTCCCCACTATTAACGCCTCCTAAATAAACGAAAGAACTCCAATTTGTAGCATTTTTTCCCTTTTCCAAGCCTCCAACACCTGCACTGTCTGGGGTGGAGGAGGGTCGGGGGACCCTCTGAAAAAGCCCCGAGTGGCTTTGTCCCACACCCGTGGGAACATCTCGCTGATCGAGGGGTGTAAAAGAAATGCCGATTATTTCAGGTGCTGCATTTTGATAAGTCCTCGGAGGTGAAGTGTTCAGGTCTCACCTGCCCCAAAAGGGAGATCGATAGGTGATGTAGAGGTCCTTACAGATCCCCATTACTGGGTGGGACTTAGGGAGCTGGATCTACTCAGTGGGAAGTTCAGCTTTCCTGTGCGATGGAGCGGAACAATTCACCTCCATCTCCGTGATGGAGACTAAAACTCGGACCCAAAATACACCTCGACTTTGGTCTGTGTGGCCCCTGGCCCTGATGCGAGGAGGGGCTTGTAAAAAGGGGACACTGAGGCCTTAGGAGCTCACAGGGTCTCTGCAGAAGAGAAGAGCCCCCCAAAAATTGCTGAAACCGACCCCGTGACCTCAGCAAGACCGACAGCTGCTCCCCTCAAGAGGACTCATCGCCCACAGAACACTCCCAAATTAGGGACCCTGGGCTTCAGATCACCACCCCTCAGATGTCCCCTAAAGGATCAGAGGCCCTAGGGCACTGTCCCAGGGCTGCTCCTGCTTTTGGGGGGGCTTGAGACCCCTCCGAACTATGGAGAGGGAGTGGTTTGGGGATCTCTCTGTCGCTGCTTCTTACCCCAAAAGTGTGCCTGCTTTTGGGGGAGCACTGCCTGCCCACCCCACTCCCCAAACACCCCCAAGTGGTGGGCAGCCCTATCCCCCCTCTGGGTGGGGAGCAGCATCCCAGGGGTGCTGAAGGGGGTTTAACCCTGGCTGAAAGGAAGTCCCCATCCCTGCAGAAAGGTTACTGTGGGATCCTCAGCAGCCACAGAGGCCACTCCCCAAACACACAGAGCCCCTCTTGGTACCCAGAGAGCCCACTCAACACCCCAGAACCCTACCAGAACACACTGGGGGGGCACCTTCAGCACCCACAGAACTCCCTCAGCACCCACGAGAGCAGTTGCACATGTGGTGTCTGCATGTGAGCCCCTGCATGTGCATGTGCATGTGTGTGTGGGGGTTGTACACATTTATTTCACATTCGAGGGGGCTCTGTGGGTGTGTGCAATGCGTGTGCCTCTGCACCCACCCTTCTCCACGTGCTGGCTCAGACATGCACTTGTGTGTGTGTTCACGTATGTTCATGTGTGTCCTTGTCTGTGCACACACAAGTGCACGTGTTTGTGCCTGTCCTTGTGTGTGGGGGTTCTCTGGGAGGTGTGTATAGGGAGATATGTGGGGTGGTCTGGGGGAGGGGTATGGGGGGGCGGTACTTGGAGGGGTGTGTGGGAGTGAGTGGGGATACCTGTGAGGGTCTGTGGGAGGTTTATATGGGGGTATGTGGGGGAACTCATGGGTGGATGTATATGGGGCTCTGTGTGGGTGTACATGGAGGGGTCTGGGGGGGTGTATGTGGGAAAGTGAGGGTGTCCATGTGCCCCCTCCCAGCTGGAAATCCCTCCAGACAACTCGTGTCACCCGTGGCCTCCGACTACCCTAATATAACACTCACACCTTCCCTCCCCTAAATGCCAGGCCTGGGATATCTCCAGGATGGAGTTTCGGCCGGGCAGGGGGGAACCCCCAAACACGAGTACCCCCCTTTGGAGAACATTGCCTGGAGAGGGTTGGGAGGGGAAACTCCATTGTTTTCCGTGGGATCCCCGGCTCGTGGGGGTACCCCGGGGTGCGAGCGAGGCCGCCTCTCCCCCAGTCCCGTCTAGTGGGTTGGACCCCTCCTTGTCCCACCCCAACTGGGTCTCCTTGGAGCAGGGGGTTTGACCCCAAAGTGCTCCACGGGGAGTGGGCGTCCCAAGGGAGGGTTCCCGTAAGTCTCCCCAACCCGAGCCGCCACCAAGACCGAGGAGATCCCCTCACTGCACACGTGACCCCCCCCCCCACGCGGGACAACCCCTCCGTCACCAAACACCGCCCCACGAGACACCGGGGAGGGGAGGGGGG
>VXAU01004850.1:72235-79735 GCA_013399695.1 Formicarius rufipectus
CCTTTTTTTTTTTCTTTTTTTTCTTCTTTTTTTTAGTAACGCCTGGAAACTTTTCTTTTTGCACCAAGTCGAGTGAAGGAGTTGGGAGCGTTAAAAAATCGGTGATAGCCTGGCTGCGTTTTGAGAGAATAACCTTTCCTTTGTAAGAAAAGACAGGTAGGTAAATAGCTCACGCCCACTGGAGTCTCAAAAGAAGGGAGTTAGGCAATTCGTTTGGCAGAAAAAATAAATTAAGACCTCTAACAAAAAATAATCTCTCACGACTTTTTTTTTTTTTTTTTTTTTTTTAAGAAACCTAACACCTCCCTCCCAAAAAAAATGTCTGGACTCTCCAAGGCTCTCCATCACCTCAGATTTCCTAAGGCTGGGAGGATATGGAGGGAAAGGGTCAAAATCGGAAAAAAGAAGGAAAAGTATGGTCTCAGAAAGCGATGGGGGCTCCTGACAGAGAGGCGGGCAGGGGGTGGCCAGGGTGTCCCCAGTGATGCAGTGTCGCCACTGACAGTTGCTCTGCACAGCCTGGACAAGTCCCCCGGACCGACACTGCACAAATCTTACCAATTCTCATTAATTTTTCCCCCCCAAGAAGTTGCATGGGAAACGCGAGCAGGAGGAGGAAAGGGATTGAGACAGATTCTAGGAAAAACAGGCAGAAAGGGGTGGTGTTGCCAGGAGATCCCCTCCAGCCCATGCAAATTCAACCCTTCAGCTTAGCCAGGGTAAAATCTGCACCTCAAACCGCAGAGCTCGAGAAAGTGAAATAAATGGATGCACAAGGCTGCCCTCGCTGCTGGAAGAATTAGGATTTCCCTCTCGAAAAATAGGGAAGGCTTTAAAATAAAAATATGACGGAATGTGTTTGCCAAGGGACTCCGGATTTTCCAAATTCAAAGAGAAAAGGCATTTACTTGCTCCCTCCCCACCACCACCCCGAATTTATTCCCCATTCCGTTTTAAGTCCCTTGCTTTATGTGAGCCCTTAAAGGGAAATATTCCTGCAGGAGCAGAATGTCTTCTTTGGCCTTTATCGAGCCCAATTTATCTGTCAATCACCAGTCTCCAATGACGGTTATTTTTATATCCGCGAGGAAAAAATATACACTCATCATTCTTTTATCTATTCCCATTTTAAGCATACTTACTCTACAGGGCTGCTAATCGAGTGGACTGTGACATGTGGAGGGGGAAAAGCTGACTGGCTTTTCCACTTTGGTGAAATATTTTAAAGAGAATCCTTACAAAAGCAGGGTTGTCTGAACCAGCAGAAGGGGAGAGGGAGAGAAAAAAAGAGAGACAGAAAGAGAAGGAGATAGAGAAAGGAAGGACTGAGCATGCAGAGGGAGAGAAGCCCTGAGAAGCAGTGGGAATGTTTTACCAGAAGGAAAAACATAGTACTAATGTCAGAATATACCACAGACGAACCGCAGAAAGAGCAAAAATTATCAAAGCCACTCAGCTCTAATAAGTAACAGCACTTTTTGTAACGTTAACGCAAGCAGGCAAGGTCACTAAATTAGTCGTGGATGGTGTCCGTTGGTGTTACACAAAGGCAAACGTATCTGGCAAAAATTTCTTTTATTTGCACGGAAACCTGCGGCACGCAGAATTTTCCACCCCCCGTGCTGTCGTGGGATGCGAAATAAAAAAATTAGTTCGCGTTTGCAGCACAAACCCCTTTCACTCAGTGACTGCCGAGAGTTGAGCAACACAAAGCAGAGATGGAGACACTTCACCTTAAAGCAGATGAAAGACACGGTTTAAGACTAAAGACACGGTTTGAGACCAAAGACACGTTTTGAGACTAAAGACACGGCTTAAGACAGCGCTTTCCCCATGTTTAGCTGCAGAATCCCGTAACACGATGTGAACCCCCATAAAATTTAACACGATGTGAACCCCCATAAAATATTGTCCTTTCACGCTTATCTCGACGTGAAACCATCCCCGTGAATGAAAGAAAAGTTATGTGGAGAAAGTCCTCTCCGAATGCATGGCAAAGAAAGCAATATCCTGAAATATTCTTCTTTTCAGTAGCAGCGTCCCCAAGCCAATATCCAGACTGGAATTGGAACACGCCTTGCTATTGAATTCAGCAGCTACAAGGTTGTCTCTCAGCTTTTCTGCGCGCTCCGGCCACACTCCTGTGCCTCCACAACAGCTTCGGTACTTGTTTAATGGGAGATTACCTCTTCTGAAATGATGGTGAACTATCACATCCCTTCCAGGCAGACTCATATCATTTCCTCTCACCTCCCCTTTTGAATCTGCAGGGGAAAGAAACTTAAGTGCACTGAACGAAACTAGCCCTGGCAGCTCACAAGCAGTATGAGTATTTACATTTATTATTTCCTGGCGAAGAAAAAAATAATAACAATAAATAATAACCATTAAAAAATAGAAAGTCGAGTCGCAAATTAGGATGTAACAGGAAATGAAGCCATTGTTTGAGCTCTGTCCTGGATGGTTGACTTCTGACACCTTTTCGGAGCTAAATGCTGCCCATGTTCGCCCTTGTCCCTGCAAGTGCTCTGCGTGCTCAGCCCGAGCTCCCTCCCTTCTCTGTCCTGTGAGTTCAGCCAGACTCTTTCCACCACTTCCAAATCTTTTGCTTTCGCTTTGAGAAATTCTTCCCTGATTGGAAGGAACAGAGACAAAAAAATAACCCTAATAAAAAGAAAGAGGAGGGAAAAAAAAAAAAAAAAAGGAGAGAGAGAGAGAGAAGGGGAAGGAAAAGAAAAGGCAAAAACCCCACTATTGGACAGCCTGCCTGCCGATGAGACACTGCTTTCTGGAGTATTTTCTTGCTCTTTAATTCTTATATTTTGCAAAAAGTGGTGGCCAGGCATAGACATCTGCGGGTCCCCAGGCACCGGGGGGAGGTTTCCCTCGAGCCCCACCGCAGCTCCAGGCCCGAGCCCCTCCAACAGCTCTCTCCGGAACGGGGCACCCCGAGGCTGGGGGGCCGGGAGCCCCCCGCGGGGCAGCCCCACAACCGCGTCCCGCAGCGCCGGGGGTAGGGGGGACATCGCCGCCCCCCCTGACGGCCGAGCCAGCGGAGAGGGGAGGGGGGAATCCAAACCTATCCTCGTTCCCCCGCTTTCCCGTGGTTCAATTAACACTGTCAAGGTCGGATTAAATAAGAAATTGTCGTTTTCGGCGCTCGTGCCCCCCCACCCCTGCGCACACCTCCAGCCCTGCTCTGGAGGAGCGGGAGGGCGATGCTGTCTCCGTCTCTCTCCAGAAGCGAAGCCAAAGAAATCCTCCAGCAGCTCCGGCTCCCATTACCGCCTACATTTCCAATCTTAACCCGGGAATAAAGTTCCTCTTTTTCTTTGTCCCTTTCCATTCCCTTCCTCGTCTCTTTTGCCTGCCCAAGTTCTTTCTGGCTTTCTTTTGTTCCTTCTTCACCCCTCCTTTCCTTAAGGGAAAAAAAAATATTGTACACAATGGATTGAACGACTCCGAAGCAGAGTCTGAAGAGACTGCAAAATATTTCCTGATCTCCCAGATGCCTCTGATTAATCCAGGATTGTCTCTTAGAGTAAATAAATATGGGGAAAGATTAATTTCAGGCCAAATACCATCCGTGAATCTTACAGCAGCACAATTGCGGGTAGAAGCTTTGCCTTCCCTCCCTGCTAAATATTTGCCTACTGGAAAATCGTATTTTTTCAGGCTTCTTTAGAAGTTGTCATATAGAAAATCTCCCCGGGACAATAATTGACTGTACATCTTTTGATATCAACGTGAAAATGTCAACCTGAGCCAATATGGGAGTCAAAGCTAAGGCAAAGAAAACCAGTTTTTCGCTGAAAATGACACTGCAGGAGTTTTTTACCTGCTTAAGTGCTTCTCCCCACACACATACCCCTCCCTCTGTTTGTTGCTAAGAATTCCTGTGTCTCCAGTGTTGGAGGTACAGCTAATAGACAATAAATTCCGAGGTGCAATTAAAGCGAACAACAATTTCTTTAAGTGTGTTATGGTCTCCTTTTCTAAAATTTCAGGTTTCCACCAGACGAAGCCTCCTGCAGATATTCCCAAACCCTAGCAGTTCGTCTGCAGCAGACGAGGAGGTAGAAAATTCAAGCTCCTCTCCCTGCTGCTCTCCAGGTTTGCTCGGTTTTGGGTGTGATATTAAACGCAGGTCATCAGAAGGGGAAAAAAATTCCCAGAGAAGTAAATTAAAAGAGGAGCAAGGAAACAAGCCTGAACCCAGAGAGGCAAAGTGTATACTGCCTGAAGAAACATATTTCTATACTTCTCCCTTTACATTTATTATGTTTCTGTCAGACACCCTGTAATTAGCATAGATAACTATAGTTGCAAGCTCCAAGTTGTGTCTGCAAATTCTATTGTTTGGCTGCTCCAGTTGCACACTAGCGAGCTTGAAAGGGAGCACAAGGTGTTAGGAAGAGTCCAGTGCCCTCAAATAAGACAATAATCCCTCGAAATGCCGGAGGGGGAAAGGAAGGGGGGCGGAGGGACGAAGGTTGCTGCTTTAGGCGATGGATTCCAGCCCAGTCTGTACTGCAATATTTCTGGCCTGGTGCAAATCTCCTCCAGTAGATCAGACCAGCCTTAAACCTGCCTCTGTCTACCACAAATAAGGTTTAAAATAGGTTACTCAGGCAAACCCCTCGTCTTCTGTGTCGTTCTACACCCCCGTCCAAGCAGTTATTTGTAAAGGTCATCGCAGCCTCGGTACCTGTGTAAATACTTGGGGTCTGACCAGACACCCACAGCTCCAAACAACAACCTTGGGCAGGGACATTTCCTGCCCTTTGCACCAGCCCCAGTTTGTTTTCCAGCCTTGAAGCGGGTTTGACTCATAGGGAAGTGTTGAATCTTCGGGGGACTGTCCCCAAATCCACACGAACAAGTACCCACAAGAAACCAGAAGAGATTTTATTGGGGGGCCGAGAGTGGGGGGGAGGGGGAAGGGAAACACCCTTCACCATAATATAAACCAGTTCTTCCTCTGCTTCAAACTGAAAAAGGGAAAGTTTTCAACACAATCTCACAACTCAATTTCTCCACCCTAGAGGAAGATTTTGGGTTTTTTTGATTTTTGGGTTTTTTGGTTGGTTGGGGTGGGGTTTTGTTGGTTTTTTTTTTTTTTTACTTTGCAAAACCACCTCAAAAATCATCCCCAGGAGCCAAGGATAAAGTTCATCCCCAGGCAATGTACTCACACAGCCAGACACAGGCAAGAACCTCCAGGTTTGAAAATCACACCTGCTGGGAGAGGAAGATTCTACAAACAGCCGCAAGAAAAATTATGCAATCCAGCACATGGTAATATCGCTAATATTTTACCCTGATAACAGCATCTAGAAGAACACGAGCATGAGCAACAAAGCAAACAATATTACACAACGAAGATGAAGGCAAACAGCATGGTGTCCTTTTGACTACCCATGTTTTTACATAAAAACAGACACTTCTATACAAAATAGTTGAAGCAGTAAATTCCCACCGTCCCTCTTTCCTGATCTAATATCATAATTAAAAAACAGTGGGGGAGATTTTAACTTTTATTGCATTTTTGGAGTTAGGTTGCTAAACATATATTAAGTTTAGATTCTTCTCTTTCTCTCCAGGGGGGTGGTGGCTCAGAAATAAAATCAATCTTAATATACACAGAATAGATATTGGTTTGTCTTGTACATGCTGTTAGAAGAAAGGGAAAGAAATCTGCAGATAGTTAATACAGAGAAGGCAAACTCATCATATATGTAATGAATCCTTTAAATCATTCAATTATCACAGCACTAATATCAAATAATTATGGTTAAATGTACCAGTAATCAACCTTGTCCCTGTTGAAATATTAATTTAAAGGACTGTGAATGCATTTCTTCTTTTTTTTTTTTTTCTTCCCTTTTCCTTCCCTTACCCTTTTATAAACTTGTTTATTACGTTTTTTCCCCAGCCTGGTGTATTTAGCATAAAAAGATGATGAAAATACCCCACACAATATTACTTTGAACCAAATCAACAACCCTTTCATCTTTTCCACACTTAAAATAGAGCATCTTTAACACAGCAGACCAAACAAAGCAAAATGGTTTTAAGCCAATGCGTAAAAACACATATTAATTCATCACACCTGATTTTGTTCACATTTGACTTATCACATCCATATCCAGTGCCCATCCTAAGGAACGGGGATATCACTATTTTTGAAATCGAAATGTACTCCTTGTCCAGAAACTTCATCCTGAGGCTTGCAAGGGAGAATTCAACGTAGGGAAACAACTGAAATATCACAATGCACCAGCCAAAAAATTCACCCAAAATTCACCATTCCAGCCAGATCTCAACCTGCCTTGGAAAAATCTACGAGCCTGCCATTGTGCTCTCTCAGAGAAGTCCAAATATTCAGAGTTTGAGTCTGTTTCTCCACATCAACCTGCACCTTTCTGCCCTCAGACCAACACTCAGCACACTCAGGATTTTTTAAGACATCGCAACACACAAATATCACACCCAGCCTCGCTCACCCGTGCAGACACGGCCCTCTAGATGCTCTGTTTTGCCCTCTGCAATTCACCTTTCCTTCTTGCCATCTGCAAACATCAGTAATCCCACACCGCACGGGACCCGTGCACTTTTAACGCTTGATATTTGCTTTACTTTTGAATTTTGCCTTATTCCCTCCCTTTCTGCATTGAAACACTGATACAACTTTTCGAGCTTTTCCAGGTCATTTTAGGGGGGAGAATATGAGTAAAATAATCCTTTTTTTTTTTTTTTTTTTTCAACTTAGGAAAGGCAGTGCTCATCTAACACAGACGTCTGATTTGCTTCATCAGCAGTTACTGAGCTTTTACATGTATCCTTACTAGAGCGTAATAATCCAGGCTGAACCAAACGTAACAGAGAAATCATGTTCTTGGCAGTGAAAGTCCAGACCCCGATTAGACCGTGGAAAAGGCATATTAAATTTAATCTCTGCTGGGTTTGCTGGATGGGCACAGGGAGCAGGAGAAGTTGGAAACCACATATTTCTGCTTTGTTCTTCCATCCACCTTCGTGAAACCGAATACGCTGCAACTTCTCGGGTTGAAGAGCGAGAAGGCTCAGCAGAAGGTGGCATGAGAAGCGTTCCCAGCACCAGCACAACCTCCCAGCACCATCATGCCAGTTTTCCCCAACACACCCCTCTCCCTTCCAGCAAAACGAAATAAAAATCCCCAATCACCTTTACAATTCCAAGCGGGAAGTGACCCACTTTTTAATTTCTTAATTAAAAAGGGACCACGAGGGGATCCGAGGAGGGAAGAGGGGACTTTTTTATTATTAGTTATTTACAACCTCCTTCCCCTTTTTAAAGGCAGAGCGAGTGCCCATCACCCGCGATGTGCAGTGCTGGGGCTCTGCCAATCATCCCGCTCCACAACTTAATAATTTGGGGACGGAAAAGCTATTTCCTTTGTGCACCTCATTCATCCGCGGAGCAGAAATAATAGCGCGGAGGGTCGGGGAAAAAAGGGG
>VXAU01004850.1:82235-95296 GCA_013399695.1 Formicarius rufipectus
AA
This sequence comes from Formicarius rufipectus, assembly GCA_013399695.1. Lineage (NCBI taxonomy): Eukaryota > Metazoa > Chordata > Aves > Passeriformes > Formicariidae > Formicarius > Formicarius rufipectus. The sequence continues at coordinate 82,238 of VXAU01004850.1, forward strand.
AATAACCACCCAAACTGCACAGGAGTTGGGTGATTTTGTGTGTGTGTTTTGCTCACTGCCTCCCCTCTCCCTCGCCTGCACAGGGGCTGGAGCTCACTCAAGTGAAATTAAAATTGGAAGTCAGTTCACGGATTCGGTTCTCTCTGTTCATTTTCTTGAGTTTCATCCTGCGGTTTTGAAACCAGATTTTGACTTGTCTGTCTGTCAGGTTTATGCTCTTACTAATCTCCAGGCGGCGCTCACGGGTCAAGTACATATTGAACAAGAATTCCTTCTCCAGCTCCAGCGTCTGGTGCTTGGTGTAAGGACACCTTTTCTTTCTTCCGCTCTTTGCTGTCAGCCAATTTCCTGTAGTGTTTTCTGCCTTTATATCCTCTGTTAAAAATAACATCGTTACATAAGTATCCGCGGAATGGGAAAGAGAACTTACCCGATTGCATCAGTTGGCAAAGCAGCTTCATTGTGGGGGGGCAAGAAATAATTAAAAATAGATATATATTGAGATTTTCATTATTACTTTTTTAAATGAGAAAGCGTTTTGCCTCTGGGTAAGGAGGAAAAAAAAAAAAAAAAGAAAGAAAGAAAAAAAAAAGGAGCTGGTCTGTCTCGCTCTCCTGCAGGCTTTAGGGAGGGCAGAGCAGGTTTGGAGGAGGTAAGGGAGTTATTTCAACCATTCGGTGCCTGGGAGTAAATCGGTAGTAGCAGCGAGCACCTCCACCTCTCAGCAGCGGAGAAATCGCGCGGCTCCGCGCCTCCCGCCCGCGGCAGGGGCTGCAGAAATCTCGGTATGAATCTCTTCTGGCTTAAGATATCACTAATTGAAAATCCTCTGGGATCAGCAATGAGAATTTCGGGGTGCTCCGCAGCTCTCGGGGCTTCCCCAAATCACCCTTTATCACCCCAAAGAAAACACCCGTTATTTATTTGGGCTTTAAAAATGAACCGCAGGGGCTAAAATAGTTGTCTTTTTGTGCTTTTGAGGGGAAAGGAATGAATTTTCGCTCCTGGAGATACCCTGAGCAGCCTTTCCGTCAAGTATATTTTTCATGAGCCGGGACTGTATGAAATAAATTTGCCTTTATGAGCTGTGTGGGCACAAATGGGTAAATTCGGAGGTAATTGTAACCCCATAGACACTCCTCGCTCTCCACACCCGTACAGATACACACACATACACTTTGGGAAGGCAAACGTATTTCACACGTACATAAATAAACACAGCAAATACTTGGGCTTTGAATTTGGTCATGAGAAAATCCTCGCACCAGCAGCCGGCCAATATTTAAGCCTAAACTGGAGTTAAAAGCAAAGCGAATCCTGCAGTTGCAGCAACTCTTCAGCACTGGATTCAGTAAATTCAAAGAAAACCTTGATTTAGCCAAAGGTATCTTCAAAATTTGTCCCTAATAGACCCACTTTAGCGTTTGCCGAAAACCTTGAATGCTATTAAACCTTGGAAATCCCCTTGAAACGCTCTCACCCTTCTCCAAATGCTTAAATGACAAGAGAAAAATCCCTTACCTTCTGCAGAACAAAAAATTCGGGTTCAACGTAAACGAAAATTGAAACTATCAAAGGTTTTTAAACGTAGCATCATAAATAGAAAAGAACAAAATCTGCCCCAGATTGACTCTGATCATTTTAGAACACCACGAACAACACAAAATACCTTTTAAAATGCAGAATTTTCCCAAATATATAGGAAGTGCTGTCTTTCTCCACGCATCCATTTTAAATTTAACATCTGAAGTGAAAAAAACCCTTTATCTTTATTTTTTTTCTTTATTTCCATCCATATCGCAAATTCAACCCAATACAACCTTTCTTTTGGGTTAACACCCACCAAAACCTCTCTTGGCGTGAACATTGAAGGTACTTTGTGCAGATTAAGTTTGCAGGGGTTTTGATAACCTTGACTTTGCTTTTTTTCTTTGTGTGTGTGTGTGTAATTGTAGCTCAGCTGTCAGATAATATCATTTCCCTTTGACAGAGGGATAGGATTTCAAAAACTAAGAGAAAAATAATAATTTAAAAATCCTAAGGGAGAAAAAGATGTGTCCGGATTCTGCTTTCATCAAGGCCAATTTTAGAGGGAGGAACGCCAAAGGACAGGTTTTGTTGGTGCCACAGACCCGAGGTGTGTGCTTGGGGGTCCACACACGACCCACATGCATGAACATCCACCACCACAACCCCCAGCCAGGCTTCTGCTCTGGAGTCCTAATTATAGCCCAGCCTCTGACACACGGCGAATATTTTAATCCACATACCACAGGCAAACCATGCAACGCGCTGCTTAGATCCGAGCAGGATTTTCTACCAACTTTTTTTCTGGAAATTCAATCCACCCCTTCACATGATTCGCACTTATTGGCCTGAGAGAAGCCTCTGAAGCCACCAAGCTTCAAATTAGGAGAGGAACAAACCCGAATATTCCCAACCACACAGATTTCAAGGCATACGCCATCTCTACAGTGAAAATAAAACGCGTTCAATGAAAGCCTCGTTTCAGAAAATCCCAAACTTAAAACATCTGCTCAACACACAGAAACATTTTTGCCTTCTCAAACAAGCCCTCAATTCGCCAGGATTAAAAAAAAAAATAAAAAAGCTTTTCCTCTCTGAGTCTCCCCACGAGCTTCCCAGCCTTGAAAGGAGCCACAACTCCCGCCTGGAGCTTGGGAGCTGCAAATTCCACTGAACGCATTTTAATTTTGATTTTTTTTTTTTACCACACTTTTAACACCGAGCAAAGCCAAAGAAGACAAATTCGCTTCGCACACGGAAATGAAGCACTTTCATAGAAAACGATATGAAAGGAGGAGAAAAACAAGGGTTCATCTGTCTTAAGGAACACAGCACCCCCTCCCCAGCAGTTCCCCCAGCAAACAAACCCCAAGACTCTGAGATTTCAAAGCAAAGCCACTTCATCTCTTTGCCTTCTGCAGCCGCGGTTGCAAGGACTAATTTTTTATCTTTTTGTTTTGCATAAGTACAGCAGATTTTCTCCATTCAAACAGCGAGAAGTCGAGTTCTCACACCGATCTCTACTCCCGTTCTCACCTCTAATACAAATAAATGTATTTAAACCCACCCAACATTTTAGGAAGATTTTTTTCCCCCCGAAAGACAGAAACAATACAGAACATTTTAATGCCAATTTCTGCAGGAGAAGTTGGAGGACAGAGAGCACAGAACTGCATATTCACATTACTCCTGCTCTTATTAGCTATGGGTGATTACTAATTGCTGAAATTAGCTCCCGATAATGAATGATTCCCTTACCTTTTGCTTCATTGTCAGAATTGTCAGTGCTGGTGTCAGTGTTTTTATTCATCTCTTTCTCTGCTTCCGAAGGACTTATTTTGGGTGCGGGGACGCTTTTTTCTGTTTTAATTTCGTTCGTGGATGTGTTCTGAGTATTATCTGTTTTTGTGTTTTCGGGGAAATTCACTTTAGCCACCGGGGGCGGCGGAGGAGGTGGAGGAGGTGGTGGTGCTGGTTCCAGATGCTCATTCCTTGGGTTCAGGCTTGCCCTGGATTCAAAACTTGCCTCAAACTCATTTGGATTGCTGCAGTTTGACGTCTTCTCCATGGAGGGGTAACCTTGGCTTGCTCGGTAGTAGCTAGGAACGGGGACTTCATGGTCATTTAGGCAAGACTCAGGCATTTGGTTGGGGTAGAGGGCTGTCTCTGTGGCATTTTTTGCCCTTTTCTCAGCGTTATACATACAGCAAACATTCTCTTCCTTGACATTGGTTGGGAAGGAGCAGGATGGGAGCTGTCTTGCAACAGGTTGCTCGATCCTGTACGTATTTTTGGGGTCACACCAAGTATCTAGCTGAGAAAGGTAAGATGGATAGGTGCTGAGAGACAAGGTAGCGCTATTCACCTCGTCCCTTTTGGAAAGAGACGGGATAATTCCACAGTTCCTCATGACTCCGCAGCTGAAATCGCTCCCAGGCTGCATGTACATCCCTTGGCTGGAGGAATAATTCTCCCCTCTACAGGTACCGGCCAACGAGTCCATCAAAAACGAGTTAGAAGTCACATTGTTGGGACATGACATTTTCAGAGAGGGTTTTTAAGGAGGAATACTCCAGCCAGGGGCTGACATCTTTTTTTTAGGGGGAAAAAATATCAAGCACCATAATTATCCACGCATCGCTCTCCCCCCCTCCACCCCCCCACGTGATACCCAGGCCAATGAGGATTGAAAATGGCCTTGATGATTCAGACGGGGACGACGTCACGGGGGTCAAGTTGTCGCGACCGGGAGCGGCATCGTGGAGCAACAGCGACATCTGCCCGCGCCGGGCCGGGACCTTCACGTTGAACAAAGGCAGAGCCCCGGCGTCCCGCTCCCCTCCCGCACGTTTGTTTACCAACGGAGCCACGCGTGGGAAGGGGTAAAGGAAGGGGCAAAATAAAGACAATTGTAAGAAAAAAAAATCGAATATGGATTTTTAAAAAATTCAGTGAGAAACGAGTGAAATTTAAATTTTAAAAAAATTCATATCCCCGTTTTTTCTTCCCTCCTCTACTGCCGACTCAAAATCCTCTTTTTGTGCCCCAAAAAAGATTGAAATTTTTAATTATGGCTTCCCAACCAGCGACCCCCTCCCTCCTCCTCCTCCCCTTCTCCCTCCTCCGCCTGACTGCTCCTTCCTCCCCCTTTCGAGCCAGGCTGGGGACAGACGAGCTCCGGGCTGAACCGGCTGCGGCGCCGCTGTTTCTTGGCCGTATTTTTATTCATATTAAAATTATTTTGGTAATTGGAAGGGGATGGATGGGGTTTGGGGGATGCCCTTTGCTTTTGCTTTTTCGAGAAAGATGTGAGAAGAGAAAAAGGGCGGGAGTGTGAGGGGAGAATATTAGGGAATAATTCAAAGATCCTTCAGCCAGGCTTTTCCCGAAACCCCGAAGCTCCTTGGAGCAGGTTGGATATTTCCCAAGCAGCACTTTTAATGGAAAGAAAAAAAAAAAGGCGACATAAGCCTCTTTCTGCTTTATTTTCCTTTTCTTTCCTTCCCTCTCCTTTCCCCTCAGAAAAGCAGCTTAGACCTCTCTGCCTCTGCGAAAACAGCTTTTTTTAATTATCCACTTTCATTCCCGAGCTGTCTTAAGTTTCTGGGCTAAAATGGAATGTGTGGTGCGTACAGAGAGAAAAAAAATCCTCGTGGAGGGGAAAAAAGGGGTCGGATTTGGGAAAAGGGAGTAACTTTCAGATGGTGAACTGTAAGGGAGCGGTAATGTGGTGGGTTTGCTCCCGTCTGTCTGTCTGTCTCTGTCTGCTCCCTCTTTCTCTTCGGGAATTATCTACTGGGAAAAAAAAAATCAAACCTGGGACTCACTAATATCACGCACATAAATACTCTTGCAAACTGAAACTTTCAGGATTTGGTCGTGTTTTGTTTGATTTTCATTTTTTCTGGAGTGATTTCCCGAGTAAAGTTACTTTTCTCCCCAATATTTCCCCTCTCCTCTTTCATGGCGCAGTTCGCTGCGATGGCAGCTCAAATTGTTGTTTTCTCTTACATTTTAAATCTCCGAGCAAGATATGATACCTTAAACAGGACGGAATTTGCCCCTTCGTGGCTATCGTGCACTCCCCCCTACTTTATTTTCTTTATTATTTCTAAATCGTGTCATAATTAAGATCGATTGGGTTTTTCCATCATTTTCCACCAGAGCGTTGCAGTGATTTTAGGCGAACTCTGGTTTTTGGTGAAGGTTAGTCTTAGGACAATGATGAATAAATAAATAAAATGGGAGATAGTCCGGAATTTCAAGATCATTACGGTCAGAAAGAGACGGGTTCAGAGTCACTTTCAAGGGAAACAAAAAGAAAATGCCCCCTTTCATTTAGGAAAAAAAAAAAAAAAAGGCAGGGCAGAAGAAGAAAGAAAAGAAAAAGAAGGGAGAAAAGAAAAAGAAAGGACAAAGAAAAAAGAAAGAGAAAAATAAAATGGAAGGAGGGGAGGGAAAACTAAAAAAAAAAAAAAAAAGGCAGGGCAGAAGAAGAAAGAAAAGAAAAAGAAGGGAGAAAAGAAAAAGAAAGGACAAAGAAAAAAGAAAGAGAAAAATAAAATGGAAGGAGGGGAGGGAAAACTAAAAAAAAATAAAAAAAAAAAAAGAAGAAGAAGAAGTAAAAAAGAAAGGATGTAAAATTGCGGGGGGAAGAAAAAAGTACCCTGGGCTAGAGAAAGTGGAACTTGACCGTTTGGGGTGATTTGTAACGGTTTAGAGTAAAGTCCTACTTAAATACTCTCACGTCTGCAAACCTGTTTTCCCAAAGATTTTCAAAAGCAGGGCCGTAAAATTCTCTTCGACTTAACTTTCCAGAGCCTTGAGGGTCTTCTCTCCGCATCGAGTGGGGCAAATTTCTGTACCTTAGGCCGAAAAAGCCTAAAAGCGCGTCAATCTAATTCGTGTGTCCCCTTTCCCAGCCCGCGAAAAGCTTTCGTAGACTTCAGACGCCATTTGGTTCCCCTGGAAAGCTATTTGCGACTTTATTGCCTCTATTTGTGTTATCTGCATAGGTCTTTTTAAACCAGTTTGATAGAAATCGTTCAGTTTTATGATATCCAACGAAAATTCCACATAATATTTATAAGCAAAGAATAAAACTTTAGTATGGGAGCCAATATTTTCTCATTTATAGGTGATGAAATTAAAGACCAATGCAATTTTTTATTATATTGCGCTTTCCCCCCCATCACTGATTTGATTTTTTCCCCTCATTTTCTACTTTATTTTTGCAGCTAATGTGGCGGCCCAATAATTTATGCTGCTCAGTCAAACAGTTACACATGTGCATTTTTTGGGACACCAAAATTTGACCTCATAGTTTCCTGTATTGTCTGCCTAAAGATTAAATAGGTTTTCCTGTTTTCTTTCACCCTTTATTCTGGTGTTGCTGTTGCCGAAAGAGATATGAAGGAATCTCACGGAGCACTTCAAACGTGACATTAAATAATTTGAATTTGTTTCTCCACAGAACCAGGCACTTTGCAGGAACATCTCAAGCAAAACTCCCCGTCCAGGCTGGTGGAGCGAGGGGAAAAAACGGTGCTGGAAACATCATCTTTTATGAATGTATAAACGCTGTGAGTATAAAATAAGGATTTACACCATTCACAGGCGTTTTGTTGACCAGTTTTTGCCAGCAAAAGCTACCGATGCAAATGTTTGAAGGCTTTCAAGACTCTTTCCCCAGTTGCTGCTCAGCATCTTGGGGACCAAAAGGATAAGCAAATTTAGAATCAGATTGTTCATAAAATAAGACCTGAATATATCCCAAAAGTTCACCATGCTATGTTTTTGAGCCATGGAAAAAGGAAAAAGTTGACGTTAGGAAGCAGCATAGAGACGTCTCCAGGAGACCGAATATTGTTTAAAGTTAAAAATAATTAGAAGTATGATAAACATGGGTCATTAATGGAAAGAGAAATAAAATTCATCAGCCTAAGTGGAACCCCCGTTGGGAAAAATGCTTTACTCTAATTACAGAAAATAAATACGAACAAATGCTATTAAAACTTAAAAGGAGGGAGTCTGCCCGTGGTAAGGACTTTAATAACCCACTTGGAATTTTACACACTTGGAGGGGATCCGTACACACATCCATGTCCGCCCGTCGGGCTCTCCAACCCACGCGGTTCCTGGAAAGCTGCTCTCCCCGCGTGGCTCCGACCTGGGCCTTTCCGGGCCAGTTCAGCCGGTTTTGCCCAATGAACTCTGAGACACGCAAACAAAAAACTGGGGGGTTGCCCTTCCTCGTTCTCCCGGGCCGGGGGGTGTCCCCTCTTCTTCCCATTGTCCCCAGCGCCACTGACAGAGCAATTGCCCTCAAACCTCCCCAAATCAGCGCTGGCCGTGGCCGGGAAGCCGCGGAGCGGGGACGAGGGGATGGAGAGGGGGAGAAGAGAAACAAACCCACCCCCCCTTTCTGCCCATCACCCCAAGGAGTATATAAATGTCTACAATTTCCAAGACAAAGCATCTCTCGGACTTCCCCGGAATATTTTACCTGTCCCCTTTTCAATCTAATTATTTAACCGTGAGTTATGTGGAGAAAGTGCTGCTTATGCCCATAGTATTTTTTACCAAGTTTTCGTACGTTTTTATGACAAACATTCATTTTCGCTTCGAGGAAGTATTTGGTAGCAACACTTTAATGATTACCTTAAATTTGTATTTCTGCCCGGTATTATGCCCCATGTTGTAGCGGAAATAATTCTGATTTATGACAAAGTACACTGGAGTACAATAACAGCGATGCAAAAATAAAACCCACGCCTTTATATGTTGGCTTAGAAACTGTAAACTATCACCACAAGAAATCTATCAAACTTTACAATCCCTCTTACCCTGCTTCCTTCTTTCTGAGTAACTTAAGTCAAAGAATTATGGAATGATATTATGTTCCTTGAGGTAGCATTGAAAACGGTGTTCAAGCTTTTCTACCCCCAACGTAGCACCCCTGTCCTGGATGAAGTTTGGACCCTTTTCTTTCCCTTTGATCACGGAGGCGAAATTTGGAAAATGTAATTCATATATAAGCAAGAGCAGGCAGGGTGACAGAGCACGGCAAAGTGACACGGGGATTTTGGAGGAGTTTATTCAGTGCTGAAATGTTTCCTTTAATTTTCCTACAACGTTAACAAACTTAAATATTGCACACACACCTTTCAAAAACAAAATAAATATGTACAGGGGTGGAGAAATCCGGGTGGGAGCTCTGGGAGTGTTGATTATTTCAAAATTTAAGTTGATTTTTTTATTTTTTAAGTTGCGAGTTTTTAGCTGCAAAACAACTGAGCGGTTAATGGCAAAATGTGGATTTTGGAGCGACTCTATTTTATAAAGTCTAAAAAAAAAAAAAGAAAATTGAAATTGAAAGAGGTGAAGAGAATGATGAAAGGTAAAAATTGAAAACAATGAAGGACGTGTTAAAAGGGTCTGCCCTGAGAGTTAAGAGCAAACCTCAAATAATTCCTATTTTTCACATATGACGATAGAAAAATTATTTCTTTGGAACTTGGTTAAAACGCTGATAATTTAGCAGGCGCCTCTGAAGGGGGAGCGCGGGTCTGCTGAGAGCCTCCAAATAAACATTATTGTTCCAATGACAATTTTAACAGAATCTGGACAGCACCGAGAGGACCGGTCGTTAACACTCATGTTACTCCTGGAGAAAGAAAAAGATGCTATTGGAGGGGGAAAAAGAATTCCGAAAGAATATGGATTTCGCACCTACAGCTTGGACATGGTGCAGATAAAGCCCGATCTCTTTATTTTTCTGTATTTGCTTAAACTTAAGGATCTTTACCTTCTAAACACAACGCAGAGGTTGAGAATAGGGAGGGACAGATTTGCAGGGGATAATTTAATTTTTTTTAATTTTTAAAAATGTTAAAAGCCTTTCCCATACCTGCAGCCCTGAGAGATAACTTCGAGTATCTGCTGAGTTCTTACTCACACGTTCCTCGCAAACCCCGAAGAGTTGCAGCTATTTTCACCCTCACATACGGTTTAGATCAAGCACATCTTTAGAGCAGAGGCTGCAGATTTTGTATCACTTAATTCAAAGGGAGGAATTAGGCCTCTTTCTAACAATTAAAACGAACGAATTTACTTTGCTACTTGTAGCACATAAACAATTGTAATGTTTACATTAAGTCTTCCTCTCCTTCTTTTTTTTTTCCCCAAAATGAAGTTTTTTATGGGCTCCCTCAGCCAAATGTTCCAGCCTAATTCCACCACTCAAGATTTAAAAAAAAAAAAAAAAAAAAAAAAAAGCCTTAAGAGTTTGCAAACCACATTCTCGTGGCTTCATATTGTAATTTAGAAGTTATCAAAAGCAGAGGAACGTGCTTCCATCTCACATGTGCTGAGCATCCCTCAAGCCCCCAACTTGAAGCAAAGGCGGATGAGCCAAGCGGAGCCGCCATTTTGGGGCAAAATAATAAAAAGTCATATTTTAATATATTCCCGGAGAGCAAAGGGGCAGTGCCGCCCTGAGCATCCCCCTCCCTTCCATGTCTGCTTTTGGGGAATATTATTAATCTTTCTGGCTGCTCATTTGGGGGAGGAGGGCTATTTATTTTTATGGTGCAGTTTTGGGGGATTCTAAACGTCTTTAAGAGTCTGATTATCCTGGGAGTTACTCTGTTTTGAGTATTTGTTTGGGGAGATTATTTATTATTTAGGTTTTTATTTTCTATCTAAGGAGTTCTTTTTATTTCTGGAAGTCTATTTCTTTTGGGGCTCAAGTAATTTTCAGGAATCTCTGCCTTTGATGGTAGAGAGGTTAAAAAACTGAATTGAAAGTTGGCAAAAATCTTTGCCTCAAATCCACAATTCCTTCCCCAAAGTTCTCTCCCTCTCCCTCCAACTCCCTTTCTTCCCCTCCCTCCAATTGCCGATGGCTTTATAATATTTCAGTAGCAAATTCGCCGCCGGTTCCCCCCTCGGTGCTTCAGGAGAACCAATTTAATCGTCTTTCGCCAAGGTTATGAGCCGCCAGGGTCCTCTGGCCAGACTCCGTGCTCGGGGGTCGCTCCTTGCCCCGTTTCCCTCCGGGAGTAGCGATCGCTCCCAGGGAAGTTCCTCGTCCACAAATAAATGAATTCACCACGGGATCCGCAGGCGAGAATTAGCTCAGCTGATGGTCGATCCGAGTCCACTTGCCAAAACCACCGGGTTTCCTCCTCACTTTTGCCAAATCCCAGCTCTGGCCAAGTTGCAAAGTCAAACCCGCGTGGAAAAGTGGGAATGGTCAGAAGTCTGACTTTCCCCCATGGCCATTGTGTGCGGCTCTGGCGGAGTTGTGCGGCTGCAGTGCGCTATTTACGCCACCGAGGAGGTTTCGCCTTCTCACACAGTCAAGGTTACGCTCTCCCGGCCCGGCACCTCCTGGAGAGGCCGAGAGGGGCTGTGGGTTGGCTGCGAGTGGGTGCTGGTGGGTGGGTGTGAACAGCCCCGTCCAACACAGCGAGAACCTCTGGGCGCAAAAATCCAACGTTTGCAGCATCTAGAGATCCCCCACCCCAGACAGGTTTCTTTCTGTTCTTCTTTTTACTTTTCTCCCTTTCTCCCCTAGCCTTTATTTTCCCCCTCTCCTTTCTTTTCTTTTTCCTTCCTTTTAGTCTCATTTCTCTTTTCTTTCTTTTCTTTTAATTTCTTTTCCTTTTTTTCCTTTCTTATTTTCTTCCCTTTTTTCTTTCTTTTCTTTTTCTTTTTCCTTCCTTTTCTTTGCTTTTTTTTTTTTTTTAAAGAATTAATTTTCTTTGCTTGAAAGTCAACATAAGTGAACATTATTATCCTGCAAGAAGCCAATTAGAAGCCGGCCCCTCTCCTCCTTCTCATTCTGCAATATTTCACGGCAAAGTCACCCAGAGCTGCTTCCAATATGTTGTGTATGAAATCCAGGGAGCAATAGGAAACAGGTTGGGTTGGTGTGTTTGTACGTCACATGGAAAGGGCTTTTGTAATTAGTCTGGGTGTCATTAGCGTAGAGCCCAGAGCGAGCTTCCCAGCCTATGAGAGAGGCTTTGTTGTGATGGACATCCTTGGTTAGAAATAAAGTTGATGGAAATGCCGAAATGCGTGGGGGAATTAAAGAAGGGGGGGGGGGAAAAGAAGCAAAAACTTGTAAAACTTTTACGCCAAACAAAGTTATAAAAACTCTTCATGCGTTAAGATATCAAAAGCTTTATAACAATAATAAAGCGTGTGCACCGTGTGTGTTAAACCTACTGCGAGAGGTATTAAATGCTGGGAGGCTGAGTTAAATATTTAACGTCATAAACGCCACGCGGGGTTCAAAATTAGAATGTGGGGTGGCTTTTTTTTCAAGGGGAAAAATGTGGGGGCCTCCTCAACCCGACCCCCACCCTACCAGCTCCCTGGGGGCAGGGCGGCCAGGGAGCCGCGACCCTCTCTGATTCCACTTTATTACAAAAAGGTTAAAGGTGATGGACTTGACTTTATTGAAGTTCAAAGACATCATATATTCACATTTTTCTTCCTGTGGGTCTCACTCCCACCACTACATCCCGTGGCCCACCTCGAAAAAGGACAATTTTGGGCTTTTCTCTGCGCTTAAATGGGAGCCGGACCCTCCTCTCGCCCTCTCCACACGTCACCCTCCGTGTAGGTGCTCGCCGGCGAGATACACATGTCCCGACCCTGTTCTGCTTGTCCGCTTCCCCATTGTGGTACCCAAAGCATCTTCAGCGCCCCCCGTACTCCCCCTTCTCGCCCCTCCCTCCCCAGAACATTAACAGCCCTTTTCCTACATGGCACTGATGCTTAATGCTGCTGTAAACTCCCACATGGTCTATAAACTTGGATTTTACAACTGGCATTCCATTTTAGCTCGCGAAAACTTTGAACTAGGCCTACAGTTTCATTGTGCTGCAGTTGAACTGGAGCCTTGGAAAAGGAGGGGGGTGAGAGAAAGGGAAGGAGGGGGAGAGGGAAGAGGGGGAGGAAAAAAATCCCTGGGCAAGACTCCCTTATTTGTTTACTATTTACTGCGGAAGTCTTTTCCTTTAGCCAGACGGGGTAATTAAGAAAAATTAAGCTGTTTAGTGCTGCAGTCTTTATTACAATGTCTAGACTAGCCGCTTTTGTCCGGACAGCCGCTGCTGTTACGGAGCATTAACTGCCTCTTCTGACCTCCCGATATTCACCTTATTGCACCTCTCTTTAGTTTTCCTAACCTGAGGAAGGTTTGGCAAACACTCATTAAAGAAAGGTGCTTTTCTTGTGGGTTTTGGGGGGTCTGTTTCGGAGGAGAAGCTCCCTCCTCAGGCGCGTCTCGCCGCGCTGCTACATCTGCCGGGAAGATGGCTCCGATCTTCATCTTGGCTGTTTTACTTTTTACTTGGAAAAAGAAAAATCTCCCCCTCCTTACGCCTAGTTTATTGAATATAAATCTTAGCAGAGGTTTTAGGCCCGGGACAAACCTCCTTTCAAGCTCTCGGTCTTCGCAAAAATAAATATAAGAAAATAAAGGACCGTTTTGCCATCCACACATCTTCCCCCCCC
>VXAU01004850.1:104311-115263 GCA_013399695.1 Formicarius rufipectus
AAAAAAAAAAGGAAAAATAGAAGATAATAGATTTGATACCAACCTGGCTTAGCACGTTACTCATTGTTACTTACTGTGCTCTCAAGATATCTGCTGCATAATTTAGACCCTGAATCTTTCCCTATTTGAGCCAGTTGATCAGAGTTTGCTTTGTCTCCTGCTTTTGGGTTAAAAAAATGCGGCTTTGGGGAGGTCAAAAGAGCTGCAAATGCGTTGCGAGTGGGCGCAAGAAGCACTTCTTTAGCAGCTGCATCTCCCAGCAGCTGCAGAGATGTGCTCCGCTTTTGCTAAAGAGGCTCCAACTTCTGATGTCTAATGACTTTGGCCTATCAGATGTCCTCAAAGTGATTTTTCCCTCCCTTCCACGAGGATACTACAATGACTTCCTCAGATGGACTTAAAAAAAAAAAGAAAAGAGAGAGAGAGAAGGAAAGTCAGGCCAGTAAACAGATTACAAGACACCGCGTTAGTGTCCAGGAAATCTGAAGGGAGAGACAATAGCTACAAGTGGGAAGCGCTTGGAAAATATTATTGTCCCCAAATGGCAGAGATAAATTTAACTGGATAGATGCCAGGCTGCGAAAGAAAACTATATAAGCTGTGAACAATTCAAAGGGAAAGCAAAAAAAAATTACTTAGATCTCTCTAGACCTGAGCTGCAAGTTCAAAATCATGTGGACTTAATCAAGATAAAAGCAGATTGAACTATGCTTCCCAACCGCAGGCAAAGCTGGGACTGTCTGGGATAAAAATCTGCGGCGGGTGCTGGATTCAAATGCAAGTGATGTCGCAGAGGCGTTAAGAAGAGTTGGGCTTAATAATAACAATATAACTCACACTTCCCCCATCGGCCTTCCCACTTCTTTATGTTTTCTCACCATCCACGAGTTCTTCCCCACCTTCTCCGCAGCTGAAGCTGGGGAAATATCAATGTCTGTGTGTTTCCATCTATTTATTTACTTTCTTTTCCCCTGCCCAGCTCAGTTGCAGGGAACTGCTGAAGCCTGTGAAGCGGCGAGGTTTGGAGAATTCAACTAGAACTTCACGGTGAGCCGCTGCGAAATTCAGCTTGAAGGAGACAGGAAACACAGAGAGCTCGTTAAGCAACACCTATTTCTATTCCCCTCTCTCCTCCCCTCCTCCAAACCTCTAAAAATACTGATTTAAACACAAAGGGATACATATAAAACACACTCAAACCTTTTAAATAAAATAATCCTTTATTCGCCAGACGTTCCCTCTTGATAACTTTAGCAGCGCCACTAAAATGTGCAAAACTGTGTAAAAAGTCGGAAATTGTGGCGGAGAAAATGTGTTTTCGGTTGGGTAGCCCATTTATTAGCAAAATAGCCCCGAAATGCAAAGTTCAGAATAGAATGTGGGCGTTTAATCCTCCCTCAGTCTGGTTCAAACCACACACACGTTCGCATGCGTGGTGCTTAATCCTTAAATACTCAGGAAATCATTTCCAAGTATTGCAGTGTAATACTCTGGCTCCCGCAACCCTCTCTTTTTATTATTTTCTAGGTTTTTTTCCACAACAGCCAACACAAAGATGAATTTCCCTCAGACAACCATAGATCAAAGCCGGATCTCAACAGTTTATGGGGATAAACTTCAATAATTTGCCATCGAGAGAGCGACGGCTCTGGGCTCCCTCGTCCATCCCCGCATTAATCAGAATAAAATGAAACAAAATCCTTCAGCTGCTTCACGGGGTGACATTTTCCAAACATGTATCCAGCCTCTGAGAAGATAAATGCCGCCGACGAAGGAGGGGAAGGTATAACCTCTACCCATCTCCACTCTACCTACGGAGCCAACGGACGTACCTGCCTTGCCCTGCTCACCACGGCCCTTCCCCTATAAAATTTGCCCTTTCATGCAAATCCATCTCTTACTTTCAGCTGGAGAAGCGCAGGGATTCGGGCATGGAAATCTCTTAGAAAAGTTTTTATTTTTACTTGTCGTCCTGTACAGCTGGCACTGCTCCGTTATGCCCTGGCAGAATAAAAAATTATGTACGCATCTTTTTCTTCCTTGAGGGTGAGGGTGGAGACATTTTTTGGTACCAGAATCAGTTGAAGTTAATATAGATCTAGATTAATGCAACCGGAGCTCTCATTTAGTAGGGTACTGGATTTTAAAACTTCGTATATTGAAAGCAGATAAATTATGAATTAAAAATAGGTCCAGTGATCAGACTCTAATATCTCCTTCCAGTCCCGCTCTGTGTGTTTTAGGTTTTTTTCTCATTTTCTTTCTTCTTCCTTTCTGTTTCTCTCCCTGTCTTTTTCTTCCTCTCTTTCTATACTTCCAAAATTGTGAGTATATAGCACGGGCAACTCTGCAGAAGCACAAAGTTATTTGCTCTTACCCCATAAATACATATCTTTATTCATTGCCACCTTGTATTCATGCCTTCTGATTGAATATCTTTGTGGATTTCTACCCCGTAGAGCAGATTTTACTGAAATAATTGCATCATTTGCAAATATCTGCAAGATCGGCTTCTCATTTGCACTGATCTCTTTCCACACTCTCCCGTGATGGGTGTTCCGGTTTTATTTTACCGTTTAAATGGACTCTAAGGTTAAAAATCCGGTGGTTATTTGTTGCTATATTCTCGCTGGAGTGGGGAATAAGGAAAAGAGGAGCCTTAATTCCTGCCCTGGTGTTTGTGGAGAGTGGGGAAAAGAGTCGGCTGATGCGCCGTCCCATTGTCTCGTCTCGGTGGCTGAGAGTGTGTCCCCATCGCCCCCCACCCACGAACTGCCCCTTCGAAGAGAAATAAAGAGCAATACCTCCCCAAGTTGGGTATATCCCCACTGTCACTGGTGGGGTCCCCACTGCGGTCTCCACTCGGGGCAGGGAGGAAGAATTCAGGGTTCGGGGAGTGAAAGTGGGTGCAAAGACACAAACCCCGACCTGGTGAAAATCCCCTCCCGGCTGAGCTTTGTCCTCTTCCTGCCGTTTTCCCACGGCCCAAGTGCGTTTGGGTGACTTCGGGTGCGTTGGACTGGTTTTATTCCTTTTTATTTTGGGGGGTACTTTAGGTCCCACTTCCCCCTTTCGGCTTTTTAGTTCTTTTATTTTTTTTTTTCTCCTGCTGTGTCGACAAGGACAGGTCTTAGCTGAAGGGATTCGGGGGGTTTATCCTTGCACCCGACCCTCCCTTTTCACCCCATGCCCTGCGTTATTGCTTATTTAATATTAACCTCTTCCCCTGGGCTCAGTCCCTGCTCAGGCCTTTCCCCCAAGTCAAACATGAACAGAAATCAGCTGTAAACCAGCATAAAAAACCACATTATTTCACTTTGTTGTTCCCCATCTCCGAGCACCGCCAGCAGACTATTTTCGCTAACCCAAATATCCCTTACAAGCACCTAACCACACCCCTCTTTATATTTAAGGATTACTCCGCTATGTCTAATCTTTCCCCTCTTTAAGACAAAATATTCTGCCCCTCTCCCTCCCTCCACCCCTTTTTCTTTCTGCCTCTTTCCTTACCGAGCGAACTTCATTGTTTTCTGGAGGAAATGGTAATGTTCAGACATTAAACCTTAATTGGGCTTTTCTTTATGATGTTTAATTTCCTCCACGGCAGACGGGTTTGCATCTTGCGGGGAAAAGAGGAGAGAGGGGGGAAAAATGAAGGGAAAAAAGGGAGAAAGGGAGGTAAGACCACGTTTGAAGTTTGAAGTCCGTCTTGGTGAGGGAGAAAGGATTAAAAAAATCAGGACTGGGAGGAAAGGCTTCCATAGAATCGACCTATCCCTTTGCTATATCCGTGTTTGGCTCCTCTCTCTGCCCCTTGTCGGCTGGAGCGGGGGGAAAAAGGGATTTAATTAAAATAAAGGTTGCGGCATCGAGAGGGAGGTCGCCGGCAATGGCTTTGCCTCCGGGGCCGCGGCGGAGCAGCGCGGATGGGTCGCGGAAGGGAGGCTGGAGGCTTAACTTGACCTTCACTTTGCGAGGGCGGCCCCCGCCCACCCAGACGGGCAGCCCAGACGGCTCCTCCCGCGGGCAGCGCAGGCGGCCGCGGAAATCCAGGGAAAGGGAAGAGAAAGTAAAATAAAATTTAAAAAAAAAAAAAAAAAAAAAAAAAAAAGAAAAAACAAAAAAAAAAAAAAAANAAGAATGAAAAATAAACTAAGGGGTGGAGGCTAATGCTGGGCAGCTTCTAACCCAAAGCGTCCCCAAGAAACAAAATTTCCAAAATTTATTCGCAGTTTTGGAAGAAGGTGGGAAGAGGGAGTAAAAGCAAATTTATCCATTGCCAAAAACAAATAAAAAAATTTCTAGATTATAGTCAGACTCTTCTGTTTCTGTATCCTCCCCGAGAAATCCCCCTTTTATTCCTCCACATCCCCTCGACCACAACCCTTCCTGGCCTCCAGACACTGAAAAATCCCACAATTTTTCCTCAATATCTTCCCGCCCTGCCCCTAAGATTCTCCTCAAATCTCTTTTCCCTTGTAAAAAAGGGACATTACGGAACCTCTGCAGCCAGCGCGGGTCCTCTTTGCAAAGAGGGGTCTTTTTTAGCCCCATTAAAAAAAAAAAAAAAAAAAAAAAAAAAAAATCCCTGGCATAGCCATTCCATGGGGTTGGGAGGATTTTTTAAAACTTTGAGAAGAGCATTCTCGGACTTTGATAAATGCATTTTGGGCGAGGGGGGAATAAAAGAAATGCTTGTGCAGATGTGAAACTTTGTCAGTGTTCAGCCTCCTTTGTGTGTGTCTGGGGTGGGGGGGGAGACAGATGCTTTATTTCACAGACTCTCTATAAAGAGATAATTATATCTCTAGTTCTCCACCGGAGCAATAAATACTCTTCATCTACAATTACAGATGAAGATGGTTGGTTTAAATACCCATAAAGTCAGTGTTTGGGCTCTGGCTGGAAGTTGGAAATGTGGGAATTTTGAGGGGCGGAATGAGATGTAAAGAGTCACGGTGGGTGCAAATCCGAAGGGAAAACCTCCTGGTTCCAGCAGCCCCCCAAAAAAGGCCTGTGGGTGCGATGAATTGGCCCGTCTTTGGCAGCACTTGGATGAGGAGTGTGAGTTGTGGTGTACTCGGATCCTACTCCACGGTTACCCGCTGGAGTTGTGCACAGATATTTCCACCCCACGAAGTGTTCACATACCTCCCACTCCCCACATCAACTCCTGCACATGCCCAAGCTAATTTTTAGAGAAGAAAAAAACTCCGGTCTACACCATCTAATAAAATATTTTTTGCTATTATTTCTACCTTAAGATATTTTGATTTGAAGCTTCATTTTTTTGCCTTTTATTCCTCGATTTACTGGTCCTAAAGCCGCCCGCTGTCCCTCATTGCTGCCTTGGGTCTCGCACTGTACTTTTCCATACCTAATTTTTTAAATGCTTTCTCCTTTAGCAGCGTCTCGTCTCACCTCATAATAGTTTACTGGTTAATCATAAAAATAAAATGAATTTCCACACTCTCTGTAATTATCGACATTTCTCCACCCAACGTGTAGGTTTGGGAATCGCAGGAGTGTTGTGGCTGCAAAACTGAATATTAATACGCTTTCCCTTTGAAATAGATTAATTTTGGCAAACGTTTTTATAACGACATATCCTGATGCTTTATGTGCTCTCTGTGGCAGTGCTTGACTAACCCAAGCCTAAAATTAAAGCACAAACTCTTTAAAAATTACAGATAGATTTTTAACACGGATTTGAGGCAGTCGCACTCATATTGCAGATAGACCAAAACAGGGGCTAAACGGGGTTTATTTTGACTGGGGCAGATACAAGATTCCTCGATTTCTGAGATACCAGAAGAGTACAGGGGGGAAATGTTTACATTTTGTCATTTACATGACAAAAGCAGGCAAAATACTTTATTTTCAAAAGTATTCAATTTTTGGTCTGAAATAGGGAGAAGGGAGATCCCCCTCCCCTTAAGATGCAGAGAAGGATAGTTAATACGAGATTTATTGGGGAGCTCGGGGCACGTATCTTCATTTCCTATTTGAGGAACATGGAAATAAAGTCACTTAATGAAGTCTGACTCGGGAGGGGGGAAAAAAAAAGAAAAAAGAAAAAAAAAAAGGAGTTTATAGACAGTCAACGAGATGCAGCCATTAGAAAATTCACGTAATTTACCCGCAATAAGAAGCACAACCCGACCGATCTTTTTATCTTTCTTATCCTTTTCATCTTTATTATCACTCTTGTTAACAACACCAATGAGACTGGATACATATATCTCCTTTAAATGCAACCATCCATGGAGCCATTGTAGTTGCAAGCTACACAGATATTAATTAATTTATTCTCTCAACAGTAAAATATTGCTGTGTCTACTTGCTACCTACCAAGAGATAAAAAAGAGGCTTTCCCCCCTCCCCTCGCACTTCATTAGTTTTTACCTGTAAGTTTCTATTTGAAATGATTTGCTTAAAACTAATTACTTGCAACGTACTTCGTTTTCCTCTCGCAGGGTCTGGAAGGTTTCAGAGTGGAGTGGGTGGCCATATGCTGATAAATGTTGCTAATTATTCCCACTCTGTGTTTATTTTATGTTTATGAACCCCCAGTCGGAACCAAACCGAGACATTCTTCGGCAGGGACACATTGGCTCAGTAATGATAAGGGGGGACATGTGCCTGAAAACAGCCTACAGAAAGGCACGGGGGAGGAAAGCAAACAGTTAATATATCACAGAATTAGCCAAAGGACGAACCCGAGCCACACACAAGCCGGGAGAGGGAAACACAGTCATTCCTTTCACTTCAATTGCAATTATTACATTTCTTGTTATTTGCTGTGATCCTTTACGCTCTAAAATGCAGCTGCGAAGAGGTGCTCTGCTTTTGAGGACTTGCAGGGGTGTGTTGAGGGGGCAAAATACTTTCCCGCGTGGCCACGGGCATCCCTGGGATTGTATCTTGGAACGCAAATCGTATTTCTCTCTGCACGTTATTCCCATGTTGTCCACATCGCCAGCACCCCCCATCACACCCCCCGGGCCGAGCCCACAAAGTGCCCCCCGCCCTCGAGATCCCCTTTCCCCGGCATCCCACCCTCCCACACCCCCATTCCCCTCCACACTTGCCCCTTTCATGTTGCTCTCTCCACAGACTCGGTCCGAAGGGCGCACAACTCACGCACATGTGGGGTCACCTACACACATCCACATCCCATACCCCTCGGGGCTCCATCTGCTGCGCCTTCACTCCTGATTTTGGGGGATGTAGAGAAGGAAAAAAAGAGTTTGCAGCTCCCTGCCCTCTAGGCCCAAGCACCGACCTGGGGCAGCAGTGCGGCCAGGTTTATTTTCTCCTCCGCTTGTAATTCTTCTTCTTTTCTCTAATTTTAACTTTTCTGATTTTCTTATTCCATTTTGGTTCTTCCTAAAAGCCTCCCCAACTTTTAAGTCTTCTCGTTCTCCCCTGCAATATTAACTCTTCCTATTTTGTCTTCTCTTAATCCACACGGGGGCCTGCCTGGATTTGGGTGTAAAATCACCCAGTTTGGGTCAGAAAACAGCGAGTTGTGAGAAAATGAGGAGTGGGAAAAGAGAGTTTTGGCTTTCTGCCTTGATTTTCAGTGCTTCTTGCAGGCTACCTGATTAAATTTGGCTTAAAGTGGCTCCTAATTGCTTCAAAATGAGCTCAAGGCTAAGTCGGGTTGGGTTTTGCAGGAGGAGTTCAAAGAAATCAGGCATTTCTTCAACACAAAGGTGTGAATAACAAATCTCATGGCCTAGGAAAGAAAAAATCCTACTTTGCTCATTATATTTCCCACATTTGTGTATACACCAAAAGCACCGAAATGGTAATAAATCCCTAAAATCGACCCTTGTGCATTAATATTTTCTATGGTTTTTGCAGTAGTTGTGAAATAGCACGTCGGTCTTTGTCATTAGCAGTAGAAATATTCCTTGCAATTAAAAAGTGGAGGGTTTTCTCCCCTCGCTAACGAATTCATTTTTAAGCCGGAGCAATGAAATACACTGCTGAATAAAAGAAACCAGCCCAGAAATAATACAGATTTTATGGCGAAGCAACAATTTGTTCTATCCGCTCGCTGGTAATAAATAAGTTTTATCTGTTTTCGTGAGTGTTTGACTGTCTTTGAAATCCAACTATTCCTGCTCAAGGTGAACAGACTTACAATATCCACAATTCATGTCACTCCACAGTACTCAGCCCTGTTAGGCATTATTCCTCCTCCTGCCCATTTTCCTGCCAGATTGGTGCAGGGACATAGAAATAAGGAAATAAAAATAGATACAAGTCAAACTTAGGTTTACCTGGACAGTAGATGTGGAGCAGTAGAAACAGACAGAGGGTGGGTTCGCCCATGTAGGAAAAGAAAAAACAGTTTAAAAAGCAACTCTTACATGAAAAATTTATATTTTCACTCTATAGAAAACCTAAAGCCTGTAGATTTCCCCAACTACTGCTGTCCCATATCCCCCAACTTTAATCTTGCTAGAGGGTTTTGCTGCTGGAAAGGGCAAAGATGGGGCCCCTTCCTATAGAAATATTTGCTTTTCACCTTCCTCCTCCTCTGTCCAAATCAAGTAGCTCCTGGGGAAACAAAACAAAACAAACAAACAAACAAACAAAAAAGGTAGGAAACGGCTCAGGACTGGGTGAATCTTCATGACTTTGGTATTAGAGAATCCTTCCTGAGGAAGTGGGGGAAAAAATATTAATTTCTTAATCTTGTGGCGTTTTGCAGGAAAACCGATCTTAAGTCCATCAGGCTGACGCTCAGCACTGTGGCATCCAGTGTGTCCAGCCTGGGGTGTGAGCTGAGCCGGGATTTACTGGGCCTGGATATGGCCAGGACTAGGGGAAGATTCTCCATAGACCCCACCATAGGTTCCTTCGGCATTTCTTTCATAAAAATCCCTTATCGACCTCTTCTAAAAGCTTTTTTCCCTCCCGTGGGGAGTGTATGGCATCTCCCCCGAAAGGAAAATGCAGAGAAGCCATTATGTATAAATACCCGCTTAGAGAGAGATCGAGGACATCATAATCTAATTTATTTAAATTGGCCTGATGGGGTTCGTTTTTCTCTCTTGTTAAATGAATTTGCTGCAAATTTACGTCGAAGAAAAGCCTTAATGCTGATCCTAATAACCATAACCATAACAATAAGCATCAACATGCCCAAATCCAAACCCAGCCTAATATATTTCCAGTTTAAAAGTTGCTCTTTCATGAATCATTCCCGTCTTAAAGCCATACCCGGGATAATTTTTACATTCCTCTGGTTCCTAGATCCATAAGGAAATCCAGCAATAGCATGAACATGGGTGCCCCTTGGGGAGGGATCTGCTTCCAGGAGAGGTGCAGTCTCCCAGTCCCCTTCACCACAGACAAAAGAATCCCAAACAGCCTGTATTCAAGCTTCTTTACCCCAAAAAATAAGGTTTTGGTGGGGTTTTGCTTCCAATTACTGTTACATGCACAAGTCTAACTCATTAAAGCAGAAATTTGGAAATTAATTTTGCTTCTTGTTTCTCCAGGATTTTTCTAATTATATTTAGAGTGACATACAATGCCTTTTATACATTCATTTAATTACCTTTTTTTTTTTTTTTTTTTTTTCCCCAAAAGATAATCTACAAGACACGGAAGGCAATGCTGGCCAATATAATTTTTGTT
The DNA here is from genome assembly GCA_013399695.1 of Formicarius rufipectus. Taxonomy (NCBI): domain Eukaryota; kingdom Metazoa; phylum Chordata; class Aves; order Passeriformes; family Formicariidae; genus Formicarius; species Formicarius rufipectus. The sequence continues at coordinate 113,969 of VXAU01004850.1, forward strand.
ACTCTTTTCTTAACCTTCCAACTTAATACTAATTTTAAATAGTAAACAGTAAATAACCACAGAGATATTTGGGCAATTTTATTTATTATCAAGAAATCACATAATAATACATAATTTTATTATTATTATTATTATCGTGAAGCAACTTTTTACATGACTCTATAAAGCCAGAACGTGCTATAACAGACATTTGCATAGACCCTACATAGAATAGCTTGAGGTAAGAACCATTACATATGGACTCTACTGCGAGGGATGCAGATTAACAACGGCAATAACCTAAACTAGGCGATACAAGCAGAAAAAACAATGCCACGTACACTGAGTACAAACACAGAACAAACAGAAATCCCACCGAGCAGCCTTTTTAAAGCAATCTGGAAGAGAATATTGCATATATTTTCATTTTCTTCGGCATTTCCTCCAGGGGTTTCTGCTGGTGTCTCGGCTTTTGTGTTGGGGAGGGCAGTGGGGGTTTTTTCGGGGGATACAAGAGCCCCTCGGTGGGTGAAGAATAACGAAACGGATTGATTTGTTTTTTGCGATGGTGGGATTGAAATCCAACACAGCATTTCTGACATCTCACCGTAACTCACCCTCGTTTCTCCCTTCCTCAGCCCTCAACCTCCATCCACTCCACTGCCTCATTGCGGGGGGGCTTTTGGGGGCTCAGTTCAGCAAAACCTGGGTGGGTTTGGTCTTTTTTTTTTTATTTCCCCTTGGAATTACACCCTCCCCCAGGACCCCACGACACTGCACAGCCCCAAGTCACCATTTGAGGAGCCAACTCAGCCCCTCGACACCACGACACGGTGCTCTGAGAGCACCTAAAGCCACGACCACCCCCCCAAAATCTCCCTATCTCCCCTCACAACCACTCTCCACCCCAAAAAATAAATCTTCCCAAGACATTGCATTCCTCCACATTGCACATGGTTGGGCTGGAGCATCCAGAGATATAACTCTCCATATATGTGTTTTAACACATCCAGGGCTTTATTGCACAGGCGAGACCCTTCGCGGAGGATCCTTTGTGTGGCAGGAGGGTGCAAAAAGGGACTCTCACCCAGAAATCGGTATTGAAGAAGGGGATGGGGGGCTGGTCTTTCTTTGCAAAAGTAACTGGAAGGAAATAAAGACGTGTCATTTCCCGGTTGGGAATTTTAAAAAAAATAAAAGGTGAGGAAAGAAGGAAAAGGAGACGAGAAAGGGATGATGATGGAGGGAGAAGGGTCTGCCGGGTGCTCCTGCAAAAATAAAGCTGAAGGAAAAGGCTCCTTCCAGCCCAGGGAGGG